>CM061134.1:206495685-206920700 GCA_030789695.1 Scilla litardierei | reverse complement strand
AGTTCGTCCATCACTACCACCCCCTCATCACACTACTATTACCGCACTCAAAGAAAGGAGCCATCGACGGACGGACTGGGAAATCACCTGACCGATCCGTCGAAATGAGGAGATGGCCGGAAGCAGATCCCCGATAAAGGCACCGGCGGAAGCGTCGGTAAATGATGACTGGAAGCTGATAAGCGAGAGCGGATACGGAAGTCGCGAGAAACTTTCCACCAATCTTCTCCCCCGTATTTATAGCAACCCTCGGGCCATCCCGACCGTCGCCACACCGCCACGCGACACCAATCGACGCATCTCTGACTCCTCGTCTGTCGCAACGGTCAGTGTCACCCGTCCAATGGCGAAGACGCATCGACTCCCGCCACCCCTTCAAATCGCAATAATGGCAATGGGGGGGAACCCCAAGACCATAGCCGCTGCTCCCTGACATGGAGCAAGGTCCGAGCCGTTCTCGACAGAAAGGGGGAGTTATACGCCATCCGAGTCGAGCCGAGGGACCGCCTCGAACTCGAATGCCGGGGGCAATTGTTACGACCTAAAGATCGTGATAGCCCGACTTTCTGTCCTCTATCACCAAGCTCCCCACCCTCGTCGCTCCTCCGTCACGAAGGCCGGCGGGCCCAACGCTAGGGTGCCAATCCCGCAACTCCAAAGACTGCGTTTAGCTCACCCACGACAAAGCGCCAGGCTACCCCGGAGCCCGACACGGCTGAGGGAATGGAGCACCCTACTAAGGTCGGTGGTAGAGCCGCACTCCTCCATGATTCGGGTCGGTAGCACCGCACCTCGGACGCCATCAAGGCGACTCAGAGACCGGGCGACCGGGCGGCCTCGAGTCGCACTCCTTCCATCACCAGGGCTACCCGACGACCCCATCGGTAGCGCCACATCTTTGACGCGCATCGACGACTCTCTGGCACATCGAACGCGACAAACAACCTAGTGCAAAGGACGCTACTGACAGTAACGCCACCCGACCGTCTGGCAAAGCACCCGCTGGCCGATGCGCCCCCTGACACTCGATACTTTCGGCCCTGACACCCTGACGAAAGGGCCCCTGGCCGCTGCGTCGTCTGACAAAAGCATGGCCGACACTCCTGTTCCTGACGTCCTCGTCCGAAGCTTCCGCTGACAGCAGGGCCAGCTCAGCGCGCCGAGTCAGCATGTCAGGTCAGCCCAACCTAACCGCACCCGACAGGTATAAATACCCCTTCACCTCTTATGGTAAAGAAGTTGGCAAATTCACTCTCAATTCTCATTACTCACACACAAGAGCAAAGGTCGTCCATATCTTTGTTCTTCCACTCATAGCTCGTCGCCTACGGTCGACTCACCCTCAGTCCGACCTGCGTGCCTAGCCCCCGCTTTAAGTCCTATTACTGACTTAGGCATCGGAGAGACTAAGGGTTGGACCCCAACCCGGCCTTTCTGACGAGTTGCTCCTTGCGCAGGTTAGCTCATCATCACCGGTCGTGCTCGCCCTCAACCTAGGCAGTTCGGCCCCTTCTCTGCATCCTACCGGGTTCAATACCGTGATCGGCTTCCGCAACAAGCTTAACCTCAACACCCCTCTAATCACCTGTCAAATAGCCTACCCTAATCCCGTCATTAGCATAACCACTGTGCCCTTGGTTTCCCATAATACAAATTCATTGTACGCGAGTTCTACCCCGCAACAATTATTATTATAAGTTATTTTCAGAATAACATGCTCTCTTAACATATTATCAATTTGTGTAGCTAACTCACTTGTAACATATGTGAACCCAGGTATCACTAAAGCTGATCGAACCGCGCCTTTCACAACAAGGCGTAACGGTAACTCATCGTACCCTTGATATGGGTTTAGAAACAATAATAAATGCACGCTAAAACTAGTTTCATTTCGTTTTCAAAGTATTTCATTTGAACAGATAGATAAGCTAAAATGCACAGTATCGTAAAAGAATCAATCGGTCTACGTGTCATGATTGACTGGAAAAAGTGGCAATCTAGTAAATGACTCGTAAATTACAAATCTGGTAACATCACAGATACTTGGGGTTTTTAGGGTAACTTATAATAGCGAGTGTGCGGGAGCGCCCAGTCTGATCTTTGTTGTCACCATTCGGGTTCTAGCAACCCCTTCAAAGTTGGAAGGTGACAAATTCACAGACTTGATCACATATTCTTAAACAGTATTGCATGGCACAGTTTTGGTTTAACCCGGGTTCGCGCACCGTGTTATCAGGTGGACTCTTGGTTGCTCACTGTACTCCGCATTATAAGTCACGTTCTAAGTTCGGCACAGTTATACTCTCGTAAACTTGACATCTTTAATCATGTCACTTTTAATTGCTGATAAATTGTGAAAGTTGTAAATCTGCAAAACTATATTTCTGCTATATTTCTATATCGTTATTGTATGCTCTTTTACTTCTTGTCCCTGCTAGTTTGCCATACTTGTATATTGTTTTAATTTTGATGCTAGAGATACTTTGAGTTATGTTTGATCCTGGCGACCCTTCTTTTTGTGGTGGATCCGCCAGATACCTTACAGGTGGACGAGGTGACACCTAAATTAGAAGACACCGAGTTCGCAGTTGAGTTTGACCAGGATGACGCTGGTTATTGAGAGTGAGTGTGAGAGTGTTATATTATCTTATGTTTTTCTTTTCCAGAGTGTGGCTTGGTGTGTATTTGTTTTCGGTCTGTATTTCGTTTTCTGTTCGCTGCTGGTTTGTAATAAGTTTGTATTTCATTCTCATGTATGAGTATTTGGCATATTTCTGTAACGGAGCCTGTATTGACTTCGTTGGTGCCTAGCAGGACTTGCGCATGTTCCAAACAGTAACGGGCCCCGAGAGTGGGTCGTTACATTTAAATTCGAGATCAGAGCCTAAATCTTCAAGGACTAGGATTCTTTAATCAACTCCTATAAGATTTCTTTTACAATAATCAACATCCCCGTCCTAACGCTAGCTGCCATATATTTATAATGGTTGATTTCCCCCAAAATTACAGAAATTACGAAAATACCATTCTAGCCTTTAATTACAAAATTGCACGTCTGGCTTTATACCACAACATATTCTTGAGCTAGCTAGCTACCAGTTCATTGATGTTTCGTCTAATCTATTTTACAAATGAGGAGGTTGTCCCATGTGGCATGTTTGTTCCATGTGACAATGTCATATCGCCACATGGGAGCCACATGGGACATCCACCTCACACTCAACCAAAAAAATCAGCCCTCAAGCTCACTTATTTACATTGTTGCCATTCCCTTCTCATCCCAAAAAATCACCCCCAATGTCACTTATTTATATGTTTGCCCTAGGTGATTTTTCCCTTGTAACCCCCAAGGTTTTTGCATTTGTCCTTTTACACACAGAAGATACCGACTCATGCACCATGCCTCTTACTCTTTTTGTTTGCTCCCGTGCACCGCTTCCTGTTCTAGTGTGTTTTTCCCGCTCCGTGCGCGTGTTATTTCTAGTTTTTATATATATTAAAACGAAGGCTAGTTAATACAAACCCCTCTCATGTACTTTCCCCACTCATTCCTCTCCCTTTCTTAATGGATTTCTTTCAAATTTTTTTTTAAAAAAATTTGTCTATATGTTGGCGGCAAACCGAGATTCCTTTTAACATGCTGCCCTTTATATCACTTTGCAAATTTAATCATTTAACAAAGTTTCAAAGTCATCAACAAAACAAGCCATCAAGTTTTCGTTCCTTTCTCCCCTCGATGGATAAAAATACACTAATCCCAATTAAAAAACATTGCAGAGAATATCTATCAAAGATTTTTCGAGATCAAGCTCTATGTTTTTCTCAACACAAAGATATAATTATTATACTAACCTTGATGCATTACGTCATTGCTGAAGTTTGATTCGTACTTCAAAAACGCAAATGCAAGAAAATTGATTCTAAATGGGCCCCCACGATACTCTTTTGGGCAGACCAAATATTCTACATACCCACCACCATTATAAAAAAACAAAATAAGGTGCTAATTTCTTAAGAAACACAATTAATCTTCACTAATCAAGGATTAGGCAATGCACTGGTTGAGTCATGAGTGCATGAATCAAAGTGGCAGTTACTTGAAAGGGAAACGGTTGCGTATAATAAAAGATTTGGGCTGGCTAGAAAGTCAAGGCCGGTTAAATAAACTGTTCCCACTAATCACTTAATTAATGAACCTTGATTAGCACAGATTTTGTGCAATTAATCAACAAACATTAGATTCCCGAATCAACGAGGAAGCAACCTCGCTGGTTCTCGGGGACCCATCTTCAACGGCCGCCCTAAGAGTTGAAGGATGGTGCACAATTTGATGACTGTGTCTTTATTATTAAGATATTAATAGCTAGAATACAAGCCCAAATTGCTAAAAGTTTAGAAGTAATAAAGCAAAAAAACAAGAAGCATGAAATAAAAGCCCAAAGTGATTCCTCTGTGGGCTTTTGGTTGCTTGGTCCGTCACATATGGTGACTTCGAGATCTCGCCAACGGTCCACACGCAATATGAAAAATGGTTGTTTAGTTCCTTTTCATTTCTATTCTCTTTCACAAAAACAACAGCCCACACTTTCTCCTCTTTACTTTTCTACATTCTATTTTTATAAACTATCTAAACTCAATTTTTTTTTGGTTCATCGAAAAACAGTAAACAGTGCCCGAAGGCCGGTTGGCAGCTCGGTGCAAGAGCTCGAGGGAGCCACTACACTAGCTACACTTGGAGTGGGGTGGGGGGATTACACATAGGGGGATGGGATAAGGGGGTTCGAACCCGGGACCTCACACCTGAGATCCCGGGTTCTCACCCGGGTGCCAATGCGCCAAAGGCTCTCAGCTCTAAACTCTATTTTTTAAACCATCTAAACACAAACTAATATCATCCCCCCACATAAAATTTTCAAAACTGTTGTGAAGGGAAATTTAGGGAGAATAGGTGTAGAGGGTTAAGAGCCCCCTACCCTTGTATTTATAGCTTTCAATAGTGGGTTGGATACCCAATTGGCCCAATGGGCCTATTCATAACACTTCCCCTTATCCAATCAACATTGAATAAGAGGTGGATTCTTCAGGATCCGAGTTAGGGTAACTGTCTTGTTAAAGAAAGAACAGTTAACCCATAACTTCCCTTGTTTTGGGGATGTGTCTAGGGGTGGATACTTCAGGATCCAGAGTCAACGAGGTTGCCTCGTCAAAACCTTGACTACGGAAAACCCAGTGGGAAAAAACCTGTAGCCAAGGGAAAAGAGTACAACTCTGCAGTTGACTCCCCCTTATCTGACCAAGCTTCAGGCTTGCAGATTTCCTATGAATCTATACATCAGTCTCCTATGTATCTATGAGTTCATAGTTCTCTCATCCTGACCCTGTTTACATTTACTCACTCTCCTCATCCCAATCCCATATACAAGTTTCTCAAAGATACTAGTAGGCAGGGATTTGGTAAGCAAATCCGCCAAGTTATTACATGATTGGATCTTCTGTACCTCAATCTGCTTTTGCTTCTGAAGGTCGTGCGTCCAGAAGAACTTGGGGGAGATATGCTTCGTCTTGTCACCTTTGATGTAGCCGTCCTGTAGCTGGGCTATACATGCTGCATTGTCTTCATGGAGTGTAGTGGGTGCAAGAACGCCGGTCGTCAGGCCGGTGGAGGTGAGTATGTGCTGGATCACCGAGCGTAACCAGAAGCATTCCTTGCTTGCTTCGAAGATCGCTAGTAGCTCTGAGTGGGTGGATGAGACGGTCGTCATGGTCTGCTTCACAGATCTCCAGGATATGGCAGTGCCGCCATATGTGAACATGTATCCGGTCTGAGACTTCTCTGTTTGAGGATCGGACCTGTAACCTGCGTCAGCATAACCAACTAAACCAGTTGATGCCCCTTTCCTGTAGAATAGACCTAAGTCTATGGACCCTTGGAGGTAGCGCAGAAGATGCTTAACTCCGGCTCAGTGCCGCTGTGTAGGTGCAGCACTATATCTGGCTAGTAAGTTTACTGCAAACGCTATGTCAGGGCGAGTGCAGTTAGCCAGGTAAAGGAGTGCACCGATAGCACTTAAATAAGGCACTTCGGGGCCTAGTACTTCCTCCCCCTCTTCCAGCGGCCGGAAGGGGTCTTTGTGTACATCCAATGATCTGACGACCATCGGAGTGCTGAGGGGGTGGCACTTATCCATCTGAAACTTTTTCAATAAGTTCGATGTGTAAGTTGACTGGTGTAACAGGATCCCATCTTTAAGATGCTCTATCTGAAGGCCTAAACAGAATTTTGATTTTCCGAGGTCTTTCAGCTCGAAAGTTTCTGTCATGCTTCTAGAAATCTTTGCGATCTCTTCAGGAGATCCGATGAGGTTTAAGTCGTCTACATAGACGGCTATAATTACAAATCCTGTTGCCTTTGCTCTTATAAAGATGCAAGGACAGACTGGGTCGTTTTTAAATCCTTGCTGTGCAAGGAAGTCGCTCAGTCTGTTATACCACATCCTTCCAGATTGTTTTAGACCATATAATGATCTTTGCAGTTTCACTGAGTAGATGTCACGTTCTCTCTCTTTTAGTGCTGCAGGCAAAGAATAACCGTCAGGCAATCTCATATAGATGTCTCGGTCTAGGTTGCCATATAGGTATGCAGTAACCACGTCCATGAGTTGCATATCTAAACCCTCTTGTGCTGTCATGCCAATGAGGAATCGGAAGGTGATCGCGTCCATGACCGGGGAGTATGTGGCTTCAAAATCCACCCCAGGACGTTGGGTAAAACCCTGCGCTACAAGCCTTGCTTTGTAGCGTACGATCTCATTCTGTTCATTTCGTTTTCTAACAAATACCCATTTATAACCCACAGGTTTTACACCTTTTGGTGTCTGGACTATTGGTCCGAAGACCTTGCGTTTGGTGAGTGAATCCAACTCCACTCCTATTGCCGCTTTCCACTTTGGCCAATCATCTCTGCTTTTACATTCTGTCAGAGAGCGTGGTTCAATATCATCGTCGCAGTACGCGACGTTGATGGCAATATTACACGCAAATGTGTCATCTATTGTTGTGCTTTTTCTGTCCCAATACTCCCCAGTTCGTACATAGTGTATCGATACTTCATTTTCTCCCGGTTTTTCCTCTTCATGAGAGTTTGGGAGAGATGGGGTAGCAGGGCTTAAATTAGCATCCTGTGGTGGTATTTGTTTACCATTGCCAAGGGTCCTACTCTTTCGAGGGACTTGGTCCTTGGATCCCGGTGGTCGTCCCCTCTTTTTGAGAGGTCCAACCATTTCTGCTGCAGGCGGATTGCATCCATTTTGCGGTATGTCAATCCTAGCTGGAGTGTTAGCAGCAGGGACGTGTGATTTGACAATCTTCTGGTTGTCAGTAAATTTGTCCGCCAAGAGATGGACAGTGTTTTGGATGTGGAGAATCTTCAGGACCTCCTCCTCACACTGGCTTGTTGGCGGATCAAAGTGACATAAAGTTTTTGTATCCCAAGTGATACTTTCTGAAGCTTCGGGCTTCTTTGTCTGTGAGCCTAGTCTTGGGAACGATGTTTCATCGAATTCACAGTCTTCTAGACGTGCCTTAAAGACGTCCCCCGTAAGGGGTTCTAGGAATCTAATTATGGAGGGGGTGTCAAACCCAACATAAATGCCTAGGCGACGTTGTGGACCCATCTTTGTCCTTTGTGGTGGTGCTATGGGGACGTATACTGCACAACCAAATATTCTCAGATGTGAGACAATTGGTGGGGCTCCAAGTGCTAGTTGCATTGGAGAAGATGACTGACCTCCAGAGGGTCTTAATTTTATTAAAGATGCAGCATGCAAAATTGCATGACCCCACGCATTCACTGGCATCTGGGATTGAAGTAATAATGGACGAGCGATCCATTGCAGTCTCTTAATTAGAGATTCTGCTAACCCATTTTGGGTGTGAACATGCGCTACAGGATGTTCGACTTCAATTCCCTGAGCTTGGCAATAGTCTAGAAAGACTTGTGACGTAAACTCCCCCGCATTGTCCAGACGAAGTTTCTTAATCTGGTGGTCGGGGAAGTGGGCCCGTAACTTTATTATCTGAGCTAAAAGCTTAGATAGTGCTAGGTTACGGGTGGACAGTAGGCACACATGTGACCACTTAGTAGATGCATCTATCAGGACCATAAAGTACCTGAACGGACCACTTGATGGGTGAATCGGCCCACAAATGTCTCCGTGGATTCTTTCCAGAAAACTGGGGGACTCCACATCCACTTTCAGTGGAGAGGGTCTCGTGATCAGTTTACCATTGTAACAGGGTGGACATGGGAATTTGCCTTTTTGAAGAATCTTCAGGTTCTTCAGGTCAATGCCCCTGGAGTTCTTTATGATGCGGTACATCATAACGGAACCAGGGTGTCCCAGTCGACTGTGCCAGAGTTGGAATTCTGGTGTTTGGGGGCACTGCAGGTGCTCCACCATGGACGTTTCTGGAGTTTGTATACTTGTTTGGTAGAGTCCCGAGGGGAGTCCCTTGAAACGTTCCACAATGGTTTTTGAACCATTTGTAAGAGCCGTTACAAGCAAGTATTCCCTTTTATCTTCATCGACCGTCTCTAAGTGATATCCGTTTAAACGGATGTCTTTGAAGCTTAGGAGGTTTCGGATGGATTTAGGGGAGTATAACGCATTTTTAAGTGTTATTTGTGTGTTGCCGGGGAGCAATATAATTGCTTCCCCCTGATCCTTCGATTATGTTTGCTGGTCCTGAGATTGTTCTCAGTGGGCCAGAATAGCTACTTACGCTCGTGAAGTAGTCTATGTTTTGAAGGATCGAGTGCGTCGATGCACTGTCCACTAGGCAGATAAGTTCCATATCTAAAAAGGGGAAAGACATTCAAGCAATAAATGAAGAGAAAAGATCTACTTTCATAAAGATAAATGCTCAAAAATATTGTTTTGACATGGAAATAAAACTAGGTACGATGCATAAAAATAGAAGATACATTGCTAGTGCATAGAAATGGTCCAGATCTAGAGAGTGTCATCTCACATGAAGTCTTCAGGAGTCCATGAGGTCTCTGCCAACGCTGCGCTCTCGATCAGGTTTGTCTCAGCTCGAGGCTTGAGGCTTGCCTGGTAGAGGTTCTGGAGGTGTTTTGCTGTGCGGCAGATTCTGGACCAGTGGCCCGTCATCCCGCATTTAGAGCACTTGTCCTCCCAGTCTTTCTTGGGAGTGCCACCTTTATTGGGAATCCTCTTCTGCTTCTTGTCCATGAACTTCTGGTTCTGAGGAGGAGCTGGGGGAGTGGCCTTCTTCCGCTGCTTCTGTTCTTTCCATTTCTGGAATTTTGCCTTTTTGTCCGTCTTCTTCTTCAGGGAAGACTGGAAGTGAGCCTCTGCAGGAGGTGGCAATGGAGCGGAGCCAGGAGGGTGCAGGTTGTGGGTGGCAACCAACAGGTCTCTGTTCTGTTCAGCCATAAGCAGGCATGAAAGCAGGTCAGAGTACTTTGTGAACTTTCTCTCTCTATACTGTTGCATAAGGATCATGTCCTTTTCGTGGAAAGACGTGAACGTCTTTTCCAGCAACATCTTCTCCGTCACTGGTTCACCACATAACTTCAGGCGTGAGGTGATGCGGAAGAGAGCTGAGTTATACTCCGCTACGGATTTGAAATCCTGTATGCGGAGGTGAGTCCACTCGTACTGTGCACGGGGGAGTATGACATCCCTCTGATGTCTGTACCTCTCCTCGAGTGCATCCCACAGCTCGTAAGGGTCCTCTACAGTGAGGTACTCGTCCTTTAAGGTCGAGTCTAAGTGTTTCCTGATATATATAATGGCTTTCGCCTTTAATATATCGGAAACTTCCTCTGTATGAGGTGCTTCCACTGAAGCCTCCTTGTTAGCTGGGGCAGTACTTGTTGTTGCCTTTTCAGTCTGTGTGAGACTGAAACCATGAGAGCGCAGATGGAACTTCAGGTCCAACTGCCAACTCAGGTAGTTTGACCCATCGGCCTTCAGGACCGAGAAGTCGACATTTGCGAGTCTGGCCATTTAATGATCTAACAATGTAAAGAAAAATAGCATGTATCATTAAGACTGAATAAAACAGACATCCACGCATGTAATGTAAACATTTTCATAGCATGAAATTAATTAATGTGATTTTAACATACATGCTTTTTTTCAGATAATGTGAATAATTAATGAATAAAGATTCACTCATGCTGTTAAGAAATTTCATTATGACATTAAAGCATGGTATTTAAGCTAATTAACAACCACGCAGTTAATGCATAAACAATGAAAACAGAAAAATGACTCAGGACTATGGGGATCAGCCAGCCGACACCGAAAAAATAAAAAGAAGTCCAGTCCGAAGTTACATCAAAAATAAAATGCATGAAAATTAAAGTACAACTCGGGAACTTCAGAGAGAAGCCCCTATCTTCATTGAGCGAACGCCTTCAGCTTCTTTTTGGTGTCCTTCGGTCTTCTTTTTACATTTTCATCCTCACATACAAAATTTCTCTCAAAGAAAAGAAAAATTGCAGGAATTTTAAAACGGTGTCGGAAACCTGGCTGATCCCTAAAAACATAGCCTAAAATTTGCACATCCACACAGATAATATATTCGAGACATACAACCACACAGATAATCAAAAACACAGGCATTTAAAATAATTTAAATTTGTGTGCGACGTGCAAAAAACTTTTTTTTTTGAAAACTTTTTGCCTTTTGATCCATATTTTAATGTTTTATTTTACCGCTTTAAACCCTTTCAAAATTTCTTTTAACTATTTTGGGCTTTTTAGGGCCAAAAATAAATAAAAGAAAAATAATTTATGTGAATGGGCTAATTTTCTGGTCTTTTGGGCCATGAAAACTACCCATTAGGGTTAATATTGGGCCTCCCCCGAAAAATAGCCCGTTAGGGTTAGGGTTTCAGGAAACCCTAAGGGGGGCCCGCGGCGTGTCGCCGCGACGGCTGGCCGCGTAAGACTCGGCCGCCGCGGCGGCGGGCCGCGGCCTGCAGGCCGCGGCAACTGGCCGCGGCCTGAGGCCACGGCGTGCGTTTTCCGCCGGCGGCTCTAGAGGCGCGCCGCCGTTCCGCCCTACGGGCGTGCGGATTTTTGGATCAAAGGCGGGGGGTAAAAAACGGATATTTCAACTATTTTGATCGCTAAAAAACAAGTTTTTATTGTTTTAGGCATGCAGAACTATTAAAAAAGTTGAATTTCACCGTGTTTATAAACTTTTTGATCCTAAAACATGCAGATCTAATGAGAAAAGCACGTTTAGATCTAAAAAGTTTGGATTTTTACCTCTAGATTCGACGAGGAATCTAGGCGACGGTTGGTGAAGGATGCCCTTTTCGCTCCCCGTTGAGAAGATTACGATCTTCTTGAATCTGAGCGATTTGTGGATCTCCTTCCCCGCGAGCCGCCGTCTCCTCCAACGAGCGTGATCGTGCTGATAACGTGTTGTGAAGGGAAATTTAGGGAGAATAGGTGTAGAGGGTTAAGAGCCCCCTACCATTGTATTTATAGCTTTCAATAGTGGGTTGGATACCCAATTGGCCCAATGGGCCTATTCATAACAAAAACCAACTTTTTAATCGTATTTTTAGACCAAACAAATGAAAGAACCTTCTTATTAAAAACCTTTCTATTTTTTAACCAAGAATCCAATATTCACAGGGGTAAATTTTCAAGTGAGGCCGGCCTCAACATGTGTTTCAGTGTGCTCGGCCTTTAAAAGCATGATACTATATATTTAAAGAGGTTAATGTGGGTCAGGTGGCCAAGGAGGAAAATCGTCAAGTGGACACCCACGACAAAGTTCATCCCATATATTTTTTAGAATTTTTTTTCCCAATATGCTCTACACCTCATGGATGATCAATTAAGTGATTCCAACACTTTTTCCTATCGATCCATCCATTTTCGAACACTAGTCGCCCACCCAACGGGGCAGACCCAGCAGACACTCCCTCTCCGCTTAGGAGCGGATATGCTGCCATGATCCTCGGCCGACCGTCTGAACCCGGAAATGGTATAAGAAGAGGGGCAAGGTCGGCTCCAAGCCATGCATGGTGCAGATCATGACGAACCCAACCAGCGCCGCAATTGAATAAGGGGTCAGCTGACACAAGGCCACCATCAAGAACTCCATGACCTGGATGATAAAAGGGTGCAGGGGGAAGCTGAGCCCCATGTGAAACATCTCGACGTACACTCCGGCCTCGCGGCTTCCAAGAAAGCATATCCTTTCGTCACCAAAGGGGACCCGAACATCATACGGGTGACACAAGCACTTCGCCTTGATCTCCTCGGCCGTCGAGAAAGAGACGGTGGACGACGACCTAAGGATCACTGGAGGAACATCGAACCTCTGCGCTGCTTGAGCATCATCCTTGCGGGCCGGATCCTCAAAAAACAGCAAGCCCTTCCCCTTGTCAGGAGCCGGACGGGGGGCCGGGGGGTTACCGGGCCCTGGGGTCGGCGGGTTACCAGACTCCAGAGCCCCGGACCCAGGAGTGGAACCTCCTATCCTAAGGGTAGCCATGGGACAAATCGAGTGAGTTGGAAGAAAGAAAAGGGGGATTACATTGGAAAGAAATCGGATGGGGAAAGACGAAGGAGAATTCACCAGCACTCGCAAGAACATGGTCCGATCGGATTGCGCAAAAATCAAATCCGGATGGGCGGCGCCTTTATACGAGGGGCAATCTCAGAATCTAGGCCGTTCGAAGGAGGACTCATGGCGACATCTGGCGACCGGCGGCACTTCGAATTCCGATCCCAAGGGCGGGAAAGGTCCAACTGGGCAGCGTCATGATGGATTCCATTTAATGACACCGCCTTGACTGACGCGCCTGTCAAATCCGAACAAATCACATCCCTCGGACCGAACCGTCAGAATCCGAACGGCCCGAGCGATGGGGGCAATTGATGCGGCCATTTTGAGACGGCCCAAGATCGAAGGGCCCACGCCCACATCGTGAGTAGATGGCCTTGAAGGATATCGGGCTAAACGACGAGGCCCCCATGGAAACTCGGAGTCGGGTCGGCCTCGACCAAAGCAGAATCCCCCTCCATCAGCCCACGTCAACGGGAGCTAACCGCTCTCCTTAAAGCGTGCCCCCTTAATCACCATTAAGAAGCCTCATTACGCCCACCTTCATGGCCCCATGAAGACGCCATTAAAGAGGCGGATCATGGGGGCGGAAGGCGGGAACGTGGGGGAGGTACGAACGTGGGAGGACTCCTACATAAGGGCTCGAGGGGCGACGATGAAAAGGGATCACTTCCTGGATACCGAAACACAGAGGTATTCTTCTCACACAAATTTGTCTTCCACTTGACATTTCCTTTCCATAACTTGGTCCGAGGACTCGTGTATCGGCCTCTCCGCGAGCCATACCGATCCCGCCGAGCTCCCTTCAGATCCGTTCTGACTTAGGCTTCGGAGGGGACTTGGTCGGAACCAAGGTCCGACCCCCCTGACGAGCTTCCTCTTTTATTCAGGTCGAGCAGATCTAGCGACGCCGAGGCCACCCCTCAGCGTCTTTCCAGCCAAAGTCGAGTGTCCTCGTTCCCGAGCGCGCTCGTCTCCGCCATCAGGAGGTTGTCGCTTTTCCGGGGCTGCTCTTCGGCAAGTCGACGGGAGGATCTGCGCGTCCCTCGCCGAGCGAACGTGCCTTCAGCCGATCTCGAAGGTCCCACGTGTCCCTTTTGCCCACGTAGACCTCCCACCCTCCGGTCAATAATTCAGCGGTGAGAAAACACCCTGAAACAATAAGAAAACGGTTGTGAATGGCTATACCAGAGTCGGTTAGGAGTGCGGGTATCTTAGAGATACGCCCATATCTATGTATCCTATCTTTCTACTCTCCTATTCTGCCTATAAATAAAGGGCTGGGGGTTCCTCCCACAGTAGTTGATTTATAACACGTTATCAGCACGAGACTCTAGAAATTTTTCCACAAATCTTTTCGTTCGTTGCGAAGGCGAAGGCGAGAGGAGACGGGAGATCCACGCGCGCGGTGCTAGGCTTCCTCAATCGAGCGTCGTCATCCACGTAGGGATTCGTTCAACCGTCGCTATATCCGGAGGACGGATATAGAGGTAAATCGATAAAAACGATGTTTTTAATCATACGTATGATTGTTCTACCCCTAGATCTCGCAAGATCGATACGGGGATTTGTTAGATCGCCTAAAAACGACGAATTTTTCATCCCAAAAATCAAATATTTAGGGCTTTTGTTGCGCAAACCCCACGATGAGCCCGCCGGCAGCTTTGCCGCCGGCCGCCCCCCTCCCCGCGTCGCGACCACCCCCCATTGCGGGGGGGGGGGGGGGGGGGCAACACCCGGCCAAACCCCCCTTTGCGGGGGGCGGCCGCCGCCCTCCCCTGCAGGTGGGCGGCCCCTACCCGCCGCCATCCCCTGCAGGGGGGCGGCTCCGTCGCCGTTTCCCCCTGCAGCGGGGGCGTGAAGGGTTTCAGGGACCCTTAGGGCACAAAAACTCTATGCCCGTCCTAAGTCGGACGGAACATAGACAGAAATAGCAGCGGAAAATAATCATGTTAATCTAATTAACAATTAACCCTAAGGTCCAAGACCCTAATCCAAGATCTATGCCGACTTGGGATGGGTCTGACCATCCCAAGAAGGATCTAGCCTACTGTGATTAAATTAAACTAATGCTAATAAACACATACCCGGAATCTCAACCCTGGAGCAGGCGAGATGTTCCGCACCGTCTTCCGAGCCGCTCCTCGAACCGCTCCCCGAACCGCTCCTCGAACCGCTCCGCATCCCGAGGCGATCAATCCCGTGTCACCGAGCCAACCACGCGCTGAAGAAAGTTTCACGCGAGTGAAACCTCCTCCTAGATTTCGGATCTGAATCCGAACTCCTTTGCGGCTTTTCCAGAGCCCTCAGGAGCAAGGCAGAAATTTATAGGGAGAGTAGAAATATTAATTTAGCTTAGATCCGAGCGTGCTCCAATATTTTCGTGAGCCGCTCAGATCTAGAGCTTGAGACGAGTTATGAGGAAGGGGGAGGGCCTCTATTTATAGAGACGGCTGACTCTCCCCTTTTCTCCACAACCGAGGTGGGACTATTAATTTGGGATTAATTAAATCAAGTTAGTTTGCCTTTCACAAAGGGCAAACTTTCTCGAATTTTAACTCCCTCACCGTTGAGCTTCAATGTTGGTACAACCTACCAAATCGAAGAGGGTTCAACGGTGAACGCGTAGGAAAAAACGGCTCGTCAATCCGAGTCCGTTTGACCCTTCAAAAAATTGTCCAAAGTTAGCCAAAAGTCATGCTTCTCTTAGAAACGTAGCCGTCAAGAAAATCCCAGGTTTCAAAAAACCCTAACCTAAAAATTCGGGCTTGGTGGGCCTCCATTTTCGCTGGTTTCAGCCCAACAGTTGGGGCTGACTTGTTTTGGCTATAACTTATGCATTTGGACTCCGTTTTTGACGCGGTTTGAACCTGCCTTTAGAGCGGGACGATCCCGTCATCTAGATAACCTTTTCAACGCGTTTATTTAATTAAATATAGTCTTAAATAATTTAAGACGCATTTAATCTCTTTTGCATCAATGCAAATTAGTCCCTATCTAGGCTTAAATTTTCATTTGCATCAAATATAAATGATCTGAGGGCATATTCCTCTACATCTCCCAATTGCACTCAGGATCATTTATTCCGAATGCAGGAGATTATTGTAAACGTCTTTTGCAATATTTATCCCTTGCATCAAATGCATATTCTCCCTAATGTTTCTACCTATTACTAGACGAAGGTCGTACTCTGTGTGAGACCCTACAGCCTGACCCTTACAACAGGTTGGGCTCGAAGCCCTATACGGAAGTGACCACGAGCAGTGGTTGCCGTCCCTGCTTCAGGAATCATCATTATGTGGTTGACTCATTGACATGAGTATTGTCGGGACCACCCTGACTGTTTCCGTGATGAGTTCCGCAGTTATAGTCTCTTCGTCTAAACTATGTCGTGTAGATCAAGTCTAGGGTACGGTCAAACTGTCAACCCCAATAACTTGACTCCGGTTAGTTTCTATCGATCTTTTAGTCAAAAATGTTGGACTTCTTCCAACATACTCTGGTCAGAGTTTTTACTAAAGACCGAACTAACCCTACGACACTAACTCCCATTGACCGGGAGAGACGAATCCTCTCTTGGTCATTACTCTCCTCATACGCTTCAAGTGTCACCCAATCAAAGACCTTTCGACAGGCCTTGCCTCGAAGCTAGGTCATTTGATCTAAGTGGCACCGTTCACGCACAGGTTCGTCAAAATGACCTCAAGTCAAAAGACCAACTAACCTATCATCACTAAGAGTTATCATTGACAGATTGGTCAATATAACCATATGATAACTCTTGTGGATCGTTCGGTGAACTCATTCTCTAATGAGCACATGTGTCTCGTCTTCGACTTCGCCAAGTCAAGCGATTATGAGATCATCGCCACCGCTAAACGGTGAAGACTAAGACACAATGGTCTATCTGATGTTTCGATATCATTGTTCTTGAAACATCTACGACCACGAACCCTTTTAGACTCATGCTACAGACGGTCAAACATTTCTCCATGATCGAGATACTCATCTCGATACCTGTTTGACCTTGCATAAAGTCTCAGGACTTTACCTAAGTTAATGTCTAATGTTAACTACATTATAAAAAAACTTAGATAAATTATTACCAAACAGCTTACTGTTATTTCGAACAAGATGTTTGTGCTATTCACACATGGAGATAGATTGCCTCGAAGGTATCTTCTCTCAACATCTCCCACTTGCACTCAGGCCCATTTATCTCAGTATCTTATACCGTTTTTACACATAAGTTTTCCCAACTTCATGTGGTAGAGCCTTCGTGAGTGGATCTGCTAAAACCGTCTACACTATAGACTTAAGGGGTTTCTATGTTCATTTTAGACCAACCATTATAATCTCATTCACTTGGTCTTTCGGAATCTATAATATTTTATTTCCCTGGATCTTATCCAGTTCATCGTACCTTACGATAATCATTTAAATTAGTTACTGGTCATTTCAAATGGCTCATATTTATTTCTGATAAAGTATCAAACTCTTTTGATCACTTTGTCAAAATATATGTTCCATCCCTTTGATGCCTCACATGTAATTTATACGCTCCCACTGACCTTGAAAACTATCTGGCTAATTCATATAAGTTGGTCCGTCTAAATCATATTTAGAAAAACGAACTTATAAGTGAATGCTCCAATTTTCATGGTCAACTTAAGCGTTTTACATCGAGTTTGGTCCGAGTAGATCTGTGCACATCTGCTGGCGAGACGGTTTCAACATAATCCATTTTATAGGAATTAGGATGAAAACCGTTCTCGACCAACATGATTGCACTTCACTACTTTCTTTTCTGTACCAATCTTTCAACTTAAAGATTTACTTGCAGAAAGTGAGGAAACATTTGGGCACGTAAACTAAATTTCAAAATTTATTTACGCACACGGACCTATCCTGATTGCATCAAGTTATAAATCGGAGTTACTACTCCGAATTTCATCCTAGAAGTTGACTAAGTCATCATCAGTTATGATGTTTAACTCGACTCTTCGTCTCACGAAATTCGAGTAATTATACAACTTCCTAATGATTGATTTAATGAATATCTTATTGATAATGTCCTCACATGACATTATCAAAACCTAGGCATTACTATCTGGGACTTAACCCAGAAGGAGGACTTAACTCAGAGTCACTTACAATGGATCACACCAAGTCTAACTAAGTGTGATTCATACCTTTTAACACTTAATGTGTTAACAGACTTGACCTGAGAGAAAATCACATTTTCTTTTAGTTACGCAAGATTTTATGTAGCTAAGTATTTGACCATTCGATCTAATCGAATCAGTTTAAATACTTTAGTCATTTCATTCTTTATTTTATCAGACTTGTGTTTCATCAAGAACACGTGTCTTAATAAAATATACGAATAACTTAATTTGGTTAACTAGACTCGGGTACATCAGTATGTACTAGACTAAGTTTGACAACTCATTCTCCCACTGTCTTACAGATGGGTTTCGGCCATTCTATCTAAGAGGATAAGACTCACAAGTGTCCGCAGACTTCATAATGCGAGAGGTCAGTGTTGGGTATTGGACTCCCCGTATTTGGTTTTGGATGATGAGCAAACATAAATAAATCGTGAACTAACACTTTGTGAGCGCAGTTATGGAGATCGTCGCCAAATTCACGTGAACATCTAAAGCGACGTCTCAAGACTTCTCAAAGCACGTATTCATATGCCTAAAGATTCGTTGAAGCTTTTGGACCATTTTAGAAGTCATGAAGATTCGATTGAAGCTATTGAAGACGGTATCGTCAAGTTTTATTTATAGTCTTTAAGCTTCTATCGTAGAATGTTAAGCCTTGAGTAGGTCTTACGGTTTATATCTTCATAACGCTCCTATCTTAGCTCTAGGATCTTAGTAGAAGTCCATACAAACTTTCCTGAAGCTTCGCGCTTCGATTCGCGACTTCTTATGCATGTTAGTTGGTTCAAGAAGAAGAACCAACCGACTAGATGGTGATCTAGTCGGTCGGAAAAGCTTCTTGGACCGACTAGTTTGTTTTCCAAATCTTAAGCTCTTTACTGTTTACAGTTAGTCGGTCTCAGTTGACTCACCGACCGACTAGTTGGTGAACTAGTCGGTCAGTGATGCTTCTTAGACCGACTAGTTGAGCTTTACTATACATGCCAATTTTTCACCTGAGTTACTGTTTATCGTTAGTCGGTCTAAGAACGTTTGGTGATCGACTAGTTGATGATCTAGTCGGTCAACATTTGTTCTTGGACCGACTAAATCAATTTGTATTCAGACTAATAGTTTTTGACTCTTAGTCGGTCTAAGTTAACTGACCGACCGACTAGTTGAGAAATTAGTCGGTCGGAAAGTCTTCTTGGACCGACTAGTTATCTAGGTCTGAAATTTCATCTGTTCACTGTTCATCCTTTAGTCGGTTCATGTTGTTTCACCGACCGACTAGTTGATGAACTAGTCGGTCAGTGGTTGTTCTTTGACCGACTAATTGCCCCAGATTTCCAACCGTTGGGAGATGACCTAGCTCGATTTTGTGGGACCCTATAAATACGAAGCTTGGTCATTTCTCTCAAGGTTAGAGCTGCTATTGAGAGACTTATTCAGATTGAAAGAGTTAGAGATTAAAACTCATTTCCAAAGCTCTCTTCCTCACAAGAAATCTTTCTCTCCCTCATTTGAGATCTAGAATCCATCTTGAGAGAACCTTGTTCTTGTTGAGCCATCCAAGCTATTGCTTGATTCAAGTCTCCTATTCATTCCTAGGCACCCATTGCTGCTCATATTGGTGGTGCTAGGTCTTGGTGACTTCTCCTTCCTCAAATCCCTCCTTGCCCTTATTTGGTAAGAATACTCAAGGTATAGGGTTTGTGGTAAGTTGTTGTTTATTTCATATAAACTCTTTTATTGCTATTGTTTCTCTCGGTTGTGAGAGAAGGTTGTGATCCCAGGTTATGGGATTCACTATTGCTATTGATTGTATGATTTGATCTTGTGAAGGTTTTTCACAAGGTATTCATAGTGGAAATCTTTGGTTAGGGTTTCTAACCTAAGTATTCGGAGGGGATCCGGGTGTTCTGGGATGTAGGATCACCGGGTACAAGTCGGGGAGACTTGGGTGGATCCGAACCCATCATATCAATTGTTAGCATTGACTATTTGTTGTTGTCATTTTTAGCTTCCGCATTTGTTGGTAGTAGTTTGCACGATAATTAGGAATTATACTCCTTGTTATTTTTAAAGTACTATTCACCCCCCCTCTAGTACTTGTGCAGTAGCTTTCAGGGCATTACATTTGGTATCAGAGCCAGATACTAAGCTATGTCTGCCAACGACAACAAGACCGTGCGTCCACCTCCAGATTATAGCACCTTCAAGAACCGTGAAGGAGCTTCTTCGGTAATGGAAGGACATTCCTCAACGAGGCCTCCATTCTTCAACGGTACCAACTGCGGGTACTGGAAATGCCGGATGGAAACTTTCATCCGGAGTGCTTCACTATGGAGGACCACAATGAAGGAGTATGTCGAGCACACCGAAGAAGATTTCGAGAAGTGGACTCCCGCGGAGGTCGTCGCGGAAGTAAGCAATGCCAAGGCAATGAACGCCTTGCAATGCGCATTGGAGCCCGAGGACTTCAATAAGATATGCACATGTAAGAGTGCATATCAAATTTGGAACTCCCTCCTCATCTTACATGAAGGGACGAGTAGGGTAAGGGACTCTAAACTCGTTGTAGTTAATAAAGATTACGAGATGTTTCATATGCTACAGGGTGAGAAGATGAAGGAGTATTATGCTCGCTTCGTCGACATCATAAACGAGTTAGAGGCTCTCGGCAAAACCTACACCCAAAAGGAGAAATGTTCGAAGCTTATAGAAGGACTTCCTTCTAGTTGGGAAAAGCGTACCTTCGCCAGCGAGGAAGGTAACGATATGAACAAGTATACCGTAGTTCAATTAATGGGTACTTTAATGTCATACGAGGTATGCAAGGATAGCAAGGTGAAGTTACAAAAGAAGATGAAGTCTTACTTGAACAAGACGCGCCTAAGAAAAAGGCGATTGCGTTCAAGGCGGCTCCATCCACCTCTACCGATGACGAGGACTCGGAAGACGAAATGGACATGGAATCCATTGCCCTCATGGCAAAGAAGTTCAATCGCTTCTTCCGAAAAGGTAACTTCAAAGGCAAATCTAAATTTACTTCTACTAACGCCTCTCCTCCTTTGTGCTTTAAATGCAATAAGCCAGGACACATCAAAGCGGATTGTCCACAAAACAAGCAAAAGGAAAAGTGGAAGGCGCCAAAGTACGACAAATCGAAGAAGTATAAGAAAGGCTACAAGAAAGGATTTGTCGGTTTCACCGATTCCGAAGATGACTCTTCAAGCGGGGAGTCGGATGATGTGAAAGTGGAGCAAGCGCACGTATGTTTCATGGCTAACGAGGAAAATGTTCAAGAACCCGCCTCCGATGATAGCGAGGATGAAAGAGATGAGGTAACTATGGATGACCTTAGACTAGCTAATGAGCAAATATGGAATAGATATGCTAAATTAGTTGAACGATATAATACGACTAAAGATGAGCTAGTTAGCATCCAAACCTCACCTAAAATTATCATCACCAACAACGACACCGTTGTTGAAGGGTTGAAAAATGAGATTGTTAATCTCAAGACTCAACTTGAACATGTTAGTATTGAGGATCCGGAGGAACACAAGATAGCGGATTTGACTTCTCAAAACTCGACCGTGAGTATTGAGAATGAGAATCTTAAATCTCGTGTTTATGTGCTCATATCGCAAGTATCCACTTTGGATGCTTCTATGCGTTCTCTCACCAAGAAATATGAGAACACATTAGGCCGAATTAATAAATTCAATAAAGGTAAGGACCATTTGGATAAAATCCTAAGTGACTTACTTCCGGCCAATCACCACATTGGCGTGGGGTATACGATGGGAACTTCATCCAAATCGGCCACTACTTTTGTTAGGCCAACTTCCGGTGCTTCGACGAGTGGTAGCAAACACCATATTGGTAGTTCATCTACCAATGGTGCTTCCACCTCGTCCACACCCTCTTTCGGAAAGAAACCCACTTTGGGTGGACCTCCAAAGAAGGGTCATGCCTACATGTACACCAATACTATGTCACGTAGGAACACACGTCCTACTCCACCGGCTCACTCATATGATGATTTCTATGCCACACATTCACGGGCACGTGCACAACATGTGAGACACCCTCACGCACGTGTTCCCTCACATGCATATGTTCACCCACATCGTCATATGAATAATTATCCACATGCACCATTTCATCATGTTCCTTTTACCTATCCACAACATGCATCACGTAGAAATCAACAAAGCATGCATGCTCCCAATAGGATTAAGGCACCCAAAATATTCTCAATTTGGAGCACAAAGGACACAAGTATGGATGAAAAACAAATCTACATGAATGATTATTTTTTGAATGTAGTGGATAATATTAATTATATTGGGAAGTCTAAGTCCAATTGGACTTGGCTTCCAAAGGTCTAACCTTTGAGGACCCAATGATCTTGGGTACCATGAAATGATATAATCATTTTTAGGTACTCAAGAAAAACAAACGGAGCAACAAAGTCAAATTTGGCTCCAAGGATGGGTGGATACTCGATAGCGGGTGTTCAAAACACATGACGGGCGATGCTCAATTGCTTTCCGGAGTGGTGCCCATTGCTAATGGGAACCGGGTAATCTTTGGAGGCAACGAGAGCAGAACCATCGTCGGTGTTGGTAAAGTGGGTAACCCATCTAAACCCTTAATTAGTGATGTCTATCTTGTTAATGGTTTAAACCACAATCTTATTTCAATAAGCCAACTTTGTGACAAAGGTTACAAAGTTAGATTTGCGAAAGGATTGTGTCACATTTTTAATAATGTTAATAATGATTTATTATTTTCCGGCACACGCCATAAAGATATTTATATTTTGGATTTTCCTAAGTCATATGAACAATGTCTCGTTGCCAACACAAGTGAACAACACTTATGGCATCGACGCTTTGGTCATGTGAACTTTAGAACACTTTTTAAGCTTTCAAAATTAAATTCCATTAAATGTTTTCCTAAGCTTGTTTTTGAAAAGAAAAGTTTTTGTGACTCATGTCAACGAGGCAAGCTTCCTAAATCTTCATTTAAACCTAAGAAAAGCATTTCTACTGAACGGCCTCTAGAGCTATTACATCTAGATTTATTTGGGCCAACTAGAGTTGCTTCTTTCGGAAATGCTAGATATGGGCTTGTCATCGTAGATGATTTTTCGAGATTTACATGTGTATTTTTCTTATGTAATAAAAATGAAGCTTTTGAAAACTTCACAACATTTGTGAAGAAAGTACAAAATCTCATCGGAACCACCATTGTCACTATTCGTAGTGATCATGGAGGTGAATTTGAGAATGAGTCTTTCTCAACTTTTTGTGATGATCTTAGAATTACACACACGTTTTCCTTCCCTCGCGCATCCCCTCAAAATGGTGTTGTTGAGAGAAAGAATAGAACGCTTGTGGAGTGTGCTCGCACAATGCTCGATGATAGCCAACTTGGCCATCAATTTTGGGCGGAAGCGGTACACACCGCTTGCTATGTGTTTAATAGAATACTTTTGAGGCCTGGCACCAAACAAATTTGTTATGAATTGTTGTTTGGTAGATTGCCTCAAGTTAAACATTTTCGTGTTTTTGGTGCGAAATGTTTTATTAAAAACACTTATGAAAATTTGGACAAGTTTGATCCGAGATCGGATGAGGGGATATTTGTTGGGTATTCCTCACGTAGCAAAGCTTACCGGATATACAACAAAAGATCCTCGACGATCGAGGAATCACTACATGTCTCTTTTAATGAAAATTTTATTTCTTCTAGAATTTCAAATGATGATGATTCAATGGATGTTTTATGTGATTCTATTGATAATTCTAAGTCTATTGATTCTATTGATTCTATTGATACTAACCCGACTAATGAAGTTGTTGAGAATGTTCCTAGTGATCAAGGAATTCCCAAACGGCTTCATACTGTTCGTGACCATCCCCATGAGCAAGTCATTGACAATATTCATGATAGAGTCAAGACGAGATCACAAGTCCACCACTTCGCCAATTGTGCCTGTGTCTCCTCGATTGAGCCAAAGAATATAAATGAAGCGTGCGAAGATAGTGCTTGGATCCTTGCCATGGAGGAGGAACTCATTCAATTCGAGAGGAATGAGGTATGGGAGCTTGTTCCATTGTCTTCGAAGAACCACACCGTTATAGGAACGAAGTGGATCTTCAAGAACAAAACCGACGAGAACTAAATCGTCGTCCGGAACAAGGCTCGGTTAGTAGCTCAAGTCTATCGACAAGAGGAAGGTATCGATTTCGAAGAATCCTTCGCTCCGGTAGCTAGATTAGAATCTATTAGATTATTGTTATCTTTTGCATGCCATAAAAATTTCAAACTATTTCAAATGGATGTAAAAAGTGCATTTTTAAACGGAGATGTCGTTGAGGAAGTTTATGTTTCTCAACCTCCGGGCTTTATTAATGAAAAATTTTCAAATCATGTTTTTAAACTAAAGAAAGCACTTTACGGTTTGAGACAAGCTCCTCGAGCTTGGTATGATCGCCTAAAGAATTTTCTTTTGGATTTGAATTTTAAAATGGGAGAAGCCGATTCTACACTTTTTGTTAAGCATTCGAATAATGATATACTTTTAGTTCAAATTTATGTCGATGATATCATTTTCGGTGCTACTAACTTCGCTTTTTGCGAAGAGTTTTCTAATGTTATGAAGGAACAATTTGAGATGAGCCACATGGGTGAGCTCAAATATTTCTTAGGTCTCCAAATTCGCCAAATGAACGATGGAATCTTCATCCACCAAACGAAGTACACGGTGGAGTTGCTAAAGCGATTTGGAATGGAGAGTGCCTCCAGGAAAAAGACTCCAATGAGCACTACTACGCATCTTGATAAAGATACGGGCGGAAAAGATGTAGACATTCGTCTATATCGAGGTATGATAGGTAGTTTACTTTATCTTACCGCTAGTAGGCCCGATATTATGTTTGCCGTATGTATTTGTGCTCGTTATCAGTCTCAACCTAAGGATTCTCACTTAGTAGCGGTAAAACGTATTTTTCGCTATTTAAGTTACACTTTAGACTTTGGATTACTTTATCCAAAATCTAGCACGTATGAGTTAGTCTCATATAGTGACGCTGATTATGCGGGATGCAAATCCGACAGGAAGAGTACT
Source organism: Scilla litardierei (assembly GCA_030789695.1). Lineage (NCBI taxonomy): Eukaryota > Viridiplantae > Streptophyta > Magnoliopsida > Asparagales > Asparagaceae > Scilla > Scilla litardierei. The sequence continues at coordinate 206,895,782 of CM061134.1, read as the reverse complement.
AGTGGCACTTGCCATTTTATAGGAAATTCTCTTGTCTCTTGGTTTTCCAAGAAGCAAAATTCTGTATCACTTTCTTCCACCGAGGCGGAATACATTGCCACCGGTGCTGCATGTGCCCAGGTTCTTTGGATGAGACACATACTTAAGGATTTTGGTATACATTGTGATACTAGCCCTATCATGGTGGACAACCAAAGTGCCATTTCTCTTTCAAAGAATCCGGTGCACCATTCCCGTTCTAAACACATAGATGTCCGACACCATTTCTTAGATGATCATGTTGCTAAAAAGGACATCATATTAGTGTACGTTGAAACCCAGAAGCAAATCGCCGATATTTTCACGAAACCCCTCAAGGAGGACTCCTTTGTGCGGTTGCGTCGAGAATTGGGGATTATGGGTGAATCCGAGATATAGGATTCATTTTTATTCAATAATCTTGCATGCTATTCTATTTCGCTATATTTGTTCATGCTAGACTTATTGGATTCTTTCGGGATTTTTGTGAATTTTTGGAATTTATGCTCGAATTTACTCTTGAACGTCGTATTTAAGTTTTTCGTTGATTAATGGGGTAGTATGATGATTTTTGAGAGGTTTACGATGTTTTGTCCAAGTGCATTTAGGAGAAAACTCATTTATCTATTTTTGGACTCATCTAGTCGGTCTCAGTTCATCAACCAACCGACTAGATGCATATCTAGTCGGTCTGCTAATGAACTCAAACAGACTAGCTCAAGCTTTTAATTTTCCTTTGCTACTGACTTCATTTAGTCGGTCCACGTTCACTTACCGACCGACTAGAATGAAAACTAGTCGGTCAGTACTTGAACTTAGACCGACTAACTCTAGCCCTAAATTTTTTGTCTGTCGGCTGTTTCGACTTAGTCGGTTCAAGCTCATTGACCGACCGACTAGATCGTCATCTAGTCGGTCAGTGCTTGAACTGTGACCAACTAAGTGCTCAGGGACAGTAGTGTCTTTTCGCATTTCGACCGACTTAAGTTCGTTTCTAATCGATTATTCTTCTTTCTAGTCGATCGCCGCTCGCTCTCCAGCTCAAAAACCCCGAACCCCTTTCGTCTTCCACCGTCGATTCCACCGTCCGATCACCGTTTTCCGACCATCAACGGCCGTCGATCTTCCTCCTAGGTATCCCTCCTCTCCTCTCTTGCATCTAGGGTTCTATTCTAGGTCGATATCTCTTCCTAGGGTTTCGGTTCTAGCATATTTCGATTTCGGCTTTAGGGTTTTGCTTCTAGGGTTCATCGATCTCGTTCTTACGTTGCTTGATCTTGTTTTGTCACACTTATGGCAAGAACGAGAATTCCGATCACTCCCTCCGGTGCATCTCCTATGTCCATAGAGCCACACCCTAGGAATCCTTCGAAACCCAAACACCGACCTAAACCAACCCAACCTTCATCGTCTTCGCCTCCTCTGAAGAAGCAGAGGACGGCGACCGCCAAACCCAGTAGACGTTCTCTGTCTAGGAAGCCTACACTCCATACCCCCGCTACTCCATCTGATTCTGACACTGAGTTTAGACCCGAGGATGAGCCTAGACATCAGGAACCCACTACTCCACCTCATCCTAGGACTCGACAGCCTAAGGGAAAGGCCCCGATGCCAGCAGGTGGTGTCGATATATCGTTGTGTCGTGATGACCCTTTGTGTCTAGCGGCATACACGCGTATCGAACATTGCCCGCTGTTATTGAAGCATTTCGTTAAATTCTCCGATTTCCTTGGCTTAGCAGATCTTCTTTCCTATAGTGGACTCTTAGACTACCTTCGCTTTGACCCTAAGGCGAACCCTCGACCCTATCCTCGCCTGGTCAAACTTTTCTATGCAAACCGTACCCGGGGACAGTACGGTGAGACCCACTCCATCGAGACTACTGTCTTGGGGACTCCTATAGTCCTCACGGCAGAAATCTTGGGGGAGTTGCTTGGTTGTTCGTCGTCTGGTCTCCTCCCATTTGATATTTCTGTTGACGATATCTCTTCTTTGGATCAGTCCGTTCTCGCCGATATCTTCCATGTGATCCCTCCTGCTTTCATTGGTGTCCCATCGAAGTCATTTAAACCAAATGCTTGGGTTCTCAATCTTATCCTGAAGTCGTGCTTACTTCCAAAGTACGGCTCATCATCTCTGCCATCCCAGTCCTTCCTCAAGTTGATTTACGCTCTTTTCTTGGGTTGCGATATTAATTGGGCTCGCATTATACTCGATAAGATGGACTCTTTCGAGTGTATTCGCAAGTCCGCGAAATCTGCGCATCTCCCTTATCCTTGTCTGCTGACTTTGGTGTTTCGTCATTTCCACGTGCCTTTGCCTCCTGACGATGAGCGTCCACTTGGTCCTCCCCTGAACGCGACGGCCGTCAAGAAATCTCTTGCGGCACTCTGTCACGTGCAGAGGACGACTCCTTCAGCTTCTCAGGGCACATCTTCTGCAGCTGCCACTCCTAGACCTCCCACCACACTTGATGATCTCGCTCGTTCAGTTCGTCGTCTCGAGTCTCGGTATGCTCGTTCCGAGGAGATTTTGTGTCGTATTGCTCGTGTTATTGGTGTTGAGGTCCCTCCTCCTGTTTCTGAGGATGAGGAGATAGATGATGAGGATATTGTAGGAATATGGTGCCCTCGAGGCCATTTATTCCTGTGTGAATAGCACAAACATCTTGTTCGAAATAACAGTAAGCTGTTTGGTAATAATTTATCTAAGCTATATTGTAATGTAGTTAACATTAGATATCGACTTAGGTAAAGTCCTGAGACTTTATGCAAGGTCAAACGGGTATCGAGATGAGTATCTCGATCATGGAGAAACGTTTGACCGTCTGTAGCATAAGTCTGAAATGGTTCGTGGTCGTAGATGTTTCGAGACAAGGATATCGAAACATCGGATAGACCATTGTGTCTTAGTCTTCACCGTTTAGCGGTGGCGGTGATCTCATGATCGCTAGACTTGGCGAAGTCGAAGACGAGACACAGGTGCTCATTAGAATGAGTTCACTGAACGATCCACTAGAGTTATCATATGGTTATATTGACCAATCTGTCAGTGATAACTCTGAGTGATGATAGGAAAGTTGGTCTTTTGACTTGAGGTCATTTTGACGGACCTGTGCGTGAACGGTGCCACTTAGATCAACTGACCTAGCTTCGAGGCAAGGCCTGTCGAAAGGTCTTTTGATTGGGTGTCACTTGAAACGTACGAGGCGAGTAATGACCAAGAAAGGATTCGTCTCTCCCGGTCAATGGGAGTTAGTGTCGTAGAGTTAGTTCGGTCTTTAGTAAAAACTCTGCGCAGAGTATGTTGGAAGAAGTCCAACATTTATTGACTGAAGATCGATAGAAACTAACCGGAGTCAAGTTATTGGGGTTGACAGTTTGACCGTACCCCAGACTTGATCTACACGACACAGCTAAGACGAAAAGACTATAACTACGGAATTCATCACGGAAACAGTCAGGTGGTCCCGACAATACTCATGTCAATGAGTCAACCACATAATGATGATTCCTGAAGCAGGGACGGCAACCACTGCTCGTGGTCACTGCCGTATAGGGCTTCGAGCCCAACCTGTTGTAAGGGTCAGGCTGTAGGGTCTCACACAGAGTGCTAACGCTTCGTCTAGTAATAGGTAGAAATTAGTTAGGGAGAATAATTGCATTTTTGATGCAAGGGATGAAATAATTGCATTTGATGCAATATGATAATTTAAGCTTAGATAGGGACTATTTTGCATTTGATGCAAAAGCGATTAAATGTGTATTAAATTGTTTAATACAATATTTAATAAAATAAACGCAAGGAAAAGTTCACGGGTAAGACGGGAATGTCCCGGTCTAGACCCAGGTTCGAACGGCGTCCAAATCGGACACCGGATGCTCAAGTTAGAGCCAAAACAGACCCAAAGAATAAAGCCCACAACTTAAACTGCATTTGATGCAGAATTAATTGGGGCAGACGTGGGCCCGGCCCAAAGGCCAGGCCACTACAGCCGCAAAGAAAAGGGGGCGCCACGTGGCGCCCCCCGGTTGGCCGCAGCCAGGCGCTTATGCGCCTGGCAGTAACGCGGGCCCGGGCTTTGCCCGGGCCCGGAACAGTGCGTGCCCGTGCTTTTGCACGGGCACGTCAGCACGCGCACAGAGGCGCGTGCAGCGCACGCGCCTCGAGGCGCGTGCGCTGCACGCCGCCTGGCGCAGGCGAGGCCCACAGCTGCCTAGGGCAGCGTGATTCTGCTGGCGGCTGCTGTTTTGCGTTTTGGGTGGCTTTGGGCTGATCTTTGGACACTCAATTGGAGGGTCAAACGAACTCCGATTGACGAACCGTTTTTTCCTATGCGTTCACCGTTGAACGCTTGTCGTATTGATAGGTTGTATCAATCCTGAAGCTCAACGGTGAGTGAGTTAAAATTCACGGAAGTTTGCACTTTGTGAAGTGCAAACTAACTTGATTTTATTAACTCTATTTTTAGTCCCACATCGGATTTTGAGAAAAGGGGAGAGTCCGCCGCCTATATAAATAGGGGTCTCCCCCCTTTCTCAAAACTCGTCCCAAGCTCTAGATCTGAGCGGCTCTCGTAAATGTTGGAGCACGCTCGGATCTTAGCTTAAATTAAATATTTCTCTATCTCCCTAAAATTTCTGCCTTACTCCTGCGGGCTCTAGCAAAGCCTCAAAGGAGTTCGGATTCTGGATCCGAAATCTTGGCGGAGGTTTCACTCGCGTGAAACTTTCTTCGGCGGTTGGTTGGCTCGGCGGCACGGGGATTGATCGCCTCGGGATGCGGAGCGGTTCGAGGAGCGGTTCGGGGAGCGGTTCAAGGAGCGGCTCGGCGTGGGACGGGAGCAGCTCGGAAGACGGCGCGGAACATCTCGCCTGCTCCAGGGCTGAGATTCCGGGTATGTGGTTAAAGTATTTTTTAGCATTAGTTTAGTTTAATCGCAGTAGGCTAGATCCTTCTTGGGATGGTCAGACCCATCCCAAGTCGGCATAGATCTTGGCATAGGGTCTTGGACCTTAGGGCCAAGTTAAAAATGTTTTAACTTGCATGTTAATTTAGATTAACTGGTTTTCCTTCCGCTGCTATGTTTTTATGTCTATGTTCCGTCCGACTTAGGACGGGACTAGAGTTTTTGTGCCCTAAGGGAACGCCCAATTCCCTACAGTGGTATCAGAGCCTAGGTTTGCGTAGCGATCTAGGTACTGCGATTAATTTTAAACTTAAGAATGCTTTTAAATACTTGTAAAATGTTTTTAAAATTATGAGATAAATTTTAAAAATGTTTTAGATGTTCTAAAAATTTTTTTTATTTTTTTTTGAAATTTTTGAACATGGAAATTTTTTTTTTAAATGACGTTTTAAAATTTATGTGATAATTTTAAAACTAATTTTAAATCATTAAAAGTTTAAATTAATTTTGGATGCCTAAAATTTTTTATTTTGATAAATTTTTAAGCATGAAAGTCTTTAAAATGGTGTTTTAATTTTATGAGATAATTTTAAAACTGATTTTAAAGATTAAAATTTTTATGCGATAAATTTTTTTTTAAATAGCATGCAAAGTTAGTGATTTTAAAATTAAGTTTTTTTTTATGAGATAAAAATAAAATAATTTCAAAATCATATTTTAAATTTAATTGTTAAATTTATGTTTGCATGCAAAAATAGTTTATGCGATAAACTTAGTTTATTTAATTGTTAAATAGTTGTGCACTATCTTTATGCGATAAATTAGTGTAGTTTTAATGGCTTGTTAATCTTGTCCCTTCTTTGATAACACAAGACAACCTCTTAGGTTAGCCATTAAAAATGATTAAAATTTATTACTTGAATTTTAATGACATGCTATGCTTTGATAAATCATTAACAACAATATTAAAGACCTAATTCCTGATTAGGGTAGTCCTTTAAATGAATTTTCAAATTCTAATTGTTATAATTAATTTTCATTAAAGGACTTCGCTTCTAGCGTTGTTAATAATTTATTAAAATCCTAATAACGATTAGGGTAGCACGTGAACCTTATAGTTGATAAGGACTTAATAAAAGTTATTAAACAAATCCTAAAAATTTTGAATTTAAGGATTCAACTAGTTGATAGGATTAATTAGTTGTTATTAAAAGCTGTTTAGTCTATGGCATACATACAAAAATGACAAGCTTCATTCAATGGACCATGATCCAGTCAATGTGCTTGGTTAAGAGTTCTGGGTCAACCCTTGCTAGTCCAAGGGGTAGTGATCCTGGCTTAGTCAATTCCCTGGCTGAGTTCCGCTGGACCGCAATGTCGCGAATCATGATTGTATGACACCCTGGACTATATCTAAGTCAAATACGTTAATGATCTTTTTCAAGATTAGCCGTAGCCCTCCTTGTTTTAGGGGTTAGTAACTATAGGACCCGCGTTAGAGTTGTTGAGATACACTCAAGCTGTAACCTGGCAATCTTGTAGAAACCAACTCCTTAAATACATAAGATGAAATCTTGACTAACCCTAACCGTCGTCTCGTACCCCGAGCGCCGGCGTAAGTTAAGTCAACGATGTAGTCTGCCTAGATGTAGTCTAAGACCTGACCCAAACCAACGTGTCGTGCATACACCGAGCTGAGGGCAAGTCAGGCTAGACATGAAAACAAGGGTCCGACTAGACTAGACATTGTGATTTGGATGAGCACACTCATGATCACAAATGGCTAGGGGCAAAAACCGATTAAGAGAGTCATATCCGATATGATCGATGAAGAGTCATCTTCCGATCGCAGAGTCAATCAACTTGTTGAGCTACACTCAAGGTTGTTTAGACTCAAGGTGATTGGAACTCTTACCCATTATTTTTAATTCGATTAAATCGTTCGTTATTAAGCTTTAAAACGTTCGTAAAAATAGTGGGAGGATATAGATAGATAAAAGCCAATCTACCTATATTTAATATTGAACATATGCTAAATCTAGGGCAAGAATATGTTTACCGAAAGAATCAATTGATAATATTGAAATTAGTTAATTGGTCATAAAGTTGATTAATTGAATATCAAGTTAAATTCTAATTGATGTAATCAAACTATATTCTCATTGACATTAAATGACCTTCTAAAGAACAGACTTAAGAAATATGATTTCATTAAGTTTTGGGTCCAACAAATAAATTAAAGCTACATGTCACTCGTCTCTATATGAGGCAGCTTGAACATATAGGACATTCAAAGTATGTTTCTCCCTACAACCTGTCGAGCTACCCTCAAGGTTGTATGGACAAACAATTTTGATCCGCAAAGTTCGAGAATTCGATTAAACCGTTTGAGTCGAATACGAGTGCATGAGCGGTGCAAGACTATGTATCCCAACCGGATCTTGAGACAAGCAACTTCTTGAGCTACACTCAAGATTGCAAAGCTCAAGCGTTTGGATACATAAGTTGCTTGCATATCTATTTATTTATGTTGATATCTAAATGTGATTTAGAAAAGGAAGAAGGCACTTCGGAAAGTCAATAGAGAAAGTTAGTTTAATTTATCATTAGTAAAGGCATAAGTAGGAGGGAATGAAAACGTGACATATTTTGATGTCACGATTTCAGAATAAATTGTTATACAAAAGACGTTTAACACATTTTGACGAATGTCGTCACATTGCTTCTGAAGTAATGTTATGTGTTAAGTAATTTGTAAATAACTAAATATATATTAAATGTTAATATATAAATACACAAGATAGTAGCAAACTTATATGGTAAAATTAGACTAGGCCGTATCTAGAGATTAAGCTTCACAAGTCACATAAAGAGGGGTCTGACCTCTCGTATTATGAAGTCTACGGACACTTGTGAGTCTTAGCCTCTTAGATACAATGGCCAAAACCCATCTGTAAGACAGTGGGAGAATGAGTTGTCGAACTCAGTCTCTTACATACTGATGTACCCGAGTCTATTTTTAACAAAATAAGTTAGTCGTATATTTTACTAAGACACGTGTTCTTGATGAAACGCAAGTCTGATAAAATAAAGAACGAAGTGACCAAAGTATTTAAACTGATTCGATTAGATCGAATGGTCAAATACTTAGCTAAATAAAATCTTGTGTAATTAAAAGAAAATGTGATTTTCTCTCAGATCAAGTCTGTTAACACATCGGTGTGTTAAAAGGTATGAATCACACCTAATTAGATTTAGTGTGATCCATTGTAAGTGACTCTGAGTTAAGTCCTCCCTCTGGGTTAAGTCCCAAATAGTAATGCCTAGGTTTTGATAAAGTTCTATGAGAACATTATCAATAAGATATTCGTTAAATCAATCATCAGGAAGTTGTATATTTACTCGAATTTCGAAAGACGAAAAGTCGAGTTAAGACATCATACCTGATGATGACTTAGTCAACCTCTAGGATGAAATCCGGAGTAGTAACTCCGATTTAAAACTTGATGCTGGTCCGTGTGCGCAAATAAATTGAGAATTTAGTTTACGTACCCAAGGAAAATGTTTCCTCACTTTCTGCAAGTAAATCTTTAAGTTGAAAGATTGGTGCAGAAAAGAAAATAGTGAAGTACAATAGTGTTAAACGGGAACGGTTTTCATCCTAATTTCTTTAAAACGGATTATGATGAAACCGGTTTCGCCAACAGATGTGTACAGATCTACTCGGACCAAAGCCGATGTAAAACGCTTAAATTGACCACGAAAATTGGAGCATTCACTTATAAGTTCGTTTTTCTAAATATGATTTAGACGAACCAACTTATATGAATTAGCCAGATAGTTTTCAAGGTCAGTGGGAGCGTGTAAATTACATGCGAGACATCAAAGAGATGGAACATATATTTTGATTAAGTAATCAAAGAGTTTGATACTTTATCAGAAATGGATATGAACCATTTGAAATGACCAATAACTAATTTGAAATTATTATCGTAAAAAACGATGAACTGGATAAGATCCAGGGAAATACAGTATTATGGATTCCGACAGACCAAATGAAGTATTTGAATGAGATTCAAATGGTTGGTCTAACACAAACATAGAAACCCCTTAAGTCTATAGTGTAGACGGTTTTAGCAGATCCACTCACGAAGGCTCTACCACATGAAGTCGGGAAAACTTATGTGTAAAAACGATATAAGATACCGAGATAAATGGGCCTGAGTGCAAGTGGGAGATGTAGGAATATGGTGCCCTCGAGGCCATTTATTCCTGTGTGAATAGCACAAACATCTTGTTCGAAATAACAGTAAGCTGTTTGGTAATAATTTATCTAAGCTATATTGTAATGTAGTTAACATTAGATATCGACTTAGGTAAAGTCCTGAGACTTTATGCAAGGTCAAACGGGTATCGAGATGAGTATCTCGATCATGGAGAAACGTTTGACCGTCTGTAGCATAAGTCTGAAATGGTTCGTGGTCGTAGATGTTTCGAGACAAGGATATCGAAACATCGGATAGACCATTGTGTCTTAGTCTTCACCGTTTAGCGGTGGCGGTGATCTCATGATCGCTAGACTTGGCGAAGTCGAAGACGAGACACAGGTGCTCATTAGAATGAGTTCACTGAACATAAGTTCGAGACACAGGTGCTCATTAGAATGAGTTCGAACCTCGGGATGCGGAGCGGTTCGAGGAGCGGTTCGGGGAGCGGTTCAAGGAGCGGCTCGGCGTGGGACGGGAGCAGCTCGGAAGACGGCGCGGAACATCTCGCCTGCTCCAGGGCTGAGATTCCGGGTATGTGGTTAAAGTATTTTTTAGCATTAGTTTAGTTTAATCGCAGTAGGCTAGATCCTTCTTGGGATGGTCAGACCCATCCCAAGTCGGCATAGATCTTGGCATAGGGTCTTGGACCTTAGGGCCAAGTTAAAAATGTTTTAACTTGCATGTTAATTTAGATTAACTGGTTTTCCTTCCGCTGCTATGTTTTTATGTCTATGTTCCGTCCGACTTAGGACGGGACTAGAGTTTTTGTGCCCTAAGGGAACGCCCAATTCCCTACAGATATCGATGAGCTCGTTGATTCTCTTGCTCGTGGCGCTGAGGCCACTCCTGCTGCTGCTACCACATCTGTTGCTGGAGCTGCCACTTCTTCAGGCCCTCCAGAGTCTTCTGCTCCAGTGGATGAGTCTACTGCTGCTCCACAGACGTCTGCTCCTGTTGACGTTCCTGTTGGTACCTCTACCATTGAGCCTGCTGTTGCTGTTTCCACTCCTGTCCCGACGATTCCTTCTGTTGACACACCTCCCATCCCAGCAAAGCCTGAGTCCACTCCTTCGACTGGACCTACGGAGACTGCTGATCCTACCACTCCTTCTTGAGAGTCTGTTTGGAGGACTCTCCGATGCTCCTTGGATGATTCATCTTTTAGAGAGAGTTTTGGGTTAGGACAGGGTTGGTGGTGTTTGTGATGTTTTTGGATGTGTTGATACTTGATGTCGATGTTGTATCATTTTTGGATGTATGTTGATGTTTGATGTCGATGATGGATTGTGACTTTTTGATGTTGATATACTATGTGACATTTTGATGTAGTCGATGTACTTTGTGCCTTTGATGTTATGGAGTCGATGTATCTTTTGGTTGTACTCATGATGCTTCATATATATATATATATACACACACACACACACACACACATCGTTGTTCTCTTTTACTTCGTTGTGCACATTTTATATTCGTTTTTGTTAGGGTTGAATTCTGCTGATATTTGTTGGCATTAGTGGCACAATAGATGGAGAGTTCTGTTTGAGGAATCAGAAGTGTTTTTGAGCAGATTGAGTTGTATTGTTGAACATAATGTCGTTCAACAAAATGTTCAACATTCGGGATCTGGATTTCTGGTTCGTATGCAGAAACGCTGCTTTGGTTTCAGATCCGATTTGCTGCCTAAAATGACGGGGATTCTGAATTGATTGTGGAATATCTGCTTGAGAGATTTTTGGAAAGCCCTTCCTAAATTTGTTGCTAAATTGAAGGCATGTTGGGTTGAAATAGAAAGAGAATATCTCGCAGATTTGTTGGTTGGAAAGATTGATTGCTGCAGATCTTTTATTGTTGCTATTTCCAGAAGATTTGAAAGAATCATTTCCTATCTTGGTTCGGTTAATTGTGGGTGAGCTGGAGATATATTTGGAAGCTATTATCTCTCGTTATTATTGTTGATTCGGTTGGAAAGAATCTCGCTCGGTTGGAAAGAATAATTATTGTTGCAATTGAAGATCGGTTGGAGATATAATTGGAAGTTGCTATCTCTCGGGATTTGTTATTGAATTTGTTAGAGAGATTTTCGCCCGCAAATATTGGTTGGAAGATCTTGTTGAAGATATTGTGGAACCACTTGCCTGAAGTGATTCCTTAATTTGTGGGCTGCCGATTCTGCACGGGATTTTAGCGAGCATCCCTCCTTATCTACTCAGTGATTGAGGGGGAGCAAGGATCGAACGTGCGTGCGGTTTTGTGGTAAAGGGACGACTTTTGACGAAAGTTTTGAAGAACTCCGGGAGGAGGCCGACGGCTACGCACGTAGGATCAAGGGAGTTGATCTAGTCGGTTGTGCAAGGGGAACTTGCGGGCAAGGGGAGCTTGCCGAGAATACTCAATGGGTTGGTAGAGACCACCCATCACTGTTTGTATTGAGGGGGAGGTTGTTCCTCCTTATAGAATCGCGATAATTAGTGATTGTACTCATTGATTATTTTAGTGGAGTATTCTGATTTTCTGGGCGTGGCCCCGCAGATGTAGGTGTGCGCACCGAACTGCGTTACCAAGTCTCTTGTGTCACCTTGGTGTTTATGTTTTATCTTTGTGTTTTATTTGTCGTGCTTAAGTACTGAACTTTCAATTGGTATCAGCGCAGGTCACCCGTATAACTTTGTTAACAAAGAAGGTGTGATCTTGGATTTCAGTACTTGAATCATGGCTACACGAGAAGGTGCCTCCGTTGTTCGTCCTCCACTCCTCACCGGTACAAACTACACTTACTGGAAGTCTCGAATGCGTGTATTCATCAAGTCCATTGATGAGAAGGTCTGGATCGCTATCGTTGAAGGATGGACACCGCCGATCGAAATTGACAAAGATGGCAAAGAACATCTCAAGCCGGCAAGAGACTGGAGTCGGATTGAAGAACATGCGGCCTTGTGCAATTCTAAAGCAACTAATGCTATTTTTTCGGCTGTAGATGAAGAGCAGTTCAAGCTGATCTCCACATGTGAGTATGCCAAAGAAGCATGGGATATTCTCCAGAATGTTCATGAAGGAACAAGTACCGTAAAAGCTTCCAAACTCCAGATGCTAGCTTCTCAGTTTGAAAATCTAAAGATGTATAACAACGAGACTGTTGCCGAATTCAATGGAAGGTTGAGAGATATAGCCAATCAGGCCTTCCAACTTGGGAAGAAATATTCACAAAAGAAGTTAGTTGAGAAAACCTTGAGATCTCTTCCAGACAAATTTTCGGCCAAAGTTGCAGCCATTGAGGAGGCCAGAAATACGTCCACCATGAGACTGGATGAACTCATGGGATCTCTTCAAACCTATGAAATGAACCTGAAGCAGAATCAGAGGAACAAATGGATTGAAAATGAGTCCGAGTTAGATGATGACGTTGCCTTGCTGACCAAGAATTTCAGTAGAATGATGAAAGAGATAAGCAACAAGGGTCAAAACTTCAGATCTGGTAACAATGCGGCACGTGCAAATCTTCCCTCCGCAGGCAAGAACAAAGGCAAAGGGATACAGTGCAGAGAATGTGAGGGTTTTGGTCACATACAAGCCGAATGTGCCAATACCCTCAAGAAGCAGAAAGAGAAATCTTTATCAAATACCTGGAGTGAAGATGATTCTGATGGGAGTGTTAAAAATGAAGACATCATCAGTAATTACATTGCCCTCGCAGCCTCTCAGAAGAAAGGACTTGATTACAACAAACTAGCCAATGTCAGACAGAATGTTGCAACATTATGTTCAACATCATGTTCAACATCATGTACAACATCTACAATCGGATCATATTCTGAAGCTGATAGCGATGGGAAAGTTAGTGACGATGATATCCGTACAACATACCAGATGATGTTTGAGAAGTGGATGCAAATCTGCAATATCAACAAAGTCCTGAAGGAGGAGAATGAAAGACTGAAGAAAGAGAAGGAGGAGATCAAAATCGAATGTCTGAAAGCTGAGGAAAACTGTAGAGAATTGGAAAGCAACTTCAGAAATGTTCTTCTCAGGGCAGAAAAATCTGAATGCATATTGGAGAAGTGGAATTCTAGAAAAACAAAACTGGATGATATCTTGAATATGGGTAAGACTTCAGGAGATCGTACCGGAGTGGGATACAATAGAGGAGCTTTTGATGATGTGTCTGCTGAAAGAAGAAGTCAAGTTAGCAAAGAACTTGAAAGAATGGGTCAGGAGAAGGGCCATGATCAGAAGAAGAGGCAGATTAGAGGTATAAAAAGTGCTCGTTTTGTATGCAGTTACTGCAAGTTCATAGGCCATACGGAGAGAAACTGCTACAGTCGTATGCGAGATTGGTCAGAAGGAAGAAATGTTAGACATCCTGATATGAAGATGAAGAAGCAATGGGTCAAGAAGTCTGAATTATACAGCAAGAACACTACAGCTTCAGATAGAACACTTCATGTTGTGACTAATGTTGTAACATTAGATACAACACAGAACAATGTTACTGCAGATGTTATGACACCAGACTCGACATCTTTCCTCGACAATCACGGTGAGCAACCTACGCCAAAGTCTCATGAATCTTCCTCCAGAATTATCAGAGTGCTATCTCGTCGCTTTGCTCACTGCCCTTCCTCCACCGGTGCCATTGGATCTTCGCCTGTACCCTCTCTTGCACAGCAATCCACCTCTGCTTCATCTTCTGCGGCCTCATCATCTAGACCGGTTGACTTCCCTAAAGTTCGTTCACTTCTTAGCCGGTTCCATCGCATCCACGTCTCCAAATTTTGACATACAGACCACCGAAGATCCTTTGTCAACACCGCCGATGTTTTTCTATTCTCCAACTTCTTTTTGGCCCCTCAGAGCTCGACTCGGATTTGAGGTATAATGCTCTTTCTCTTATTCTGCTGTGCCTGAGAATTTATTTGCTATTAAGAGAGACAGACGAGCCTCTGGATGTGCCTCAGTTGAGTTTTTCTGAATTTTTCTTTTGGAGATGTGTGGCTACCTGAAAGGGGGAGAATGTGGTGTCTTTTCTAAATATTTTTGATGTCTCTTCTGAAGTGATCACTGCTCGGGTTGTTCTAGTAAGGGAGAGATTGTGGTTTGGATTATTGTGGCTCAAAGGGGGAGAATGTGTGCTTGGTTGGTGCTTGCTTTGGGTTGTGCCACATAATGCCAAAGGGGGAGATTGTTAGGGTTGAATTCTGCTGATATTTGTTGGCATTAGTGGCACAATAGATGGAGAGTTCTGTTTGAGGAATCAGAAGTGTTTTTGAGCAGATTGAGCTGTATTGTTGAACATAATGTCGTTCAACAAAATGTTCAACATTCGGGATCTGGATTTCTGGTTCGTATGCAGAAACGCTGCTTTGGTTTCAGATCCGATTTGCTGCCTAAAATGACGGGGATTCTGAATTGATTGTGGAATATCTGCTTGAGAGATTTTTGGAAAGCCCTTCCTAAATTTGTTGCTAAATTGAAGGCATGTTGGGTTGAAATAGAAAGAGAATATCTCGCAGATTTGTTGGTTGGAAAGATTGATTGCTGCAGATCTTTTATTGTTGCTATTTCCAGAAGATTTGAAAGAATCATTTCCTATCTTGGTTCGGTTAATTGTGGGTGAGCTGGAGATATATTTGGAAGCTATTATCTCTCGTTATTATTGTTGATTCGGTTGGAAAGAATCTCGCTCGGTTGGAAAGAATAATTATTGTTGCAATTGAAGATCGGTTGGAGATATAATTGGAAGTTGCTATCTCTCAGGATTTGTTATTGAATTTGTTAGAGAGATTTTCGCCCACAAATATTGGTTGGAAGATCTTGTTGAAGATATTGTGGAACCACTTGCCCGAAGTGATTCCTTAATTTGTGGGCTGCCGATTCTGCACGGGATTTTAGCGAGCATCCCTCCTTATCTACTCAGTGATTGAGGGGGAGCAAGGATCGAACGTGCGTGCGGTTTTGTGGTAAAGGGACGACTTTTGACGAAAGTTTTGAAGAACTCCGGGAGGAGGCCGACGGCTACGCACGTAGGATCAAGGGAGTTGATCTAGTCGGTTGTGCAAGGGGAACTTGTGGGCAAGGGGAGCTTACCGAGAATACTCCATGGGTTGGTAGAGACCACCCATCACGGTTTGTATTGAGGGGGAGGTTGTTCCTCCTAATAGAATCGCGATAATTAGTGATTGTACTCATTGATTATTTTAGTGGAGTATTCTGATTTTCTGGGCGTGGCCCCGCAGATGTAGGTGTGCGCACCGAACTGCGTTACCAAGTCTCTTGTGTCACCTTGGTGTTTATGTTTTATCTTTGTGTTTTATTTGTCGTGCTTAAGTACTGAACTTTCAGTTTTAATGTCTATGATATTCGATTTCATCGCTCGACGATAATGACTTGGTTAAAAAGAATTTATTTCTATGAAAACATAGAATTGTTTTCCATGCACTAATTTAACTAAAATGTTGAGATTGGAGAGCACGTTCCTTTACTCAATAACTGAATTATATTTGGTATTTTGATGATTTCGTTTTTCATTTTTGGATAATGGTCAATTTGGCACACCTTGATTTTTCTTCGTGTATTTTTGTTTCTTGGTGTCTTTTGGACCATCGTCGTATTCTTCGACTCCCGATGTTGGATTTTTCTTTAGCCTTGTTGTTGTCGGTGTATGCCCCCCACTCTTTTTGGATAATGCCAAAGGGGGAGAGATAGTAATAATGACAAGGGCAAAATGAAAATTTAACTCTATTGTCCATGAATCTAATTTATTATGTTAGATTCAGGGGGAGTGAAGATATATAAAAATGGATTACGATCCTAAATTTCAATACTTGGATCATGTTTTATATTTCTCACTTCTGCTTGATGCGTATTATATTTATTCATTTGGAATTAACGTGTCATCAATGCAAAGGGAGTAAGTATTTTACATTTGAATCATTATTTTTGATTATTATTTATGTTGGTTTGTCATCACCAAAAAGGTAGAGAATGTTGGGTATTGGACTCCCCGTATTTGGTTTTGGATGATGAGCAAACATAAATAAATCGTGAACTAACACTTTGTGAGCGTAGTTATGGAGATCGTCGTCAAATTCACGTGAACATCTAAAGCGACGTCTCAAGACTTCTCAAAGCACGTATTCATATGCCTAAAGCTTCGTTGAAGCTTTTGGACCATTTTAGAAGTCATGAAGATTCGATTGAAGCTATTGAAGACGGTATCGTCAAGTTTTATTTATAGTCTTTAAGCTTCTATCGTAGAATGTTAAGCCTTGAGTAGGTCTTACGGTTTATATCTTCATAACGCTCCTATCTTAGCTCTAGGATCTTAGTAGAAGTCCATACAAACTTTCTTGAAGCTTCGCGCTTCGATTCGCGACTTCTTGTGCATGTTAGTTGGTTCAAGAAGAAGAACCAACCGACTAGATGGTGATCTAGTCGGTCAGAAAAGCTTCTTGGACCGACTAGTTTGTCTTCCAAATCTTAAGCTCTTTACTGTTTACAGTTAGTCGGTCTCAGTTGACTCACCGACCGACTAGTTGGTGAACTAGTCGGTCAGTGATGCTTCTTAGACCGACTAGTTGAGCTTTACTGTACATGCCAATTTTTCACCTGAGTTACTGTTTATCGTTAGTCGGTCTAAGAACGTTTGGTGACCGACTAGTTGATGATCTAGTCGGTCAACATTTGTTCTTGGACCGACTAAATCAATTTGTATTCAGACTAATAGTTTTTGACTCTTAGTCGGTCTAAGTTAACTGACCGACCGACTAGTTGAGAAATTGGTCGGTCGGAAAGTCTTCTTGGACCGACTAGTTATCTAGGTCTGAAATTTCATCTGTTCACTGTTCATCCTTTAGTCGGTTCATGTTGTTTCACTGACCGACTAGTTGATGAACTAGTCGGTCAGTGGTTGTTCTTTGACCGACCAATTGCCCCAGATTTCCAACCGTTGGGAGATGACCTCGCTCGATTTTGTGGGACCCTATAAATACGAAGCTTGGTCATTTCTCTCAAGGTTAGAGCTGCTATTGAGAGACTTATTCAGATTGAAAGATTTAGAGATTAAAACTCATTTCCAAAGCTCTCTTCCTCACAAGAAATCTTTCTCTCCCTCATTTGAGATCTAGAATCCATCTTGAGAGAACCTTGTTCTTGTTGAGCCATCCAAGCTATTGCTTGATTCAAGTCTCCTATTCATTCCTAGGCATCCATTGCTGCTCATATTGATGGTGCTAGGTCTTGGTGACTTCTCCTTCCTCAAATCCCTCCTTGCCCTTATTTGGTAAGAATACTCAAGGTATAGGGTTTGTGGTAAGTTGTTGTTTATTTCATATAAACTCTTTTATTGCTATTGTTTCTCTCGGTTGTGAGAGAAGGTTGTGATCCCGGGTTGTGGGATTCACTATTGCTATTGATTGTATGATTTGATCTTGTGAAGGTTTTTCACAAGGTATTCATAGTGGAAATCTTGGGTTAGGGTTTCTAACCTAAGTATCCGGAGGGGATCCGGGTGTTCTGGGACGTAGGATCACCGGGTACAAGTCGGGGAGACTTGGGTGGATCCGAACCCATCATATCAATTGTTAGCATTGAATATTTGTTGTTGTCATTTTTAGCTTCTGCATTTGTTGGTAGTAGTTTGCACGATAATTAGGAATTATACTCCTTGTTATTTTTAAAGTACTATTCACCCCCCCTCTAGTACTTGTGCAGTAGCTTTCAGGGCATTACAGTCAGACCCCTCTTTATGTGACTTGTGAAGCTTAGTCTCTCGATACGGCCTAGTCTATTTTTCCATACAAGTTTGCTACTATCTTGTGTATTTATATATATTAAAATTTAATATATAAATATTATCGTTATACATAAATTACTAACGCAAAACATTGCTTCAGAAGCGAGGTGACGACATTCGTCAAATTGTGTAAGACGTCTTTTGTATAACAATAATTATAAAATCGTGACATCAAAATATGTCACATTTTTATTTCCTCCTACTTATGCCTTTACTAATGACAAATTAAACTATTAAACTCGATTGACTTTTCGGAGTGCCTTCTTCCTTTTCTAAATCACATTTAGATATTAAATATCCCAACATAAATAAATAGCTATGCAAGCATCTCATGTATCCAAACGCCTGAGAGTTGCAATCTCGAGTGTAGCTTAAGAAGTTGCTTGTCTCAAGATCCGGTTGGGATACATAGCCTTGCACCGCTCATGAACTTGTTTTCGACTCAAACAATTTGATCGAATTCTTGAACTTTGTGGATCAAAATTGTTTGTCCATACAACCATGAGGGTCGCTCGACAAGTTGTAGGGAGAAACATACTTCGAATTTCCTATATGTTCAAGCTGCCTCATATAGAGACGAGTGACATGTATCGTGAATTTATTTGTTGGACACAGGACTTAATGAAATCATATTTCTTAAGTCTGTTCTTTAGAAGGTCATTTTAATGTCAACGAGAATATAGTTTTAATTCTATCAATTAGAATTTAACTTGATATTCAATTAATCAACATATTTGACCAATTAACTTATTCCATTAAAATATTATAAGTTGATTCCTTCCGTAAACATAGTCTTGCCCTAGTTTAGCATATGTTCAAAATTAAATATCGGTAGATTGGCATTCATCTATCTATATCCTCCCACTATTTTTACGATCGTTTCAAAGCTTAATAACGAATGATTTAATCGATTTAAAATATTTAAAAATTAGTGAAAGAGGGATCCAATCATCCTGAACCTCACAACCTTGAGGAGACTCAACAAGTTGATTAGTTCCATGATTGGTAGACTAACTCTTAGTCAATCACATCACATGTGACTCCCTATCGTTTTTTACCCACAGTCACTTATGATCTTGAGGAGACTCAACAAATCATAATGACTGGTCTAGTCAGACCCTTGATTTCGTGTCCAGATTTGACTTAGATCGATGCTCGAGGAGACCCGACATATCGATTTGGGTCAAGTCTAGACTACATCACATGTATGTTGGAGTTTGTTCCTTAAAGATAAACATGTTATAGCTTGAGGAGACTCAACAACTATAATTGTCTTCTTTGAGTTACCAAGCTCCAAAATCAAGGAGGGATACGGATTAATCTTTAATAAGATTTATAACGCATTGACTAGATATAGTCCAGGGTGTCATACAATCATGATTCGCGACATTGCGGTCCAGCGGAACACAGCCAGGGAATTGACTAAGCCAGGATCACTGCCCCTTGGACTAGCAAGGGTTGACCCAGCAAACTTAGCCAAGCACATTGACTGGATCATGATCCATTGAATGAAGCTTGTCATTTTTGTATGTGTGACATAGACTAAACAGCTTTTATTAACAACTAATTAATCCTATCAACTAGTTGCATCCTTAAATTCAAAATTTTAGGATTTGTTTAATAACTTTTATTAAATCCTTATCAACTATAAGGTTCACGTACTATCCTAATCGTTATTAGGATTTTAATAAATTTATTAACCAACGCCAAAAGTGAAGTCCTTTAATGAGAATTAATAATAACAATTAGAATTAAAAAATTTCATTAAAAGGACTACCCTAATCAGGAATTAGGTCTTGAAGCATTGTTAATGTTTTATTAAAACATAACATGTCATTAAAATTCAAGTAATAAATTTTAATCATTTCTTAATGGCTAACCTAAAAGTTTGTCTTGTGTTATCAAATAAGGGACAAGATGTACTAGCCATAAAGCTATACTAATTTATCGCATAAAAGGTGTACAACTATTTAACAATTTAAATAGAACAATGTCTATCACATAAACAATTTTAGCATGCAAACATAAATTTAACATTTAAATTTAAAATATGATTTTAAAAATATTTTATTTTTATCTCATAAAAAATTGTTTTTAAAATCACAAATTTGCATGCTACCTTTTAAAAAATTTATCGCATAAAAATTTTAACCTTTAAAATCAGTTTTAAAATATCTTATAAAATTAAAACATCATTTTAAAAAACTTTCATGCTTAAAAAATTTATCATATAAAATTTTTAGGCACTTTAAACTTATCGCATAAATTTTAAAAGATTTAAAATTAGTTTTAAAAATTATCACATAAATTGTAAAACGTCATTTAAAAAATTTCCATGTTCAAAATTTATCAAATAGAATTTTTGAACATCTAAAACATTTTTGAAAATTATCTCATAACTTTAAAAAAACATTTTTTAAAAAAGTATTTAAAAGCATTTCAGGTTTAATAAAATCGCAGACTAGATCGAAACACAGACCTGGCTCTGATACCACTGAAGGGTTTCAGGGACCCTTAGGGCACAAAAACTCTATGCCCGTCCTAAGTCGGATGGAACATAGACAGAAATAGCAGCGGAAAATAATCATGTTAATCTAATTAACAATTAACCCTAAGGTCCAAGACCCTAATCCAAGATCTATGCCGACTTGGGATGGGTTTGACCATCCCAAGAAGGATCTAGCCTTCTGTGATTAAATTAAACTAATGCTAATAAACACATACCCGGAATCTCAACCCTGGAACAGGCGAGATGTTCCGCACCGTCTTCCGAGCCGCTCCCCGAACCGCTCCTCGAACCGCTCCGCATCCCGAGGCGATCAATCCCGTGTCACCGAGCCAACCACGCGCTGAAGAAAGTTTCACGCGAGTGAAACCTCCTCCTAGATTTCGGATCTGAATCCGAACTCCTTTGCGGCTTTTCCAGAGCCCTCAGGAGCAAGGCAGAAATTTATAGGGAGAGTAGAAATATTAATTTAGCTTAGATCCGAGCGTGCTCCAATATTTTCGTGAGCCGCTCAGATCTAGAGCTTGAGACGAGTTATGAGGAAGGGGGAGGGCCTCTATTTATAGAGACGGCTGACTCTCCCCTTTTCTCCACAACCGAGGTGGGACTATTAATTTGGGATTAATTAAATCAAGTTAGTTTGCCTTTCACAAAGGGCAAACTTTCTCGAATTTTAACTCCCTCACCGTTGAGCTTCAATGTTGGTACAACCTACCAAATCGAAGAGGGTTCAACGGTGAACGCGTAGGAAAAAACGGCTCGTCAATCCGAGTCTGTTTGACCCTTCAAAAAATTGTCCAAAGTTAGCCAAAAGTCATGCTTCTCTTAGAAACGTAGCCGTCAAGAAAATCCCAGGTTTCAAAAAACCCTAACCAGAAAATTCGGGCTTGGTGGGCCTCCATTTTCGCTGGTTTCAGCCCAACAGTTGGGGCTGACTTGTTTTGGCTATAACTTGTGCATTTGGACTCCGTTTTTGACGCGGTTTGAACCTGCCTTTAGAGCGGGACGATCCCGTCATCTAGATAACCTTTTCAACGCGTTTATTTAATTAAATATAGTCTTAAACAATTTAAGACACATTTAATCTCTTTTGCATCATATGCAAATTAGTCCCTATCTAGGCTTAAATTTTCTTTTGCATCAAATACAAATGATCTGAGGGCATATTCCTCTACAGGGCGGCCCTGCCCGCCGCCCTCCCCTACAGGGGGCGGCACCGCTGCCACCCCCTGCACGGGGGGCGGCAGCCGCCGTCCCCCCTGCAGCGGGAGGCGGCTCCGCCCGTCGCCCCCCTGCAGGGGGCGGCCCATCCAGCCGCCGTCCCCCCTGCAGCGGGGGGCGGCCCCGCCTGCCGCCGCCCCCTGCAGCGGGGCGGCGCCCCCCCATCCACCGCCGGCTAAAGAAGGGGGCAACGGTGGCTAACCCTAGCCGCCGCCCCCAAACCCCTATTGGGCTTTTCGGCCCACTTTCAAAAAAAAATATTTTGTATACGGAACTGAAGCTCGCAGCCAACCTGCGGGCTTCAGGCCCACAGGCCAACCATGTTACAAAAAAAATCTTTTCTGCGGGCCTGAAGCCCGCATGCCAACCTATTTACAAAAAAACAGAGAAAAAAAGAAGATAAATCGGGGGGGGCAAAGGCTAAAAATAAGCCTTAAAAGAACTTTTTGGGCTAAAAATCAATTTAAAAAGGGCATTTTGAGGGCCTATAAATTCGTGAAAAATCACAGTACCTTATGAGGCAATTATCAGGCATATAAGGGCTTATTGGGGACTTTTGGGGGTTATTTGGGATGATTTTGAAAAAGGAAAACCATTTTCCTTCTGCAACAAAAATGTCAATTTTGGGCTCTTATTCAATTTGATTGATCAAACCCACTTACTATACAACCCTTGCATCGTAATGATTTTTTCTGTAAAAATCATCTTTACATGCTTTGCATCACTGGCTTATTCTGTGGATATTACATGCCTGGTTGTGCATTACATTTAAGCTTAATAATTAGGAAGATCCTGCGACCGCTCTGCCGTTAGTCACCTAACCTAAAGGTGTATGACGTTGCACAGTGGTCCAATAATTATTAAGTGATTAAATTGTTTATCCATCTCCGCGAATATTTAATGTCTGTGATGCCTGTGATGAAAATGTCTGATGAAAATGTCTGATGAGCACAAAATTTCTGCATGGATGGCTAATTGCGGTTTTTGGATCGGCTGTTTAAGTCCCCCATTTTATTTTCCTGCACTTTTCTTTTACTTTTGAGAGAAATTATAGTGAGGAAATTACGTAAATGTCCAAGACCGAAGGCCATTTTCTATGGAGACGGAGGCCACTATTGAAGCTGAAGATCTTATATGAGACCCACGGGGGTTTCCAAAGCTGTAATTTACTTTTAAAGCTTTCATTTGTGTAATATGGACTGTAATGGGACTTTGGACTATTATTTATGTGGGACTGGCCGATCCACGCAATTAGCCCTTCACATTAATATTGCCTCCGCATGAAAATGTTTATGTTTAAAATATTAATTCATGCATGTTTGTGCTCTGCTAGATAAATGGCTAAATTTGCAAGCGTTGATTTCGAAGTGCTGGATGCATCAGGTAGAAACTATCTAAGCTGGCAGCTAGATGTAAAGTTTCACTTGCGGGCAAAGTCCCTCATTGCTGCTGTGACAGAAAAAGAAAATGTTAGCGATATAGAGAAGGCGCAAGCCATCATCTATATTCGTCGACATGTGGACAAGACCTTAAAGGCTGAATACCTTACGGTCGAAGATCTACTTGAGCTATGGACTGCCCTTGAGGACGGGTATAAACATCAGAAAGATGTTATACTCCTAATGGCATGATATGAGTTGGAGAACTTGAGACTGCAGGACTTTAAGTCCATTACTGAGTACAACTCAGCACTCTTTAGCATCACCTCATGCCTAAAATTGTGTGGTGAGAAAGTCTTAGAAGATCGCATGCTGGAAAAGACGTATATGTCTTTCCATGAAAAAGATGCGATAGTCATGCAGCAATACCGTGAACGCAAGTTCATCAAGTATTCTGAGCTGCTGTCATGTTTACTCATGGCCGAGCAAAACAGAGAGCTTCTTATCGCCACTCACAATATGCGCCCTCCTGGCAATGTCCCTCTACCAGAAGCTCACTATACCTCTTTCTTCAAAAAGAAGAGGGATAATAAAAGAAAAGAAAGACCACAGGAAGGGGGACAACAGAAAAGAGCCAAGGGCCAAGTATAGCAGCGAAAGAATGAAGGGAAGCGCAAGTTCACCTGGCGCAGAAATGACAAAAATAGAGATGATGCACCCCCACCCAAGAGGGAATGGGAAGACCAGTGCCATAGCTGTGGCATGAAAGGCCACTGGTTCAGAGTGTGCCGAACCCCGCAGCATCTCCAGGATTTGTATAAAGAGAACAAGAAAAATAAAGCTGAAACAAACCTGATGACCTCTGATGCTCCAGTCAAGTTTACAGCTAACGACTTCGAAAATGATCACATGCTTGATTAGCCCCTATTTTTATCTTAGCAATTTGTTTTGAGAATAATTTATGTTATGAGAGCATTTGAATAATGTAATTTGTTTTGAATGAAAATGTTTATCTGAAAATGCATGTGCCTATTTGATTCGTCTAGATGAACTGCTCTCATGACTGATTAGTAGACAATAAACACATACGATCTTTTAATATAAAGCCCAACATTATGGCCATATTGAAGATCCAGGGAACGCAACATAGTTGCCCCCAAATGACACAGCAACAAAAATAACGGATGCATTAATCTCTTCGAATTCCAAAAGAAACTTTCTAAGTTTCAAGGACATCTGTTTCAACGGATTCCATTTGGAAACAGCAAATGTAAATGAAAAACAAATTACTGTATGTAACGTCTCAAGAAAAAGGAGTAAAATCCATACTTGAACGTTTTGAGAGCCTTACAGGCCTCTACCATACAAAGATTCAGAGAAAGAAAGCGGAATTAAACGGAGCACATGAAGTGCCCGACATCAGCCAAGTTTTTTTACTCTGGCATGATAGACCTGGTCACCCTAGATTTATGACGATGCACCGCATCTTATCCTGTGGGTATGACTTGAAAAACCAGAATATTCTTCAGAAGGGAGAATTCCCTCGCATCCCTTGCTATAAGGGAAAACTAATTACAAGGCCATCTCTACAAAAAGTTGAAAAAGAATCTACACGCTTTCTCAAAAAGAATATAAGGAGATATATGTAAATAAAATCCACTCCCTTAGTGGGCTATTTCAGTACTTCATTATACTGATAAATGCATCCTCAGAATATTCGTATGTGTGTCTACTACAGACCCGCAACTTAGCTTTTCCAAAGCTATTGGCACAAAAATAAAAATGTTGCGGGCACATTTCCCCAGACAATCAAATATAGAATATAAGTCTGGTTAATGTTGGGATATATACCTCCCGGTCATTTCAAGAGTACTGCCAAGTAACGGGAATAGAAAATGAACATATAGTGCCGCATGTTCATACCCAAATTGGGTCGGCAGAATCACTGATAAGTAGACTCCAATGGATTGAACGTCCATTAAATTTCGATTGCGTACGGATGCATGGGGACATGCAAATTCTGTATGCTGCATCGTAAATGAAAATAAGACCCTCTGGAGGTCAGAGTCTCCAATGCAACTTGCATATGGAATGCCACCGAACATTTCTCATCTGAGAATCTTCGGTCGAGCAGTTTAAATCCCCATTACTCCACCACAGAGGACCAAAACGGTCCTCAACGTCACCTAGGTATCCATGCAGGGTTTGACTCGCCCTCACTTATAAGATGCCTAGAACCCCAAATGGGGGATGCATTTAAGGCACATCTTGAAGACTGTGATTTCGATGAGACGAGTTCCCCCATAATGGACCCAGATACTTGAAATCTGGCGCAAAGAAAATTATAATGTGGGATACAAAAAAGCTTGACCCACTATGATTCGGTAACAAAACAAATGTGAAGATGCGATCCTGAAGATCCTCCACATACAGAACACTGTTCGCCAATTACCGGAATCATTTACTGACAACCAGAAGATTGTCGGATCACACATCCCTGCTGCAAATACTCCAGCTAGGATTGACATCCCCGAGAATGGATGCAATCCACCAGCAGTAGAAGTGGCTAATCCTCAACAGAAAAGAGACAGACACCAGGCTCCAAGGACAGAAACTCCTGGAGACCCTAAGACAATACAGCCACAGGACAATGAGCTCATGTCCACACCCTCACCCTACTGCAGAGGAATTGCCGGGAAAAAGTGAAATTAAAAGTAAATGTTGTACGTACTAGGGAGGTATTGGACAGATAGAACATAAATTGTCGACAATGTATTCACGTATCATATTGCCATATACATCGTAAAAGCGATGATATTTATAAATTATCGTTCCATACTCCGTTGCTAGAAGGTAAACGTAGAGATTGACCAAATGTGGAACGGGGCAATAAAATATGAGCTGGACTCACTTATGAAACATGAAATGTTCGGACCTGAAGTCCAGACATCAAGAGGTGTCAAACCTGTGGATAAAACAAAGTATTGCACACATAAGAAAAATAAATACAAAATCGTATGCTATAAGGTACAGCCTATAGCCCAAGGGAAAATTTCTCTGAAACTAGGGATCGAACAAATTAAAATGAGCATGTCTCATAAATGATGCATCAGTCTCCCTAAGTTATCAAAAGCGAATACCTTACGATTTGGCGAAGAAAAATTTTGGATATGCTGTTGATCGCTCCGGGATGTAACCCCAGAGAACGGTTGTAGTTTTACCGCAAGCGCACGGTATAGCTGCGAGCGGGTTATCGAACACAGGGAGGACGAATGACCGTGCTTGTTCCAATCAACCTGGCTATTTAAGAAGAGAGAAATTTATCTTTGGCGATCCTGTCACAATCGTCAGACAAAGTACGGAAATATCAAATCAAATAAAGAACGTCTAGGGAATGGGGAATTCCCGCTACTCACCGTATTTCGTAAATGTGGTTCATCGGTATCAAAATTGCTAGAATAAGATTTTGGATGAACTAGTTGCAACTGAATGTAGAACCAAGCTCACGCTCTCGCGCTGTTGCCGGTCTATAGCTATCCTAGGTTCGGGTCCAATCTCTTACAAACCCTAGCCTAGGGAAGCTAGCATTAGGATCAACATCATCGTTCAATCGCGCACCGAGCCCAATCTCTTGCAAACTCGGCCCACGACCTAGGTTGGGATAGTTCCTACTCGTCCAATCTCTTGCAAACGGGTATCGGCACGGAATTGCAACCGGGAACCCTAGTATCGGTCCAATCTCTTGCAAACCGATACTACGGAAATTCGATTCCAACCCAATTCAGATTTCTAGGGTTTCCTATCGAATTGGGATCCAATCTCTTGCAAATCCCAATCGGTATGAACTCCTAGCTATCCGTAGTAAATCGATCCCAAACTAATCCCTAACAACGATTCTAGCAAAATTTCTACCAATTCATCACAAATATGAAATTGGGCTTGCAGGGTTCATCCCCACGCCCCAAGACGTGGAGACTACTCACAATTCATAGCACAAACACAAGAATAATCAATGAAATAAGCAATAGAATTCATCACAATATTGAGATAAGCAATAAAAATAGAATTTTTAGAGAAGAGAGAGACAAACCAATTGAGTTCTTCAAATAATCCAACAAAAATCAACTTTTGTCCCCTCTCCAATCACAAGAATAAAGCTGAAAAGTAAACCTAAAAGGCTGCAAAAAATCTAAGAGAAAAGCTCTCAAAACTAGGGTAAAAACAGGGGTTAAATACCCCCCAAAATCGTCCAAAAACTGTGACCAAAATACCCCTGCGCAGCCTGAAATCCGCAATTTTCGCTACAGGCAGCGCGTCGCACTCGGCCGAGTGACAAAGGTCGCTCGGCCGAGTGAGAAACCCTGTAATTTTCCAGTAAGTCTTGATCTTCAGGGGTCTTCACTTCGGGGGCGGCTCGGCCGAGTGAGTTGTCGTCACTCGGCCGATGGCTTCTTGGTACTCGGGCGGTCGGGATTATCCACTCGGCCGAGTGGGTCTTCTGAAGCTCAGGCAGCCGAAAACCAGTAAGTTGGCGATTTTTGAATGGCTTCGTCTGGGCGCCACTCGGACGGACGGGATCTCGTCACTCGGCCGATGTGGTCTCCGTCGCTCGGCCGAGTGCACATATGAATCGTGTCTGATCTGGTCGGCCGAGCGGTGTCTCGCTGGTCGGCCGAGTGACTCCTTCACTCGGCCGAGTGGGACACTAAAAATGCCCAAACAGCTTGTTTTGGCCTCCTCGTCGCTCATGCGACGTCTGTTCTTCTTCCGCTCCTCTCCAACAGCAAAATACCCCTCGGGGAGGTTGTCGGTGACCCTCCGGAGTAAGCGCATCTCGAGATCACTCCAAATCGCTCCAAATCACCTGAAATGCGACAAAAACAACAAATCGTGAAAAGCATCGCAATATCGTCGATATATCGTGAAAAACATGATTTGGGCGATCTAAATGGCATGCAAACATGCGGGAAAAAAGTGTAAAATAAGGAGTGATCAAAATCCCCCAAGCTTACCTCTTACTCGTCCTCGAGGAAGACAAGTAAAAGGCGAACCCGGTGGATTCGGAAAACGAAAACGGCGAAAAAATGAAAAATGAAAAACGGAGAAGAATGAAAAACGAAATAAAAATAAAAAAGAAAGAAAGAAGCGAAGAGGTAAGCTGCTAGATCATTTTCTCAGGACGTGGGTTCCGCTTACTCATATAGCATGTACTGAATGAAAAATACATGTCAAAGAGTTTTATTTTGATATCATAATATAATAGTGCAAATAGAAATAGAAAACCCACGAACAATGATATAATCATGAAAAACGGAATAATTTTAGAATTAACACCGTCTGAATCATTTAAAGCGGTATTCAAATCGCAGATTACACACTTTTCAATTGAATGCTTTCTATGAGGAGTATAAGAGTATCACACAATAGAATAGAGAGAATAGAAAAGTATGGATTTCATGAAATGAGTGTTAGGCTTAGATTTCTGGATTTCGTAAAGCTAGAAATAATCTCACCGAGTATAGAATATTACTTAGCCTAGGTTGTCGTGCAACGTCAAGTAGTCACTCTCTCACACATCAATGGATTCCCTCCCCCAAGCTTATCTATAAGCATGGTGGCATAAAAAATATTCACATCCCCATTTTTATAAAGCTCCAAATGTAATGAAAATGAACACGAAAAGAGAGAAGAAAGAAAGAAAGTGAGATGGGATCTTTTATTGAGGATTTTTCCTCTTTTTTTTGAATAAGAAATTTGGAGCTAGGAATTAATAGCGGGGGAAATGCCATATAATAGAATTGCTAAGGGGAGATTCACCAATGATTTTAAAAGTAGAGAAATGATGTTCAAGATTTGTGGAGAAAGAAATAAATATATCTCTCGGTTCACTCTATAAGACATGCACGACAACTTCAGCAAGGTAATCTAATCTACTCAGTTTCGATCACAAAAAAACTAACTAATCCAGATTTATCATAGCTAACATCATTCAATCATCCTGAAGTGAAATATACAATTCATGCATATAGAAGTGACATGGGAAAAGAAATCAGTACTCCAGATATAGGCATTCAATGCGTGAATCTTTGTGTGTTTTCTGTGATAGCATACATATGAATATTCAGATTCAGCTAATAATAAAATTTCATCCATTTTCATGTGGAAAAAGTATGGGTTACTATCTCTAAATGCAAGGCAAGTCATAGCATATGATATCAGAAATAAAGTCTAAGACATGACAAATAAAGCATGCAAATAGAGTAAGCTAACTCCACGTCATCATCATCATAGAAAAGTCATCTCTAGCATGAGATGAAAAGAAAAAAGGAAATAAAGATAAAGGGAAAATAGAACTATTTACAATGCGGCACACAGAAGAATAAGAAAAACGTGATGCATGGTAAAATAAAAAGAAAAATGATGAAAATAAGTGCAAAAGCGGAAAATGGTGTAAAAAACTAAAAATAAAGGTGGCAAACCGAAAAAGAACGTGAGAACTCACTCCCCCAAGCTAAATGGCACAGTGTCCTCAATGTGCAAAGTGGGGCACACCGAGAGACAAGTAATGTGAGGGGTAAGTGAGGATGCATGCATGATGGAAGATAAGAAAATAATGAAACAGAAAAGATGATGCGGACATGATGCATGCAGATATAGGAGTGATGCAGATATATAGGTGTGGCACCAAAAACTCTCCCTCTCTCCCAAAAAAGATATATAAAGATACGATCAGAATGAGAATCCCAAAATAAGTGAGGGGAGGGGGGTGGACAAAAATGCAACAGGACCCAGCAGAAACGGGCAGCACAACGGCAAAAATAATCGATGGCATCAAGGGTGCCTAAGAAGGTGGTGCTGCGCCGTCTCCGTCCTGAGGCGGAAGTGGTGGTGGTGGCTGGACAGGCCGCTGAGCGGGTGTGGGTGTGGAAGTGGTAACAGGCTGAGTGTGTGTGGAAGTGGGGGTGGGAACCTGCTGGGTGGGCGGGGGTACGCGTGGGAGACGCTCCAAGACCTGGGTAAGGCAGTAGTGAATGTGCGGGAGCAGGTCAAAGCGGCCAGCCATCGCAGTGACGGTGGCGGACAGGGTCCGAAGGTCGCCTCTGAGGCCACTCACCGCCCCCTCGAGAGCACGAATGCTCTGAAGTACAGTGTCAGGGGGAGGTGGTGCAGAGGGACGCACCGGTCGGGGCTGTGCAGGTCGGGGCTGGCGTACTCTGGTGGCGTAGGTGACGGGCTCAGCGGGTAGGGGAACGAAAGGTGCTGCGCTCGCAAATGTGGGCCTGGCCTCAGTGCGAGGCAGGGCAGGACGGTGAGAAGTGGAGGCAGCAGCAGCGAAAGAAGAATACAAAAGTGGCAGCGAGGCGGACAGAGAGGTCGGTGGCACAGAAGTGTGGACAGACGCCACGACACTCTCGGAAAATACAGCAGCAGTGGGGACAGAGGGCTCTCCGTACTCAACTACGGTCGGCGGGCGCTCGGGTGGGGCAGAAGAAACGGGCTCAGCAGACAGAGGGCCAGTGGTGGTGGTGACAGGCGTGGAAGCAGTGGAAGTGGGCTCAGCTAAGGGACTCCCGACACCGACAGAGGTGTGGACAGAGGTGTCAGGAGCATCAGAAACATTGGGGATAGGCTGAGGGGCCACGGGGTCAACAGGGGCGGCAGGCTCGGCAGGGGCAACAGGGTCTGTGGGGGCAGCGTGGGCCTGCTCGGCCTCCTCGGCCTCGAGCACGTAAGCGGCTGGGATGAGAACATCCATCACAGGGAGCCAGTCCACGTGGGCTGGTGCAATCTGAGTCCGAGCTGGGCTCGGAAGAATCATGTAGTCGGCACCGTAAGGGCCGTGCAACCAGACCCAGTGTCGCTCACCGTGCGGACGAAGCATCTTCATCCGGGCCATAACATCAATCGACAGAGTAGTTGGGCCCGGTGCTCGTCGCAGGTCGTCAGGGAAGTCCTTGCCGGTCATAAGGGCAAGCAAGGTGATCAGGCCGCCGCAGCATATCGGTGAGCGAGCGCCCACCGATACAATGATGCGATCCAAAAACCAAGCCGCGACATCAATCACGACGGCGGGGACCAGCTCATCGCCATCCCTAGATAGAACTCTGGGCCGTGTCATCGCGTAGAGCATGTAAAGCTCTGGCGTGGACATCGTGCCTGGCTCATATCTGGCCAAAAAGGTCGTCGCCATAAGGCGCTGAGCTATACGAAGGCAGGGATGGACAATGACCGAGGCCTTGGCCCTACTAGGGTCAAAGGCAGCGTGGAGACCCGTAATCCGGGCCCAGAAGGCACCGGCGTCGAAGGAAGGTGGGGGATATGGGTGGGGGCGTAACCTAGATCGGCCCCGGGGACATCGGGCCACGAGAAAAATGCTCTCATCATACCGAGAGTGACCTGGCACTCCCGGTTCATCAACCGAAACGAGTATCCCTCGTCGGTCCGGGCGATCGAACTAAGTACCTCAAGTGTCGGACGGGTAAATGTGTCCGCCGACACCTGAAAGAAATCTCGCCAGCCCACGTTGTCGTACAATGTGAGCATCCCCTCTAGTACCCCCAGGCGTCCTAGGTCGGCAAGGTGTGCAAACCTGGAGGGTACGATCGAGCGCTGGGAGATACGCTCGAAAGCGACGCGGTGTGCGTCGTCTCGGAACGTGATCCCCAGCGGCCCGATAAGTGGAGCCGGAGGTGGTGGCTGTGGAGCGGCAGGGGGTGGCTGTGCGGGGTGTGCGGGGCCTGCAGGCTGTGCTGGGTGGACGGGGTGTGGTGGAGAAGGTGGAGGAGAGTCCTCCAACTCGTGGGAGGGGCCGGCATCATCCGACCGCTTCCGCTTGGCGGAAGCTCTCTTCGACCACGGCCGTGTCCGAGGCGGCATATGGGCCCCGAGCGCGCGCCGAAAAGCGTGAAAAGTGCAGCGTGTGCAAAATAAAGGAGAGAGTATACCCCGACACGCCGCGAGTGCTAAGCAATGGAAGCGTGTGAAGACAGCGCCTCCGCGAAGCCCGAATCAGTCCCGAGAAGCTCCCCTGGGCTCCCCTAAGCTCCCAAAAACAACCGGAGGTGGCCAGAGTGGTGGCCGCCGGCGGCGACTCGGGCGAGGCGCGGCGGGGGCTCGGCCGGCGGTGGCTGGCCGAGCGGCGGCGCGGCGACGTCGGTCGGGCGAGTAGGGGGCGCGAGCGAGTGGAACGGGCGAGGGGAATGCGAGGAGTCGGGCGAATTCGGTTTGCGTCGTTTCGAAAAACGAGCCCGACCCTCCCCCTTTTATAGGAAAAGTTACGACTCGGCCGAGTGACAGGGTCACTCGACCGAGTGAGATCAATGGAAAATTCCTCCCCGCTTACGCTTCAGTCGAGTGGCCTTGCCAGCCTCGGCCGAGTGGAGTAAGTCCATTCGGCCGAGTGGCTCAAGCTACTCGGCAAGACTCGCCCTAGGAGCGTATCCGATTTACTCGGCCGAGTGAATATATATACTCGGCCGAGTAGCAGTTATACTGAAATCAGGAAAATAAACAGAGAGTTGGGTACAGCAGACTTCCCTTGTTCATGAGCGGCTCGGCCGGACGAACTTGTGTACTCGGCCGAGTGACTAGTATACTCGGCCGAGTGAGCCTTGTGTTCTGCTGTTTGTCTTCGTTTGGGCTCTAAACTCCGTCTTTCTTCCTCCAGTCGATTTTATCTTCCTCCTAAGCGTCGAGCGCCTTCCTGGGGCGCTCCTCGTCGTCTCGTTCATCCTCCTCATGATGGATTTACCTATCTCCTCTCCTGACAAGCAAAATAGGACCCGTTATCACAAAATTTTTGGGCGAACGACTCAAAACACTAAAAATTTCTAAAACAAAAATAAAGAAAAAGTAAAAATAAAGCAATAACCGTCGGGTTGCCTCCGGACAAGCGCTCGTTTAAGGTCGTGAGCTCGACCCCCTATGATTTTCAATTAATGCGGGATGTTCGGTGCATATGAGATGCACCCATCAAACTTTCCGGGGAGAACGCTTGGATTCGGAAGTTGCGGCGACGTGTTCTCCCTGTTGGATCTGGATCGTAGCCTAGAGGGGGGGTGAATAGGCTAATAAAAATATTCGTGCAACCCACGAACAATCCCACGCAGTTATAGGCACAGACATGGCAATAAAATATCAATCACAGAATACATACAGAAATACCCTGGTTCGGTCGTCCCCACGACCTACTCCAGCCCCCGAAAGCAACTGCTAGATAGATATGTAATCAAGTACAGCTACAATGAGTCAAGATCCCAAATCTACTCTCACCTAGCTCGTACGCACACCACGTGCTCTACACTATCAATCTAGTCAGATGCTCTCCCTCCGTGACGACTCCCAAAGTCGTCAGGTCCCCAAAAGTAACACAAAAGGTAAAGTTTCCCCTACGAGGATCTAACACAATCAACTACACAAAATAATAATAAATAGAGTTTAGGAATCTCAGTTTGTGTAGCGGTGATGTCCTCGTCAATCAGCACGGGTCAGATCTCGTCTGACGTAGATGTAGATGTCTCCTTGATAGTTCGATCCTCTCTCGATGAAACTTGCGTCTCAAAAGAATTCAACTGAGAAACTCTCCACCTAGAGATTTGATGTAGAAGCACAGGCCGGCTCCTGGAGATTTCGATTTGTGGATGCTCTTCAAATAATTCGGCAGGCCTTGCTCTCCAAATAATTCGGATTGTGTGCGGCGATTAACAATTGAAGGCCGACCCCTGTGCTCTTGACGATTGCCAAGAAAAATAATGCTGTGCCCCTTGGTTTAATAGAAGTTGCGCCTCCTCCAACAAAAACACACTTAATTCGGCAAAAAAAAAATCTTGCGCACAGAATTTGGCCTTTAGATATTGAGTAGGAAAAAAAAACAAGCTTCGGCCCTTGGGATTAATATTTGAACGTGAGGCTCCCCTTTGAGAATTATTTTTTTTGGATGTCCCTGTGTTCTTGGGATGTTTGTGCGTGCCTCTGCAAAAAACAATGTTCTGAAAAACAAAAAAAAAACAAAAGGCCTCTTCACAAATTTTTTGGAGGTGCACTCAAAATGGAGACTTGTGTGTCTGTGAGAAATTTTTCAAAGTAAGAACAAAAAACAAAACAAGGGTTTTCAAATGCAACAAGAAAAATAAAGTGATGCGGCCAGTACAATAATTTTTAAGGGGGAAAAAATATTGGCTCTTTGAGAAATTATTGGCCGGCCTCCCTTGTTAATTTGTTTTTGATGGAGTGATAAAGTTCGGCTGAATTGATTTGCAAAGGGGTCTTTTTTTATATAGAGATGATTAGGGTTTGCGGCAATCGAAGGCGAGATGGATGGCTATGATTTAGAGATTGATTTAGAGATTGACTTGGTCTAAATGGGATTTGAATTGGGAATAGATAGGAGCAAAAGATCTTTAATTGATTTGATCAAAACTCACTTTGATTATATTTGTCTCCCTCTCTCCTAATATTGACCAAGAACAAATAGATTTGTGCACACCACCTCTTCTCCATTCAACTTGCTATACGATTAGCAATTACTCCAACTATTGAGAAGATTATCGTTTTGCCTTTTCTGAAACACACTTAGCACACACGTTACAAATAACACAACGTTTGTCATCATCAAACTAGAGATCCTAAATCGTTGCTTCCAACACTCCCTCGGTGGTCTCCCATCTCGAATAGTGTTGGGGGAGGCTCCCCCAAGCTAGCGTTTGCTCCGGTCAACGGCTTCACCGGTGACGCCGATTTCCGTATCGGCGGAGCTTTCTTCGGAGACTTCAATTTCGAGAGCTTGCAGAGCTCTCGAATCCTTGCGACATCAGCGTCGCCTTCGTCATTTTCAGCGGAGAGGTCGGGGGAATCATCTATCTTCTCATCTAGGCCTAAATCCGGGCCTTCCTCGAAATCCTCATCGAAAAGAGCGCCAATCGAGTGGGGAATCGCTTCTTCAATTACCTCATCAAGGAGGTATGAAAGATCATCCGGGCGTCCCTTAAGTAGATATATTCTATTGATTTCTCCCGTTGGGACTCCCTCGGAGTAATGCTTGAGTCTCTGACCATTTACCTTGAACGAGGCTCCGTCCTTGCTTTCCAACTCGAAGGCCCCTCCCGGTTGTATGTGCTTGATGGTGAAAGGTCCGGACCAACGTGACCTCAACTTACCGGGAAATAGTCGGAGCCGGGAATTATAGAGCAAGACCTTGTCTCCCACCTTGAAGTCTGTGACGGTTATGCGGGCATCGTGGAGAATCTTGGTCCTTTCTTTGTAAATTCTCGAGCTCTCGTAGGCGTCTCTTCTTATCTCATCAAGCTCGTTGATGTCTAAGAGTCGCCTTACCTCCGCACTCTTGTAATCATAATTAAAGGTCTTAATGGCCCAATATGCGCGGTGTTCCAATTCTACCGGCAAGTGGCAAGCTTTCCCATAAACAAGTCGGAATGGTGTGGTGCCGATGGGAGTGCGAAAGGCCGTGCGATATGCCCATAGAGCATCGTTTAGCTTCATTGACCAATCCTTTCTAGATCGATCCACTGTCTTCTCAAGAATTTGCTTAATTTCTCTATTTGAGACTTCTACTTGGCCGCTTGTCTGGGGGAGATATGCCATGCCAACTCTATGGTTTACCCCGTACTTCTTTAGCATGGCTTCAAACTTGTTTTCTATGAAACGGCTTCCCCCGTCGCTTATCAAGGTATGAGGCACTCCGAAGCGTGGGAAGATATTTTGCTTGAAGAACTTGGAGACGACCATTGCATCATTAGTTGGGGTGGCGATTGCTTCTACCCATTTGGAGACATAGTCAACGGCCAATAGGATGTATTTGTTACCATTGCTTGACGGAAATGGTCCCATGAAGTCTACTCCCCAACAATCAAAAAGCTCAATTTCTTGGATGGGTCTCATTGGCATCTCATTGCGCTTGGAGATATTCCCGGTCCGTTGGCATCGATCGCACCCCTTTACAAAAGCGTGGGTGTCCCTAAACATTGTTGGCCAGAAGAATCCGCTCTGCAAGATCTTAGCGGTTGTTTTAGAGGCGGCATGATGTCCTCCACATGGTAGCCCGTGGCAATGCAAAATGATAGACGTTGCCTCCTCTTTAGAAACACACCTACGAATGACACTATCTTTGCATATCTTGAAAAGGTATGGGTCTTCCCAAAAATAGCTACGGACCTCATGCAGAAATCTCCTCTTTTGATGCGTGGGCATCCCGTGCGGTTTAATTCCACAAGCCAAGTAGTTGACGAAGTCCGCGTACCAAGGTACTTCACCGGTCCTTATGGCATATAGCCTCTCATCCACAAATGTGTCGTCGATAAGCAAACTCTCATCCTCCTTGTCGCGAATGAGCCTAGATAAGTGATCCGCCACGACATTGTCCGTACCTTTCTTGTCTCTGATCTCTAGGTCGAATTCTTGCAACAAGAGTATCCACCTAATCAACCGAGGTTTGGCCTCCTTCTTGTTTAAAAGATACTTCGACGCCGCATGGTCGGTGTGGACAATCACCTTGGAACCAAGGAGGTAGGAGCGAAACTTCTCTATGGAATAGACGACCGCTAGAAGCTCCTTTTCGGTAGTTGTGTAGTTTTTCTGTGCGTCATCCAATGTCTTGCTCGCGTAGTATATCGCATGAAGCTTCCTATCTTTTCTTTGTCCCAATACCGCCCCAATGGCTTGGTCGCTAGCATCACACATTAGCTCAAAGGGAAGGCTCCAATCCGGTGGTTGAATGATGGGCGCGGAAACTAGTGCTTCCTTCAAGGTGTTGAAGGCTTGCAAGCATTCCCCTGAAAAAATAAAAGGAGTATCTTTAGCGAGCAAGGTAGTAAGTGGTCGGGCAATCGAGGCAAAATCCTTGATGAAGCGACGGTAAAACCCCGCATGACCAAGGAAGCCTCTAATGCCCTTGACATTAATAGGAGGAGGAAGTTTTTCGATTACCTCAATCTTTGCTTTATCTACCTCAATTCCTCTCGAGGAAACAAGGTGCCCGAGGACTATACCTTCCGTGACCATGAAGTGACACTTCTCCCAATTTAGAGTGAGATTATTTTGTTGGCACCTTTTTAGGACTTTAGTAAGATTGGCCAAACAAGAATCGAAGTCACTTCCATAAACCGAGAAATCATCCATAAAGACTTCCATAATGTTTTCAATGTAATCGGAAAATATGGATGTCATACACCTCTGAAAAGTGGCGGGAGCATTGCAAAGACCAAACGGCATCCTACGGTAGGCATAGGTACCGTAGGGACAAGTAAAAGTGGTCTTTTCTTGGTCGTCTTCGTGCAAAGGGATTTGGAAGAATCCCGAATACCCATCTAGATAGCAAAAGTATTTATGTTTTGCTAGGCGTTCAAGCATTTGATCGATGAAGGGCAATGGGTAATGGTCCTTTCGGGTGGCTTTATTGAGTTTCCTATAGTCAATGCACATTCGCCATCCCGTGACGATGCGTGTAGATATGGGCTCACCTTTTTCATTTTTTATGACTGTCATCCCCCCTTTCTTGGGGACGACGTGAACGGGGCTAACCCACCTACTGTCTGAGATAGGATAAATAATACCGGCGTCTAGCAATTTTAGGATTTCCTTTTTAACCACATCCTTCATGTTCGGGTTTAACCGCCTTTGAGGCTCTATGGAGGTGGCGTCGGTATCCTCCAAATGGATCCTATGCGTGCAAAGCCTAGGGCTTATCCCTTTTAGATCGGAGATAGTGTATCCCAGGACATCTTTGTGGCTCCTAAGAACGTCTAGGAGTTTTTCAAGTTGATCTTGCGTGAGGTGGGAATTGACTATCACCGGGAAAGTCAATTTATTACCCAAAAAAGCATACCTTAGATTCGGAGGTAATTGTTTAAGTTCTACCTCAAGAGGCGCTGCTCCTTCCACTTCATCAGCTCGCATGAGTTTGGCTTCTTCCTTGTCATCCGGGTTTAGCTCATGTTCAGGTGGTGCGCTCTCTTGTGACGAGTCAGACTCACTACTTAGTGAGGACGATGCATCGAAATAGGCGCTCTCCGATTCTGTGCTAGCATCGTCAAAACCTTCACTCTGTTCTGGTTCGTGCCTAGAATCAAGAAGCACACCAGACGATTCATAAAAGCAAGAGTGAGCGTCATATAGTGTAACTCCCTGAATGCCGGTTTGCTCGAAGGATTCTTCTGGAGTATAGTGTTCTTCGACATTCGTTCTACCGTCTTCGAAATATAATTTGTCGTCGATCACGTCAACTCTGACATTGCCCCCGATAGTCCCCTCCGGGGAGATCTGGTCCATCACAAAACTAGCAAACAGTTGTTCGTCGGGGTCCTTGACGTCGATAGCAAAAGCTCCGGTAGCATGGACCTCGTCGACAAGCTCCTTAAGGAGGTCTGTGAAGGAGTCGTAGTCTTCCTGACTGAGTTCTATTGTTGACATTGCATCCTCCATTCTCCCTGTTAAGATCTTATGCAAAATACGGGGAGAATATGCGAATAGGGCTGCGAACAAAGTTACAACAAGGTATAGAAGAAAGTAAAGAAAGAGAGAAAGAAGAAATAACCGGGTGGTCGATGCCGAACACCGTCAAAATGCCCTCCCCAGCAACGGCGCCAAAAACTTGATCGCTCCGGGATGTAACCCCAGAGAACGGTTGTAGTTTTACCGCAAGCGCACGGTATAGCTGCGAGCGGGTTATCGAACACAGGGAGGACGAATGACCGTGCTTGTTCCAATCAACCTGGCTATTTAAGAAGAGAGAAATTTGTCTTTGGCGATCCTGTCACAATCGTCAGACAAAGTACGGAAATATCAAATCAAATAAAGAACGTCTAGGGAATGGGGAATTCCCGCTACTCACCGTATTTCGTAAATGTGGTTCATCGGTATCAAAATTGCTAGAATAAGATTTTGGATGAACTAGTTGCAACTGAATGTAGAACCAAGCTCACGCTCTCGCGCTGTTGCCGGTCTATAGCTATCCTAGGTTCGGGTCCAATCTCTTGCAAACCCTAGCCTAGGGAAGCTAGCATTAGGATCAACATCATCGTTCAATCGCGCACCGAGCCCAATCTCTTGCAAACTCGGCCCACGACCTAGGTTGGGATAGTTCCTACCCGTCCAATCTCTTGCAAACGGGTATCGGCACGGAATTGCAACCGGGAACCCTAGTATCGGTCCAATCTCTTGCAAACCGATACTACGTAAATTCGATTCCAACCCAATTCGGATTTCTAGGGTTTCCTATCGAATTGGGATCCAATCTCTTGCAAATCCCAATCGGTATGAACTCCTAGCTATCCGTAGTAAATCGATCCCAAACTAATCCCTAACAATGATTCTAGCAAAATTTCTACCAATTCATCACAAATATGAAATTGGGCTTGTAGGGTTCATCCCCACGCCCCAAGACGTGGAGACTACTCACAATTCATAGCACACACACAAGAATAATCAATGAAATAAGCAATAGAATTCATCACAATATTGAGATAAGCAATAAAAATAGAATTTTTAGAGAAGAGAGAGACAAACCAATTGAGTTCTTCAAATAATCCAACAAAAATCAACTTTTGTCCCCTCTCCAATCACAAGAATAAAGCTAAAAAGTAAACCTAAAAAGCTGCAAAAAATCTAAGAGAAAAGCTCTCAAAACTAGGGTAAAAACAGGGGTTAAATACCCCCCAAAATCGTCCAAAAACTGTGACCAAAATACCCCTGCGCAGCCTGAAATCCGCAATTTTCGCTACAGGCAGCGCGTCGCACTCGGCCGAGTGACAAAGGTCGCTCGGCCGAGTGAGAAACCCTGTAATTTTCCAGTAAGTCTTGATCTTCAGGGGTCTTCACTTCGGGGGCGGCTCGGCCGAGTGAGTTGTCGTCACTCGGCCGATGGCTTCTTGTTACTCGGGTGGTCGGGATTATCCACTCGGCCGAGTGGGTCTTCTGAAGCTCAGGCAGCCGAAAAACAGTAAGTTGGCGATTTTTGAATGGCTTCGTCTGGGTGCCACTCGGGCGGACGGGATCTCGTCACTCGGCCGATGTGGTCTCCGTCGCTCGGCCGAGTGCACATATGAATCGTGTCTGATCTGGTCGGCCGAGCGGTGTCTCGCTGGTCGGCCGAGTGACTCCTTCACTCGGCCGAGTGGGACACTAAAAATGCCCAAACAGCTTGTTTTGGCCTCCTCGTCGCTCATGCGACGTCTGTTCTTCTTCCGCTCCTCTCCAACAACAAAATACCCCTCGGGGAGGTCGTCGGTGACCCTCCGGAGTAAGCGTATCTAGAGATCACTCCAAATCGCTCCAAATCACCTGAAATGCGACAAAAACAACAAATCGTGAAAAGCATCGCAATATCGTCGATATAT
Organism: Scilla litardierei; assembly: GCA_030789695.1. Taxonomy (NCBI): domain Eukaryota; kingdom Viridiplantae; phylum Streptophyta; class Magnoliopsida; order Asparagales; family Asparagaceae; genus Scilla; species Scilla litardierei. The sequence goes on along the minus strand of CM061134.1, from coordinate 206,855,342 downwards.
CGTGAAAAACATGATTTGGGCGATCTAAATGACATGCAAACATGCGGGAAAAAAGTGTAAAATAAGGAGTGATCAGCTGTTATTGGATGTTGTGACGGCATACCTTCGTGGATATCTTAGTAAAAATAATTTTCACACTTCCTTAAAGCCCTGAATAGACTTTGGGACGTCTATTCTATTGAAGAAAAACAATAAGAATAATGTACAACCAAAAGAATCACTTGACAAAGCAATGATTCCTACTGAGGATTGTCTTTGCATCTGAGCAAAGAACATGATTTGAGATCATAGTTGTAAACAACTAAAATCTCATCGGATCTCCTGAAGAGAAAACCGAAACATCTGTTCAAGCCTGACTTTCAAACATGAAATAAAAAGACCTAGGCAAATATAAAGTCATGGCTCATAGAATCCTGATACATACGCCCATAAGTGCGTTTGAGAAATTAAAAGGACCATTGTCATCCAAAGTACACCTATGGTAGCATACTTAATGGATGTACAAAAAGAACCCTTTCGATCGCTTGAAGGGGGGAGGATATAACTGGTCCTAAAGTCTCTTGTCTCAGTGCAATCAGGCACTCCAGGCTAACTGCATGCGTCCCGATATAGCATTTGCAGTAAACTCATTAGCCAGAGATAGTTGGCACCTAAAAGGGCCATTAGACCGGAGTTAAGCCTTCTGCGCTCCCTCTAAGGGTCAAAAGATTTGGACTTACATTATAAAGTATCATCCTCCAAGTTTATGCAATGCAGGTTACTGGTCCGATCCCTTTACTGAGAAGTCACAGACAAGGTATACACAGTGGGATGGCCATCTACTGCAGATCTGCAAAGCAACTAATGAAGGCAACATCATCCTATCATTCTGAGATCCTCACCATTCCAGAATCACACCAATGGTGTATTTGAGGGTGCCTGGTGGTACATCACATCCCAGTGACGACTGGGATAGAGGCTGGTATTGTGGAGCTGACCACATAGTCTGAAGACCACATCAGAGGAGACGAAACTTAGCACACCTCTCCAGAGTTTCTGGATTCAGTAACTGCTCAATGGTGATAACATTTGTAATCTGTGTATAATTTCGGAATGTTGTAAATAGGAGTGATGAGATAAGCCTAAGAGATCTGAAAGCCTAAGAGCTTTTTCAGATCAGGGGGAGTTGAGTGAATTTGTACTCTTTTCCCTTAGCTATGGTTTTTCCCACTGGGTTTTCCATAGCCAAAGGTTTTAACGAGGCAAATCACATCAACTCTGGATCCTGAAGTATCCACCCTTCTGTGATGCTCAGAATCCAGAAGTATTCATGAGCAGAGTCACTTGTACAAATCAGGGTGGAGTTAAAGAGCGTTTGAACTCTTTTTCCTTAACTATGGTTTCTCCCACAAGGTTTTCCATAGCTAAAGGTTTTAATGAGGCAAACCTCACCAACTCAGGATCCTGAAGTATCCACCCCATGCGAGACTCCTATTACACTCAGAATCCCGAAGTATTCTTGAGCAGAGTCCACACATATGGCTGGATAAGGGGGAGTGTTGTGAATGGATATACCAGAGTCGGTTAGGATTGCGGGTATCTTAGAGATACGCCCATATCTATGTATCCTATCTTTCTACTCTCCCATTCTGCCTATAAATAAATGGCTGGGAGTTCCTCCTCCAGTAATTGATTTATAACAAAAACCTAATTTGCTTATAATTCGTTTACTTTTTAAATTGAAAAACCTAAGCAAGCTTAGATTAGATATTTTTGGTTTTCAAGCTTTAGGGACCGATTTGCAATTAAAGAGAAAACCTAGATATCAAGGAGACTGTTGTTTGGCATTTGCCTTGTATTTGCCTTCCATTAGAGAATAATAAAGAGAAAGGAAGAAGATATTCTTGCAAAATTTTAATGTTGTTGTGAGTTGAGGGAGGCCTTTGACCTCCATCCCCTCATTATCTTCCATTACACCACACTACTAAGTAGTGGGGGTCCCGTGGGCTTCTTACCCCTTGGTATTCCATAATATTGAATAAATAGATGGCCATGACCTTGAGCCATGACTACTCTTTCTTTTGGTTTCTTAACACGTTATTAGCACGATAGCTCTCGTTCTTGAGCTTCTCCTTTTACCCCATCAAATCACCCTCACCGCGTTTAGGAATCTTAGTTGATGCGATCCGTTGCGGTGATTTCTGCGCGTTGAAGCTCGATCCTTTGGAATCTTTGGTTGCAGCGATCTGTTGCGGCGATTTCCACGGTGCATCGGGAGCGGAGATTCATTCTACGGATCTAATTTTTTTCGCCGATCGTCCCTAGATCTAACAGATCTAGAGGTAAACAATACAAATCCCTAGATCATACTTTTTGCGTGCGCATGCTAATCTGTGACTATGTTTTTCTAAGAAATCTATAGCGAAAATTTATTTTTTTTTGTCAAAAGATCTAAAAGAAATTCATTTCATCCCCACACAGATTTAAGAAATTAGTTCCAATCTAGAGATCAAGGGAAAAAAAATAAATTCAAGAAATTATGTAATGTAAAGGGAAAAATGTCAAAAAAAGATAAATTTTTTTTTCGCTTTCACTGAAATTTGTGACCCTATGAATAAAGTGAAAAGTAAATGAAAGGTTTTAGCCCTTCAACGTCATTTATTCTAGCCCAACACCCTTCAAAATGTATCTCGTGTCGGGTAATATATGCCAGCGTAAAAATTCAGGAACTTGAACATCAATCCAAAATAAAGTTAGCTTAAACCCTGAGGTTGTAAACTTTTTAAGACGTTTTTAACTTCTATCCAGCTGAAAATAAGCTTCTACATTCTATCTTGATACGACCACTTTAGAGAGGCCCAAAAGCAAGCGGCCCGAGCCCAAACCAGAGGCGGGAGGCCCACAAAAGGAATTCGACCCAACCGACGAGGCCCACGAAAGGACTTGGAGTCGGATCGACCACGACCCGGTGTACATTCGGTCAGCCCACACCCGTAGGAGATAACCGCTCCCCTAAGAGCGCGACACCTTAATGACCATTAAGGAGCCATTAATCGACCCCCCACGACGTACGCATGCGCCTTGAAGGGGGCAGATCACGGGGGCGTGCGTGGGGGCGATCAGGGGACATGGACTGGGGGCAATCGTGAGACGAACCCTATAAAGGGATTTCGGAGGCAACCGAGAGAGAGATCGAATCCTTGACATCAACAACGGAGGTATTCCACTAAAAAGACCTTTCTTTCCCAATTATCTTCCCTTCCATAGCTCGGTCCGAGGATACGCGTGCCGGCCTCCTTGCGGGCCGCATCGATCTCGCTGAGTATCATTCAGATCCGTTCTGACTTTGACATCGGAGGGGACTTGGCCGGAACCAAGGTCCGGTCCCCCTGATGACTTTCTTCGTCTGTCCAGGAAGAAGTGGACCCAAGGCGCCGAGGCTACCCCTCAGCGCGGAACTCACCGAAGCAAGGCCCGCACGACAGCGAGCCCATTCGCCACTAGCGAGCATCACCATCAACTGAGTCCAAGTGATAATCAGGGCACCGAGGCTACCCCTCGGCACTTGATTGACCGAGGCCGAGCGCTCACCTAGGTGCCGAGGCTACCCCTCCGCGCCCCACTGACCGGGGCCCAACACTCCGGACAAAGGGACGGCTCGTCCTCGACCCTCCAAGCGAGCCATTTCCCGAGCCGAAGTGGGGCCCCGTGCAACCCTCGTCGAGAACACGCACGCTTGGTGGGACCAAGGGATTCCAACCGATCCCTTGACCACGTTGACCGTCAAATCACCGGTCAATGATCCAGTGGTGAGAAAACACCCGTAAACATCTGGTGCCGTCTGTGAGAACGAGCTAACACCTACGTAAAGCAACCACACCAGCAATGACGCGACCTCGCCCATCCTGACGAAGGAGGGCTGCAGCCCCGACTTCTGTACCTGGGTCGTATCGCGATCGACAGGGGAGAACCTTGACTGCTCGGTGCGCATCCCAAGCCGGAGGACCAAACGAGCCTCGGTTAGGCCTCGCAGGGGGCAAGGACGTGGAATCCTAGAACCCTTCCTCACTCCTCCCCCTCGGTGGGGGACGCGGGGAGGGAGAAGCCGTGGCCCGATGAAGCACTCGTATTCTCCGCCGTCATCGATGATGTCGTTGTGAGACGGCTACTCGTTGATACCGGCAGCTCATGCGACATCCTCTTCATGTCGACCCTTGAGAGGATGGGACTACAGGACGAAGACCTGGAGCCGTGCTCGGGGCCCGTCATATGTTTCACAGGTCACTCCACACCCATCATAGGGGCGATCCGCCTCCCTGTCATGCTCGAAAAGCCGCCCGACTCGGTGACCTTGGCAATAGAGTTCGTGGCGCTAAGGATCGGATCAGCGTATAATGGGATCATCGGTCGCCCGCTCCTCAACGCTATCGGAGCGGTGGTCTCGACCCTCCATCGGACGGTCTGGTTCCAGACCCCGAGGGGGATCAGACAGGTGGAGGGTGATCCGGGAAAGCAGAAGATCTGCTACCAGCTGGCCAACACGGAACACGATGAGGGACATGATGGTCTGGGCCTCACATGACCTGAGGTATGGACCGAGGCCCACCCCTGGGGAGGAGGCGGAGCTAATCCCTGTCGCGGATGTCGACGGAAGATTCGTCTCTGTCACGCCCCATTCTCACATATACATATACGACGTCCCATGGCGGGGAAAAGAGAGGGTAGAGCCTGACAAGCCGCGGTATACACCAAGCGTGCAAGGTAAACACACAATAAGCAGGCCACTGCGTATGTTGGGATCATACATCATAGATATATAAAAGAAAGAAGCAACACACATAACCATCACAAAGAGTACATATCCACAAAACCACATAACTAAAAAACATACCACACACCAGCGTCAAGTACAAGTGAACTGTCTCTAGTACATACATGAGAAGTGCTACAAGCCACCAACATATAACATAACTACAAAAGACAACTCATACCCTACTCAACCCAACTCACACCACAAGACACATCCCAAAAGAGTGGTATACCCAAACTCAAACCCACATCTAAGGAATCTCCTGTGGGAGACTCTGCCCTGGTGACCTCTGCTCAAGACCTGAAAAGTAAAATAAGCACGTCAAAACGTGCCCAGTAGGAAAATAACTAGGGCAGGAAAAATCATTTAAGGTTATGAGTATAACAGCAATAAGAGTACAAACAACCAAGGTAAATGTACAACACAAGAGTGTGCAACAACAACAACACATATGTGGTTCATTAGTTAGTTGATGTTAATGATATATTTGGAAGCATGGGTATCACCTAAAGATAAGGGCCTGGACCTCACCCCAAATTAGAGGTGAATATAGCACACGACGCAGTGGACACAGGCACTGTACGCCGGGCCTCTCAGCTCCCCTGTCCCTGGCAGGAGTGAGGCTCTCCACATAATAACACAACATCCGTATGTCCCCTCCACTCCTGGTAAAGGCGAGTGGGTGTAGATATCACATATCACATATCATTTCCCCAACTTCTCAGTCCAGCCCCTTATAGTTATACCCAAACTTCCCCCGTCCCAATACTAGGATGTTCACCCGCCTTAGAGCAGATCGAGACATCCCAGTTAACGTATCTTGTGTCATAAAATTCATTGGCGATACACAAGTTTACGAATGTAATACATGGCACGACAATTTTTAATGGCCATTTTCCAAGTTTCTCCAATTTCAAATTCTTTTGGGCATTTTAACGAACATATGGCGTTCGCCATGTAAATGAGACATGTCACATCATTAAATTTAGTAGCAAATGATATAATCAAACTTTCTTATAGGTTACAACATCATTCATGTATACCAAGATGGAAAATTAACATTACAACACAATCCAACTTCATCCGAACATACTAACATACTGAAATTGCAGGCGCAACTAGAAAAGTCAGCATATTTCATCAGTTTATCATGTGAATTTGACAAAACTTACTGAATGAAAGTTGGATATATACTAGTCCTGGATTCACAGATAACATTTCATACAAAAATATGCAATATATGATTTATAGTGAATTATTTAGTCAAGTGTGTCAAATCTGTTCTGCAGACAGATTTCTGTACATGTCTTCAAAGCCAATTTTAAGCATTTTGGAGCCAGAATTACGACATATGAGCACTCCGATGAACATCTAGAAAAACTTCTTAAGTTTCCAACAAGACCAAAATCAACAAAATCCATAGAGTGTGCAGGTAGTAGTGCTCGTTTTGCTGAACTGTGTACAGCTTGACAGAATTTCAGACATCTTGCAAATAATGATTTATTTCTCATACTTATTGAATTCAAAATATGACAAATTTTATATGAATTTCGGGTAAGACTTCAAGATCTATAGCTACGTATTTTTTTCAGAGAGTGATTCCAACTACAGAAATAAAAATTGATGTGCAAACACACATGCAGAATTCTGTTTTTCAGGAGAGGGTGATTTGTTAGCAAATACAAGGGAAAATTTGAATCTTTTGAGAAAATACAAACATGATACATGAAATTCAGATCATAAGCAACTTAAATAACATCCTAACATTCTCATATCCCTAAATAAAAATTTCCAAGCCATGGTTAGAATCCTACCTCAAAGAACTCCTTTCTTCTTCTCTTCTCTTTCTCTTCTTTCCACCTTTCTTTCTCTTAAAATGAGCTAGGGGTTTTCTTGGATTTTTGGAATGGAAATTAGGGGTTTTGAGTGTTGAAGAAATGAGCAAAGGGGAATGGAAAATTCGGCCAAGAGGGGGGAGAAATGGGGGAGAACATGAAAGAAGAAGAAAGGAGAAGAAAGTTAAAGAAAAGTTTAGAAATTTCCCAGAAAATATCTAACTCTAGAATTCTCTTAGGATAAGCATGCCTATGCTAAATTGACTTTAATACCCTCCTAAAACTACCCCTCAAGTTTCAAGTATTTACAAGTTTGCCATTACTTTATGCACATACAACTTTAGTATGTACGCACAACAGTTTTTGGCCAAAAGACTGTTTTGCCCCTGACCCTTCTAAAAATTTACGAGCTTGCCCCTAAACCCCATCCCTTTTCACACTAAACCCTCACACACTAACCTTCTCTTTCAAATTTTTCAAGTTTGATACTACTTTACTCACCCACCTTCACTCTACACACACTTCCACCCATATGGCCCAAATGACCAAAACGCCTCTACACTTTTCACGGAATTACACGACTGCCACGAGCCACATTTACGCCATATCACATCTTTTCAACTCATTATACTCTCTCTACTCGTGCGTTGAGGACTACCGTATCAGTCGCCGTATAGGGCTAAACAGGCCATGACATCATACCATCCTGAAACTAAAGTTCGTCCTCGAACTTTTGAAGGTCAAGGGTTCTAGTCTAAGAAGAAAATACTTTTAAATTTCAAGAGCTTCTCTATATAATACCCTACATCACGGATCCCACAACATTTCGCATCTAAGATTATCAAAAGAGACGTTGGTATAGGGATAAGATACTTACATAAACAGGTGAGGATATCTGTCTCTCATCTCGTCCTCGCGCTCCCATGTGGACTCACCAGGAGATTCTCACTGCCACATAACCCTTACTAGATTTATGGCCTTCTTCTTCAGTATCTTCTGTCTCCGATCTAGAATGGCAACTGGTTGTTGTTTATAAGTCAAGTCAGGGCGCACTTCAATCTCTGAGAAGTCGACAAGATGACTAGGGTCCCCCACATATTTTCGAAGCTGAGATACGTGGAACACATCATGGACGCCTTCAAGGGAGGGTGGCAAGGCAAGGCGATAGGCAACCTCACCAACACGAGCCAAGATTTCGAATAGACCAATGAACCTCGGGCTCAACTTCCCTCGTCTACAAAACCGAATCGTGCCACGTGTCGGGGAGATATTTAAGAACACATAATCACCTGGCTAAAACTCCAATGGACGCCTCTTAGTATCTGCCTAATGCTTATAGCGATCCTGAGCGATACGAAGATTCTCCTTGACTGTCTGTACCACATCGATCGCTTCCACCATCAAATCAGGTCCTAAGATTTCACGATCCCCAACATCGTCCCAGTTTAGAGGCGATCTGCACTTCCTTCCATACAAGGCAGCAAACGGTGCCATTCCAATGCTTGCTTGATAACTATTGTTGTAAGCAAATTCCACCAGGTGTAAGTGATCTTCCCAGGATCCTTTAAAGTCCAGCATGCAAGCTCTCAACATGTCCTCAAGAATCTGAATAACTCGCTCGGATTGCCCATCCGTCTGAGGATGATATGCGGTGCTAAACTTGAGATGAGTCCCCAAACTAGTCTGCAAACTTCTCCAAAAATATGAGGTGAATCTGGTGTCCCAATTAGAGATTATACAAACAGGAACTCCGTGAAGTCTCATGATCTCCTCCATGTATCTATGAGCTAAATGCTCGGTAGACTGTCCAACCCGGAAGGGAATGAAATGTGCAGATTTGGTCAAGCGATCAACGACTACCCAAATTGTGTCATTTCCCTTGGGTGTGCGAGGTAGCCCAGTTACAAAATCCATCGTCACATGTTGCCATTTCCATTCAGGAATGGGAAGAGGCTGCAACAGACCTGCAACTCTTTGGTGTTCAGTCTTCACCTGCTGACAGACCAAACATAAGGCCACACTTCTGGCTATACTACGCTTCATCCCATGCCACCAATAATGTTGTCACAGGTCGCGATACATCTTTGTCCCACTTGGATGAATGGAATAAGGGGAGCTATGGGCCTCCTTAAGCAACTCCTCTCGGATAGCACCAGCCGGCACACATAGCCGAGTCCCAAATCTAAGAGAGCCATCTTCGTGAATGGGAAAATCGGTTCGAAGTTCGACATCTACCTATTCTCGTATCCTCTTTAGCTTTTCATCTCCTGACTATGCGGCTTTGATTCGGTCCACCAGATCAGACTGGACTTGCAAACCCAACATGGTTGCTTTAACACCTGGAATAACAACCTCTACCTCCATTTGTCGCAGTGCCCACTGGAGCTGAGGCTGAGAGGTCAATATCATCACAGCAGGATATCTACTGAGTGCATCAGGGACCACGTTTACCTTCCCAGGATGATACTGGAGATCGATGTCATATTCTGCCAATAGCTCGAGCCACCGACGTTGTCTCATATTGAGCTCCTTCTGGGAGAACACATACTTCAAACTCTTGTGGTCGGTATACACCTTGACATGCTCCCCTAACAAATAGTGTCTCCACGGGTTTGGGGCAAAAATCACGGCTGACAGCTCTAAGTCATGTGTAGGGTAGTTTAGCCTATGCACCCTCAGAAGTCTAGAGGCATAAGCTACCACACGTCCATGCTGATGTAGAACACATCCAAGCCCTTTGCCAGAGGCATCACAGAAAATCTCAAATCCTCCAGAACGGTCTGGAATCGTCAGAACTGGCGTAGTAGTCAATCTTCTCTTCAACTCTGCAAATGCATGCTGACACTCCTCAGACCAGACATAAGCAACATCCTTCTTAGTCAGGTGAGTAAGTGGTGCCACAATCTTAGAGAAATCTTTGATGAACTTCCTGTAATAGCCAGCCAATCCCAAGAAACTCCTAATCTCTGAAACCGACCTGGGAATAGGCCACTTCTCCACAGCAGCCACCTTTTCTGGATCAACTGATATGCCATCTCCCGCAACTATGTGCCCCAGAAAAGCCACTTTAGACAACCAAAACTGGCACTTACTGTATTTAGCATATAACTGATGCTGCCTCAAAGTCTCCAGAACAATCCTCAGATGCTCTGCATGCTCTTCCTCATCTTTGGAATATATCAGGATATCATCAATGAAGACTACCACGAACTTGTCCAAATAGTCAAAGAATACCCGATTCATTAATCTCATGAAGGTAGCTGGAGTATTAGTCACACCAAAGGGCATCACCAGGAACTCATAATGTCCATATCGGGTTCGAAAAGCTGTCTTCGGAACATCGGACCCTCGAACCTTAATCTGGTGATAACCGCTCCGTAAGTCTAACTTTGAGTAGACTCGGGATCCACTAAGCTGATCAAAGAGGTCATCAATGCGGGGAAGTGGGTACTTGTCCTTTATTGTCACCTTGTTCAACTCTCTATAATCAATACACATCCTCCGGGATCCATCTTTCTTATTGACTAAAAGCATTGGTGCTCCCCAAGGTGACACGCTTGGCTGTATCAGCCCTCACTCTGATAAGTCCTTTAACTGATTACAAAGCTCAGCCAGCTCAGGTGGTGCCATACGATAAGGAGCCTTCGCAATGGGCTGCGTGCCTGGTATCAAGTCAATGGTGAACTCCAATGATCGATCAGGAGGAAGTCCATAAATGTCATCAAGGAAGACATCGGGAAAGTCTCGCACAACCCTGGGTAAAACCGGCTCCGCCTCCATGTCCATCGCCAACACTTCTGCTTCCACTGGGGTCGCTCTGAATCTCACAGGTTCTAATGTGCAACTACCGCTCCTGAATTCAAATTCTGGGTGATCGGGAATCTGGAAAACTACCCTCCTTAATTTGCAATCAATAGTGGCACAAAACATCGATAACCAGTCCATCCCAAACACCGCTTCAAATGTGGGCATCTCAATCACGAGGAAGTCAGCATATAACTCCCGACCACAAATTTCCACTGGACAACTACGGAGCCCTGAAGTACTCCTGATCACACCATTCCCTGTGTGAATATTCCAACTAACAGTGAAGGAGTCAACTGGTATTGCATTTTGTCCACAAATTGTCGGGACAAGAAACAGTGTGAAGCCCCAGAATCAAAAAGTACTAAGGCAGAAAAAGATGCTACTTTAACCATACCTAGAAGCCAACAAGAAAATTAAACCAACATCTATCATAACTAAGGGCCTGTTCTTTTGCTTGAATGTATATTTGGGAAAGTTGAGAAGTTAGGAATCTGATGAGAGAGAAAATGATGTGTAGTGTGTTCTTTTGTTGGAAAGTAGGGTTGGATTATAGTGTTGGAAAGTTGAGATGGGGTCCACTCCGTGTAGTGTGTTCTTTTGGTTGAAGAAAATTGAAGGTGAAAAGTGGTATGGGGTCCACTATATATTATTAATCAATTACTTATTATTAATTAATCTTAATTAAATGAGTACAAAAAGAATAAAAAATTGTGATAATTACATGGGCCCACTATTCAGTTTCGTTGCAACACAAAGCAATAATAAAAAAAAATTAAAACGAAAAGCAGCGCAGCGCGTTGGCGGGGGGGAGCAACAAAGGCCAGGATTCTTTTGTAATCCACGGGTTTTGGGGAAGGAACGGAATGAAAGCTGAGATTCCAAATTTGTGGGCCACGTCAGCTTTTCTCTATGAGATTTTGGGTTGCGAAAAAAACAGACAAACAAAACCAAGCTCCGGAATCCACTGAATAGTGGAGAAACAGTGTTGAAGTGAGGAATCCAAGCCAACAAAATTGCAAAAGAACAGGCCCTAAGCAACAAGTGATATAACGTAAAGTAAAGAGAGGGCTAGAACCATACCAGTGATAACCTGGCCTGAGTTTTCTGCCTCTACCGCCGTCATCGTAAAGGCCTTGGACTTTGGAGCAGAATTTGTCTTCTTGTAGGACTGCCGCTGAGGAGGCAAGGAAGGTCCTCTAGGGGCTGGTGTGCCTGGCCCAACTGGTGCTGGAAGAGATGGCCGATGCGGACCAGGTGGAAGAGCTCGCGGCTGCATCGGTCTAGTAGCCACGGGTGCTACCGGGGTCGAGTAGGCACCCTGCTGCGGGCAGTATCTACTAATGTGTCCTCGACCACCACAAGTGAAACACTGCCTAGCCCAAACCCTACACTCCTTCTGCTCGTGACCAGTCTTGCCACAGAATTGGCATGTCGGACATCTCTGTGTCACTGCAAGGGCTCCTGGCCTCTTGAATTGGGCCGTCTGTACTGGTCGGGATAATACCTTCTGTGATCCTGAAGGTCGTCTGTCGCCTGTAGGCAATTTCCCTATGCTCCGCAAATGGATCTCATATAGTCTTGCCGCCTCAAGCACATCCTCCTGTGTGGCGAGTTTCTGCGTAGACATCGCCGCTCTATACTCCGGATCTAGCCACATACGGAAGCGTCGAGCTCGGGTGGCATCGGTCGAAACAAGCTCCGGGGCAAACTTGCTCAGCAAAGAAAACTCGGTGTCGTACTCGTCCACGCTCCGCCGGCCCTGAGTCAACTGCTCAAAACGCTGTCTGAGCTCACCTGTGCTGTCTCTGGAAGGAACTTGGACTCGAAACGCTCTTTGAAAGTCTTCCAAGTGATAGATCCTGTCAGGTGCCGCTCCTGGGCATCCCACCAATCTCGGGCCTGATGTGTCAGCTGTCTTTTTGCTGCATCCACCCAACTCTCCAACGGAAATCCGACAGCTGTGAGATCATCCTCCGTGCGTCGTAACCACTCATCAACCTCCAGGGCTGTCTCCTTGCCAGAAAAAGTTCTCGGCTTCATTGCCCTCAACTGCTTGAAGCCTGGGGTCTTCTTGTTGGATCATGTGGATGGCAAACAACACTAGAAGGGGGGTTGAATAGTGTTGTGTATATAGTAAACTTTTTCGCTCAACCGATATTAACACAAATAAATTCCTTCTAACGTTGCCTAAGAAACCAAGTAGAGTGATCTACGCTTGGTTCTTAATCAACAATATAATTTTTAAAATGCACAAAGTAATTTCACAGCAGGTAGTCGACTCCATATGAGCAGTAGTCGACTCCCAGAGAATATGTGAGAACAAATAAGATCACAAGTATGAATTTCAGCGAATAGAGATAAATTGATCTTTGCTGTAGATAGAAGATAGAAAAATAAATGTAAAGATAATCAATCACAGATCAACAATCGCAAACAAAAGGATTTTTATCATGGTTCCCCGCAACCCGGGTACGTCCAGTCCCCGACCAATCCGGTACGAGATTTCCACTATCTGCCTTGGCAAATACAAGCACCTAACTACACTCGTTAGGATTTCCAATGACCTAGCCTTGACCAGGATTTCCGATCACAACACCTAGACTTGTCTAGGGTTTACCCTTGCCTCACAAACCGAGGACTTTCCAACTGGTAACAACTAGACTTGTCTAGTGTTCCAACAATCAACACAATAAGAGATTTATCCAATACTCTACAATAAGTAATAGAGATTGGTTTATACACCCGATTCTATAGCCAATCAAAAGATAGACAATTTGTGTAGTGGCTTAATAGAATGATAGTCTAGATCACACAAAGATACGAGATAAGTTCTTTGTGATCTAGAGCTTTTTCAAAAATCCTTCAAATAAAATTAGAGAGAATAATAGTAAGGATTTTGAAAAACAATTTAGCCAACAAAAAAATAATAGTATGATCTTCAAAAAGAATGAGAAAATATTGCAAGATCAAAACAGAAATTAAATTGGCTAGAGAGAAAATTAGAGAGCTTTAATTCAAGAGAGCTTTCACAAATTTGATTTTCAATGTTGTATTTTTTACAAAACATTTCAGCTCTATTTATAGGGAAAAACTGAGATTTGAATTTCAAATTTCGTTTGACTTTTGTCCCAAAAATTTCGGAGTAAATTGCTCAAAGGATTTCAAAACTTGAATTTCAAAACGTCTGAAATTTACAGCTGGTAGTCGACTCCCTCATATAGGTAGTCGACTCCCAGAGAACTCCAGGAGTTTTCGATCTCTGACAAGTAGTCGACTCCCTACTTTTGGTAGTCGACTCCCAGAGGAGTTTTTCCTGTTGTTCTTCTAGTCAGACAGGTAGTTAGCTCCAGGGTGCGTGGAGTTTCACTACGAAAGTTATGAAGTGACTAGAAAAGCTCTTAAAAAATATTTTGAAGATAATTAAAAGTATTTTCGAAATTGTTTTGTGTGTGTGTTTTGTCTATTTGATATGGCTTTGACAAATACCCTAAAAGACACGACACACTCACTCTAGACTCAGAACATGTCTTAGGAAGTTTGGTCAACTTGATGAAGTGAAAGCGAGCTTCTCTTTGTGCTTCTTGTTCTGTTTGAGCTTGAGCTTCATCACTTGAGTTTAGTCATGTTCGTCTTTGTCTTGGAGCGTTGAAGTGTGCTTCTTTGAGTATGAGTAGAGCTTCACGAAATCTGCATACTTAAAGTGTAGTGTAGTTAGTACATTAAGCTTTGGTGTGCTCATCATCAAAATTACTTGGGGTGGAATTCAATTTCCATCACTCTCCCCCTTTTTGATGATGACACCCAAACACGAGAAAGAAATGAAGTAAAAAATAATATATGGTATACTTACTCCCCCTGCTTTGATGCGGTTCTCCCCTACATCGAAGCAATACACAAAACAGTATACATATGATTTTATTTTACATTTCATGTCACATGAATTTTCTCCCCCTTGTCATCAACAAAAACAACAAAAAATTATAACTGAGCATTATTCAATTCCTTTTCTCCAACAATACCCAATTCTCGTCGAAGTCTGGAGAATGTATCTTTTTGTAAGGGTTTTGTTAGAATATCTGCAACTTGAAACTCAGAGGAGACAAATTTAAGTTCAACATCCTTTTTGGCACAATGATCATCAATAAATCTGTGTCTAATATCAATATGTTTTGTTCTAGGATGAAGAACTGAGTTTTTAGTGAGATTTATGGTGCTTTTATTATCACAATAAATTACACATGTAGATGCATTAACACCATAATCGACGAGGACTTGTTTCATCCAAAGTATTTGAGCACAGGCAAGTCCGGCAGCTATATACTCTGCCTCTGTAACGACCCGCAGCCTCAGTGGTGGATAGTGAGACGGAACTTTGCTTTTTGCTAAACCACGAGACAAGGGAATGTCCAAGGAAATGACATGTTCCACTTGTGCTTTTTCTTGTGGCTTTACAACCAACATAGTCTGCGTCACTAAATGAAGTTAAATCAAATGTGCTTCCTTTAGGATAGAAAAGTCCAAAGTCAGATGTGGTTTTAAGATATCTAAATATGTATTTTACTGTTTTAAGGTGTGATTCCCTAGGATCACATTGAAATCTAGCACATGCACAAACACTAAACATGATGTCAGGTCTGCTGGCGGTTAAGTAGAGTAAGGAACCGACCATACCTCGATATGTTTTCTGATCAACCTTTTTACCTGCTTCGTCTTTGTCTAAGGATGTGGATGTTGCCATTGGTATGTTCTTTTCGGATGCAGTTTCCATTCTGAACCTTTTGATCAAGTCTCTTGCATACTTTGTTTGATGAATGAAGGTTCCTTCTTTTCCTTGTTTGATTTGCAATCCGAGAAAGTATGTTAACTCCCCCATATGGCTCATTTCGAATTCTTCCTGCATTAACTTGGCAAACTCTTGGCAAAGATCCTCATTAGTAGATCCAAAAATGATGTCATCTACGTATATTTGGATAAGAATGATATCATTATGAACTTTCTTAACAAATAAGGTTGTATCTATTTTTCCAACAGTGTAACTTGAGTCACTTAAGAATTTTCTTAGTCTTTCATACCAAGCTCTTGGAGCTTGCTTTAGCCCATATAAGGCTTTGTTTAACTTGTAAACAAATCCTGTTTTCTTATCATGTTCAAATCCTGGAGGTTGTTCAACGTAGACTTCCTCCTTTATGAATCCGTTTAGGAAAGCGCTGTTTACATCCATCTGATAAAGTTTAAAATTCTTATATGATGCAAATGCGAGTAACATCCTAATAGATTCTAGTCTAGCAACAGGAGCAAAGGTTTCATCAAAGTCTATACCTTCCTCTTGAGAGTAACCCTGTGCTACTAACCTTGCCTTATTCCTTATCACATTTCCATCTTCATCTAGTTTGTTCCAGTATACCCATTTGGTACCGATAACGGGACGATCTTCCGGGCTAGGCACTAACTCCCATACTTGATTGCGTTCAAATTGTAGAAGTTCTTCTTGCATAGCCTCGATCCATGCTTCATCTGCAAAAGCTTCTTCTACCTTTTTCGGCTCAATGTTAGAAACAAATGCAACATGTGTTAAGTGTTCAATTTGAGATCTAGTTCTAATTCCTGCATCAATGTCACCTAAGACTTGTGTGTGTGGGTGATGTGTAACTTCAGGAAATGATTTAGGCAAAGAACTAGGGATATCATTGATAGATTCATTATTAGGAGTGTGTGCAAAGAGCATGCTTTCATCATCATCATTATGAATAATGTTATGAGGTACAGATTCATCAAATGTTACATGTAGAGTTTCAACAATAGTTTCGGAACTTTTATTGTAAATTCTATATGCCTTACTACGTAAAGAGTAACCGATAAATATGCCTTCATCCGCTTTAGAGTCAAACTTATCTAAGTTATCTTTAGTGTTCAGAATGTAGCATTTACAACCAAAAACTCTGAAGTAAGATACTTTTGAAATTCGTTGGAGCAATAACTCATAAGGGGTCTTTTCAAAAGGTTTTCTAATTAAAACTTTATTTTGAATATAGCACGCGGTTGCTACAGCTTCCGCCCAAAAATTCTTTGGAAGGTTGCTTTCACACAACATTGTTCGTGCACACTCTTGGAGTGTTCTGTTTTTCCTTTCAACTACCCCATTTTGAGGAGCAGCTCTGGGAAAAGCAAAAGTATGAGAAATGCCTCGTTCTTCACAAAAAGATTTAAAATGTTCATTTTCGAATTCACCACCGTGGTCACTTCTTAAAGAAATAATTTTCATGGAATATAAACGTTCAATCCTTTTGAAAAATATTTCGAATTCACGGAAGGCATCATTCTTATGAGTTAAGAATAATACCCACGTATATCGAGTAAAATCATCGATTATGACAAATACGTATCTAGAGTTGCATAATGATGGAGTTCTAGTCGGGCCAAACAAGTCCATATGAAGTAGTTCAAGTGGTCCATTAGAACTAAGTGCTCCAATATTTTTAAATGAACTCTTATGCATTTTGCCAAATTGACATGAGTCACATATTTTATCTAATTTAAAACTTATCTTAGGAAGTCCTTGCACCAACTCTTTCCTAGAAATCTTATCCATGTTTTTGATGTTCACATGGCCAACGCGTCTATGCCAAAGCAGTGGATCATTTATTGAAACAATTAAACATACATTTGATTCATACTCATTTAGTCTAAGTACATAGATATTTTCTATTCGCTTACCTTTAACAAGGATATTTTTCATATCTTTGTCATATACTAAGCATGAGTCAAGAGTAAATATAACTTTCATACCTTTGTCGCATAGTTGACTTATGCTTAATAGATTATGCTTTAATCCTTTCACCAAGCTTACATCTTTGATGAGCAATTTTGAGTGATTGCCGATATTGCCAATTCCGACAATTTTACCTTTCTTGTTGTCACCAAATGTCACGGTTCCGCCATCATACATTTTTAGATTGCTAAGTAATTTCGCGTTCCATGTCATGTGTGCGGAGCATCCACTATCCATTATCCAAATGTCCTAAAATAAAATAATCTCTACACGTTTGGTACCCACTTCTAATTGGGTCCGATATGTTAGAAAAAAAACAAAGTTTTATTTACATATCATTTTAAGCGTTTGGGTATCAGAATAATATACATGAAGCATGTGGATACCCTAATGTTTGAAAAAAAAATAGAGTTACTTATTTGGAACCCAAATTCGATGTGAATTTGATTTCCTATGAACAAATGAATCTTTATAGAATCCATGCATACTTTTGGTCAAATTTTGAACATAAATATTTTTATCATGCACGCCTAAGTGTTTAGGCACCCATATCATGTTATTCCTAGCATTGTGTACTTTGTGTACAAAGTGTAATCTTTGATGTGCATTGTGTACAACATTTTTGTGTGCCGTGTTGTGGGATATAACATGAGGTTTATTGTGTACACTATTGTGTCTAGCATCTTTACCATACATAAAGGCGTACTTTTTAACATTAGCATGCGCGACATTTACATTTCTACTCATTTCTTTAGAAGTAGAAGCTTGAGCATAAATATACCTATTAGCAACATTTTTAGGAGAGGGAATAGGATTATTCTTGATACAATCAAGTTTTGCAACTAATTCTTCATGCTTTATACGACTAGAAGCCATAGTATTTTCAAGTGATTCTATTTTATCATTTAAACAAGAGACATACAACGCATGTTCATTTTTCAATAAATAGTGATCACTCGATAAAGAATCAAACTTGTCCTTCAAGCACTTATGATCATGTGGTGAAACGTTTGAACTAGTAAAGTTATTTTTCAAATCATCATAATCATCCAATAAGTTATCATGTTTGCTAGATAAATTATCATGGTTATTAAGCAAGACTTTATACTTATTATTTAAACTTTTGAATCTCTTTGTCAATTTTCCGTATTCTATGTACAAATTCTCATAAGCACTAGCAATGTCAAGATCATTTTCATCGTCAGAACTGGATTCACATACCTTATCCTTATTATCTTGACAAGCCATCATGCACATATTATTTGCGGGTTGCTCTTTCGTTCCTTCATCACTTGAGTCATCCGAATTTGAATCATTCTCTTCTTCGTTAAGTTTGCTCTCTTCTCTTTTGGTGATCGTGGTGTTAAAAATCCATTTTTCAATAGTCTCCTTTCCATACTTGACTTTAAGCAAGTTCCATATTTGAAATGCCGTAGTGGTCTCTGAAACGTACTCAAAGATAGAATCGTCAATATTAAATAATAATAGACTCATTACCTCAGAGTGAAGAACGGCTTTTTCCATGTCTTGGTTTGTCCATTGGGATGGAGGAGTGGTAGGCTTGATGTACGGGAACTCGATGAAACTCCACGCCATATGTCCAAGGGATTCAATGTCTTTCAACATCCTCTTTCTCCAATCCGCATAATTTGTTCCATCAAATCGTTGGAGGACGGATGCTACCATTGTTGATGCCATCTCGATACCTCGCTTTGATACCAAGTGTTGGATCCTGTGGATGGCAAACAACACTAGAAGGGGGGTTGAATAGTGTTGTGTATATAGTAAACTTTTTCGCTCAACCGATATTATCACAAATAAATTCCTTCTAACGTTGCCTAAGAAACCAAGTAGAGTGATCTACGCTTGGTTCTTAATCAACAATATAATTTTTAAAATGCACAAAATAATTTCACAGCAGGTAGTCGACTCCCTATGAGCAGTAGTCGACTCCCAGAGAATATGTGAGAACAAATAAGATCACAAGTATGAATTTCAGCGAATAGAGATAAATTGATCTTTGCTGTAGATAGAAGATAGAAAAATAAATGTAAAGATAATCAATCACAGATCAACAATCGCAAACAAAAGGATTTTTATCATGGTTCCCCGCAACCCGGGTACGTCCAGTCCCCGACCAATCCGGTACGAGATTTCCACTATCTGCCTTGGCAAATACAAGCACCTAACTTCACTCGTTAGGATTTCCAACGACCTAGCCTTGACCAGGATTTCCGATCACAACACCTAGACTTGTCTAGGGTTTACCCTTGCCTCACAAACCGAGGACTTTCCAACTGGCAATAACTAGACTTGTCTAGTGTTCCAACAATCAACACAATAAGAGATTTGTCCAATACTCTACAATAAGTAATAGAGATTGGTTTATACACCCGATTCTATAGCCAATCAAAAGATAGACAATTTGTGTAGTGGCTTAATAGAATGATAGTCTAGATCACACAAAGATACGAGATAAGTTCTTTGTGATCTAGAGCTTTTTCAAAAATCCTTCAAATAAAATTAGAGAGAATAATAGTAAGGATTTTGAAAAACAATTTAGCCAACAAAAAAATAATAGTATGATCTTCAAAAAGAATGAGAAAATATTGCAAGATCAAAACAGAAATTAAATTGGCTAGAGAGAAAATTAGAGAGCTTTAATTCAAGAGAGCTTTCACAAATTTGATTTTCAATGTTGTATTTTTTACAAAATATTTCAGCTCTATTTATAGGGAAAAACTGAGATTTGAATTTCAAATTTCGTTTGACTTTTGTCTCAAAAATTTCGGAGTAAATTGCTCAAAGGATTTCAAAATTTGAATTTCAAAACGTCTGAAATTTACAGCTGGTAGTCGACTCCCTCATATAGGTAGTCGACTCCCAGAGAACTCCAGGAGTTTTCGATCTCTGACAAGTAGTCGACTCCCTACTTTTGGTAGTCGACTCCCAGAGGAGTTTTTCCTGTTGTTCTTCTAGTCAGACAGGTAGTTAGCTCCAGGGTGCGTGGAGTTTCACTACGAAAGTTATGAAGTGACTAGAAAAGCTCTTAAAAACTATTTTGAAGATAATTAAAAGTATTTTCGAAATTGTTTTGTGTGTGTGTTTTGTCTATTTGATATGGCTTTGACAAATACCCTAAAAGACACGACACACTCACTCTAGACTCAGAACATGTCTTAGGAAGTTTGGTCAACTTGATGAAGTGAAAGCTAGCTTCTCTTTGTGCTTCTTGTTCTGTTCGAGCTTGAGCTTCATCACTTGAGTTTAGTCATGTTCGTCTTTATCTTGGAGCGTTGAAGTGTGCTTCTTTGAGTATGAGTAGAGCTTCACGAAATCTGCATACTTAAAGTGTAGTGTAGTTAGTACACTAAGCTTTGGTGTGCTCATCATCAAAATTACTTGGGGTGGAATTCAATTTCCATCACTTCTGACTCTGCATCTTGGCGAGCATCTCAGCCTGTTGACCCAGACTCGCCTAGAAACCAAGCAAAATCTTCTCCATCAAAGAGGGCTCAGCGTGCTCCATCTCTGATGAAGATATCCCATTTCCACTATCCATTCTGCAGAGAAAAAGACAGCACAAGTGGAATTAGTACCATACATGACGACATTAAAGTGTATTGGATGTATCATCGTTTCGCATATCGCAGTGTGAGCGGACCTGCATGGGCCAGCACTAAACTTGTCATGCCCCATTCTCACATATACATATACGACGTCCCATGGCGGGGAAAAGAGAGGGTGGAGCCTGACAAGCCGTGGTATACACCAAGCGTGCAAGGTAAACACACAATAAGCAGGCCACTGCGTATGCTGGGATCATACATCACAGATATATAAAAGAAAGAAGCAACACACATAGCCATCACAAAGAGTACATATCCACAAAACCACATAACTAAAAAAACATACCACACACCAGCGTCAAGTACAAGTGAACTGTCTCTAGTACATACATGAGAAGTGCTACAAGCCACCAACATATAACATAGCTACAAAAGACAACTCATACCCTACTCAACCCAACTCACACTACAAGACACATCCCAAAAGAGTGGTATACCCAAACTCAAACCCACATCTAAGGAATCTCCTGTGGGAGACTCTGCCCTGGTGACCTCTGCTCAAGACCTGAAAAGTAAAATAAGCACGTCAAAACGTGCCCAGTAGGAAACTAACTAGGGCAGGAAAAATCATTTAAGGTTATGAGTATAACGGCAATAAGAGTACAAACAACCAAGGTAAATGTACAACACAAGAGTGTGCAACAACAACAACACATATGTGGTTCATTAGTTAGTTGATGTTAATGATATATTTGGAAGCATGGGTATCACCTAAAGATAAGGGCCTGGACCTTACCCCAAATTAGGGGTGAATATAGCACACGACGCAGTGGACACGGGCACTGTACGCCGGGTCTCTCAGCTCCCCCGTCCCTGGCAGGAGTGAGGCTCTCCACATAATAACACAACCTCTGTATGTCCCCTCCACTCCCGGTAAAGGCGAGTGGGTGTAGATATCACATATCACATATCATTTCCCCAACTTCTCAGTCCAGCACCGTATAGTTAAGTTATACCCAAACTTCCCCCGTCCCAATACTAGGATGTTCACCCGCCTTAGAGCAGATCGAGACAATCTAGTTAACGTTTCCTGTGTCATAAAATTCATTGGCCATACACAAGTTTACGAATGTAATACCTGGCACGACAATTTTTAATGGCCATTTTCCAAGTTTCTCCAATTTCAAATTCTTTTGGGCATTTTAACGAACATATGGCGTTCGCCATGTAAATGAGACATGTCACATCATTAAATTTAGTAGCAAATGATATAGTCAAACTTTCTTATAGGTTACAACATCATTCATGTATACCAAGATGGAAAATTAACATTACAACACAATCCAACTTCATCCGAACATACTAACATACTGAAATTGCAGGAGCAACTAGAAAAGTCGGCATATTTCATCAGTTTATCATGTGAATTTGATAAAACTTACTGAATGAAAGTTCGAGATATACTGACTGGATCGCCAAGACGAGTAAGGAAATTTCTCCGACCAGCCCCGCAGGAATGCCCTGTCCCAGGCGGACGGAGGAGGATGAACGAACACAAGCAAAAATGGAACTGCATTGCAAAATAAAGGGGCGGGGGCGTATTACACAAAATTCGAGCATGGATTTATAAAGAACGATGAGGTTAAGGGGCTATGACTCCTATCCCTCGCCAGCATCCGGAGCCCCTTTGGGACCGCTGGTGGGCCGCTCAGGGGGTCCATTCCGCGCTTCCTCCTCGCCCTCAGAGTCCAGCCGAGCTCCTTAAAACGAATCCCGGAGAGCGGGAATTTTCACTGGATCTCAGACTGGCAGCAGGCAAACCCCCTCTCGAACACTTCGAACATCGCCCCGGCCACAAAAGACGAGGCGTACTCATCCACAGCGTCCTGAGCAATCCGCTCGGGGTCTGCCGCTCCCAGCTCTTGAATCCGACCCACGAGGATGGAAACCTGGCGCTGGTGCTCCGCCCGCTCCTTTTCGGTCTCTCTGGAGCTCGTGTTGAGCTTGGCCAGAAGAACTCGTTCCCTCTCCTCTGCCGCCTCCAGGAGGCTTGCGAGCTCGGTGGCATCAGCTTCGACAACTGGACCGATGTCCACGCCCGCCTCGGTGCCCTTTGTAAGCTCAGATATCCGATCCTCGGCCTTTGCCTTCTCAACTAAGGCCAAAGCCTTTTCCAGCTCTGACTTCTCCAAGGCAACGGAGAGCTCGGCCACCTGAGTCTCCAAGGACCTAGCACGCACCTCGGCTAGTTGGCTCGCCTCTCCTTCGCCCTCCTCGGCCTCAGGTTTCTGCACCTGGTCAGCCTTGGCCCGCGAGAGTACCGTGAATTGACGCCTTATCGAAAGCCCGACCGAGGATAACTGCATCAAGAGACGAAAATGAGTTGAAGACCACTACAAGAGACGGAGTATGCGAAAGTCCTCACATGCTGACCAGCCTGAACTACGAAGGTAGCCAGGCGATCACCTTTTACCCCGTCCAGCACGGATTGATCCGTAGGGAGGCTGCAGTTTTTAGCCAACCGAGCAGCCACTCCGCAATCGGAGAACACTGACTCCTTCAACCCCACGGGGAAGCATGGACGGAGTAAACCTTCGCCTGACTGGGGAAGATCAGCTTGAGCTGAGTAGAACCCGCCCAGGGGCCGCTCGTAAACTTTGGGGAGCGATCCTGACTGGGGAGACGAGGGCGCGGCCCAGGTCGCCACGAGTCCTCCGTTGGAGAAGGATGGGCACGACCCTTAGTCGGAGGGACACCGAACACCGTTGCAGAGACGCGGGTCTTCTTCAGGGCATCCCCCGGAGGGGATGTGGCTTACTCCCTCGTTCTCTTAGAGCAGGCTCTCGAGGGCCCGACCCGCTGCTTCTTCCAGATTTCCAATACATGATCCCTTCGCCGCAGGTTGGGACTCGGGGCAGTGGGTGGAAGAGGGGGCTGAGAAGAACCCTGGGCGAACCCACCTGCACAAGAAGGCAGAAGAATGGATTAGAACCATCTAGACGGACCTCAGACACCAACCCCCAAGCTCCGGACTTCGGCGAAACTCACCGGTGGGCCACACGGTCTTCCGCCGGTTAAGGTCGGAGAAGAGGACGGCGATTCTCCGATCCCCGACAGGGACCGCCAACAAGGTGTCAACCGCCTTGAGCTCGGCATCAGTCGGACTCCCTAGCTCGAGAACCAGTGTACTTGCCGCCTCCCAGCGGACCGGGAAATCCACCTCCGATGGGAAGTCGACAAAGACGTATTCCCCTTTCCAGTGTTTCAAAGAACTCGACAGCCCCAGCACCAAGTTCTTCTTTGGTCAAGCACTGATATAAAGCCAGGCCCCCGACTGATGATGGCTCAGGCGGTAGAATTGAGCAAAAATTCGGAGGGACGGCTCGATCCCCTTCAACACGCAAAGGACGACAAACCCAACAATGCACCCAATGGCATTGGGACAGAATTGGTATAAGGATGCATGGTAAGCTCGCAGGAACACGACGACAAAGGGATGGAGAGGGAACCGAAGCCCAAATCGAAAACTTTGTTCGTACACCCCGACTTCTCGAGGACCAGGGAAGCAGATCCGCTCATCCATCTCAAGAGCCCGGACGGAGCATGTGGGAAGAAGATAGCTGGTGCAAAGCGCCCCAATTGAGGTGGCGCAAATAGACGATGGCCACCCCGGTACCTCGGGAGGCATCTCTAAGAGCTCTCCCCCGTAACGGTGCACCGCCATGATGGAGCAACGAGTCGGACCTGGATTGTCACCAGCCACCGGACGCCCCGAACCAACGGTGGAAGAGGAGGACGACAGGAGGCAGCACTTGAACAAGACCCGGTCCGGCGAAAAGGGAAGGGAAGAGGAGGATGACGATTGGAAAAGCAAAACCCTCATCAGATGGACGACAGCCTCCTTTTATATCGTCCCCTCGAAACCTTCTCCCACGTCGCGGGTCGACCACATGGGCACACGTGTCAATGTCCCACGGGGCAAGGCCCCTCGAATCCCACACCCAGGGGCAGAGAGAGGTTCAACCGGCCCAGGTCATGATGTCTCCCCCTTAATGACACTATCTCGACCGATGCGCCTGACAAGACTTACCCAAGTCACATTGCCTGAACCGACCCGGCTAAATCCGAACGGCCCGAGCTATGGGGCAATTGATACGACTACTTTAGAGATGCCCAAAAGCAAGCGGCCTGAGCCCAAACCAGAGGCAGGAGGCCCACAAAAGGAATTCGGCCCAACCGACGAGGCCCACGAAATGACTTGTAGCCGGATCGACCACGACCCGGCGTACGTTCGGTCAGCCCACGTCCGCGGGAGATAACCGCTCACCTAAGAGCACGGCACCTTAATGACCATTAAAGAGCCATTAATCGACCCCCATGATGCACGCAGGTGCCTGAAGGGGGTGGATCACGGGGGCGTGAGTGGGGGGCGGATCACGGGGACGTGGACTGGGGGCGATCGTGGGACGAACCCTATAAAGGGATTTCAGAGGCAACCGAGAGAGATCGAATCCCAGACATCAACAACGGAGGTATTCCACTAAAAAGACCTTGCTTTCCCCATTATCTTCCCTCCCATAGCTCGGTCCGAGGATACGCGTGCCTGCCTCCTTGCGGGCCGCACCGATCTCGCTGAGTATCATTCAGATCTGTTCTGACTTTGGCATCAGATGGAACTTGGCCGGAACCAATGTCTGGCCCCCCTGATGACTTTCTTCGTCTGTCCAGGAAGAAGTGGACCCAAGGCGCCGAGGCTATCCCTCAGCACGAAACTCACCGAAGCAAGGACCGCACGACAGTGAGCCCGTTTGCCACTAGCGAGCATCACCATCGACTGAGTCCAATTGATAATCAGGGCACCGAGTCTACCCTCGGTACTTGATTGACCGAGGCCGAGCGCTCACCTAGGTGCCGAGGCTACCCCTTCGCACCCCGCTGACCGGGGCCCGACACTCCGGACGAAGGGCCCGCTCGTCCTCGACCCTCCAAGCGAGCCATTTCCCGAGCTGAAGTGGGGCCCCGTGCAACCCTCGTCGAGAACACGCACTCTTGGTGGGACCAAGAGATTCTAACCGTTCCCTTGACCACGTTGACCGTCAAATCATCGGTTAACGATCCAGTGGTGAGAAAACTATGGTGATGTTAATAGTAAGTATTTATGAACATCATCTCTTGTTTTTTTGATACTATGATATCATATTATATTTCAAGTTATTTACAACCTAATTTACTAGATTACTATCTTTTCTATCATTTATGTGCTTGAGCTTCTTCATAACATCAATTATTTCTTTCAGAAAGGGCTTTTAAATTTCGAGGACGGAATTATTTTAAAGAGGGTAGGATGTAACGACCTGTATTTTTTCACCACTTCAATTTACGTACTTAACGTATTTTTAACATTTTAAAATTTTCTTTATAAATGTTAGTCAAGAGTTTTTATAACAAAACTGATTTCAAAAATTCTTATAAAAATATTTTCAAGCATTATACAAATTATAATATATTTCAGTAAGTTCAGATTTCCTCAAATACTCAAAACAAATCTTGATAAAATTCAATTTCAATTATTACCATATTGACTCAATGAATTAATTTTTTATACAAACATTTCCAAAATGTTTTCAAACTTCTACCGTATCACTCTATGATCATTTAGGGCTTCCCACATTAGTTTCGTAAATTTTTGAAGTCAAATCGATAAAGAACCCGTAAACCCGTTTCCTAAACGTTTTGGCCTAAAACTAGTATCTCTGTAGCTCAAACTATAAAACGGATCTCGTATTCGCGATCCTCACAACGATATGATCTCGTGGGTATGTTTTCGTAATTTTTCGGACACGTTTACTAGCAGGGGCAAAATCGTAATTTATAACATCTAATTACGTTTTACCCTTACCTAATCCCTTACCCAATCTTTGTCAGCATCTACCCACGTTTTCACGTGGTTCCTCTCATACCACACTTAGTCATCTTATCCTACCTAACCTATTTAATACTCTTGACTAAATATTTAAGAGTATTATCAAAAGAATCCCCCATATAATCTCCCCTTCCCCCTTCATTTTCGCTCAAACCAATACCGGGCTTAATTCCCTCAGCCCGTAACCCACGCACAGATCAGCCTCTCTCTCTCTCTCTCTCTCTCTCTCTCTCTCTCTCTCTCTCTCTCTCTCTCTCTCTCTCTCTCTCTCTCCCCCCACTCGTATTCTCCCTCGCTCTCTCCTTAACCGATGCAAAACCCATCTCCTACGAAAAACTCAACCCAAGGCCCAAACTCACGCACCCATCTCCACTTACGCAAACCCAGGCTCTCCCCTTCGAACCCATCCCTCAGTTCATTCACCGCTCAGCCTCTCCCCGCTTCCGTTCGAATCAGCTCGAACCCCCGTCCTCGTCGTGGCTCTGCCCTCCTCCGAAGCCTCGACGACGAACCCCCGCCTTCGCCTCGACTCCATGGCGCCCGAAGCCCCGCAGCGATGCTCGTCCCCGCTTCGAGAGCACCCCCTCCTCTGTCGCTCCGAAGCAACCCACACCCACGTTGACGAGCCCGCCAGGCGACGCCCCTCCGCTGCTGCACCGTGGGAGAAACGACGACACGCCCCACCTTGCCATCCCCTCCTTTGCAGCAACGCCAACCGCCATAGACTTCCGTCGGTGAAGCCTCCTTCATCAAACCCTGCTGCCCCTTGGCCGCTTCCCGTTGCCGCTGCATCCCATGCCGCTCGCCGAACTCCCCAACGAGCTGGGTTCTACCCCGCTTCGCTCGACGTCGCCGCTGTATCCACCTCCGCTCCCTCCGCCGTTCGTCACGCCTCCGGCGAACGTCGCCCCTCATTCCGAGCTCACGGATCTCCCGCTCTGCCTCCCTCAGCTAGCAGCGCTGCCATGGCTGCTTCCGCCGCCCATCGGGTCGCTAGAGACGCGCCGCCCCTCGTCGCCCTCCGATGCCCCCTCAGTCGCCGTCAGCGATGATGATTCGGAGTGAAAAGAGTATATTTATACCCCCTAACTATCCCCATTTTGTGCTAAGACTTATACTTAATCTTGCTCTTTTTGGGTATATTTTCATTTCATGTCATTTTAGGATCTTACTCTCATTCTTGGCACAAAATATGGATTTTATCGTCTTTATTAGCTTTCTGATATTTTTCATATGATCCTGGTATTATTGTGATCATATTGCCAATTTTTGAGAATTATTTGAGAAATAGATTATTTTATATGATTATTGGAAGTCAATATTGCGTTATAATAGTCATTATATTCATTTCATAATCAACTAGACTAATTTCTTCATCTCGTATTTTTCATGTACTCCTGGGGGTCTTGGGGATTTTTCAGATTTTTCTGGGAATTTTCCGAGACTTCTGGGTATTTTTGGATGATTTTTGGAAGAGGATTGGGGATTTTTGGAAGCTAAAAAGGGTTTCTGGATTTTATTAAAAAGAAAATCAAAAAATATTAAATGGGCCGAAGCCCGCGGCCCTCTCTCAGAGCGGGCCGCTGCGTTTTGAAATTAAAAAAAGGGTTTTATAAAAAAAGCAGAAGCTCTTTGCGGGCCGGCCCAGCACCGGAGCGCTGCCCGCTGGGAGCGGGCACGCGCCATGCGCGTGCCCGCCGGTCGGGCGCTGGGGCGCCCGACCCGCAAGCTGTAGGGGGCTTTTTATGGCGGCTTTGCGGGTTTTTGGGGGGGAAATTCGACCCGCAAGCCCTTTTGCAGACCCGATAGGGCTGAGCTCGTTTTTTATGGGTTTGGGGGCTGTTTTTCAGCCCTAGCTTTGATTTTTGCTGAAATTTGGCGGGGGAGGAGGCCATGAGAGCTTCGTTTTGCATCTTTTTTTGGGGTTTTTAGGTTTTTTTGTGGCCCTGTTCTTCCCCAAGAAGGCTAGGGATAGGGTTGGAGGCCATTGGAGCTTGGGGAAGCTTGGAGGAGGAGCAAATTGGTTGAGGGAAGGCTTCATTTCGGGTGAAAGCTTGGGTGATATCTTTCTTCCCCTTTTGTAATTTGATATCTCTCTTTGTATTGAACTTGTGATGAATTTGCTTATGAATATCATCTTGTTTAGTATGATTGGGTAGTATTGATTTGCTTGGGTTCTGATTCATTGTGGTTGGTTGTTAATTTTAGCCTTAATTTCCTCTTGCTTATTATCTTGCTAATCTTGGATGAATTATTTGGGCACAATTTCATTGGTTAAGTCCCGTGAGGGCACACTTTGAGAAGAGACCATGTTCATGATTGATTAGTGCTATGATGATGCATCCATGCTTATTGCAAATTTTCGTGTTCATGAAAGCTAAATTTTCCGATTGAGTGTCATTAACCGGATAATCAATTGAGTTATATGCTGCAATTAGAGCTTGATTAACACCAATCTTAATGAACCCACAACCCATGCTTTCTCTCCTAGCTATCCTAACTCCACTTTTGGCTCTCTAACCCTACCCATTTAGGTTAGGATTTTGGTTTCACCACACTTTTTTTCCACACTCATCCACCGTTAAGCGAGGTAGTTGTAACACGCTTTATTTTTCTTTATCGATCAATTTTGTGAATACAGAACGACTTGTCCCTGTGATCCGATCCGGTACTCACCGATTATTTATAAATATATTGCATTGACGCTCCTACGCTTGAGAGTGGAAGGTGTGCCTTTGCGCGTCCTCCAGTTCAACCAATTGGCGTCGTTGCCGGGGACAACAGTTTCTATTATTAGCAATTTTTGATTGATTTCGAAAGTTTAGTGTGATACTTCTATCTCTTAGTGTTGTGTCTTTCCATTTTATTTATTTTCCACTTATTGAGTCTTTTGGTTGTTTATTCTCATTTTCTTGAGAAAATTTTTTTACAACAAAATGGCATCATCTTCAGATTTTTCCGACATTGATTCGGAGGATATTCCACTTCCACCATTCTTTTATGGTTCGGAGTGTGAAAATCCTTATTTACATTTGAAAAGGTTTGAAGATTGGATATTTTCATGTCTTGGTGGGAAAATTTGTGATGATTGCATATACTTTAGATTTTTCCCTCTTCTTTACAAGATGATGCTAGATTGTGGTTTGATTCATTGTCTCTCGACTCACATTTTACTTGGTTGTCATTTTAGGCTGAATTCCTCCGAGTGTTTTTGCCTATTTTCTTGGAACAGGTACAGTGGCGGCAAGCCATGGAGCAGCATATAGCGAGCTTTGTCCAAGCTGAATGGGAGGCCTACCATCAGGCATGGCAGAGGCTCAATGATTTGGTGCTTGCGTGCCCACACCAGAGCTTCCACGAGGATCATCTCCTGCAGATATTTTATACAGGATTATCGCCATCTGGGCGAGATGTCCTGCAGATGAGATGCGGTGGAGAATTCTTTGATTATTCGACCGAGGATTCATGGTGTTACCTGAGGGACCTTGCATAGCATGAGGAGACAGTCCAGCAAGTCCAGGACCAGACTGAGGAGCCAGCTGAGGGCTCATTCCATTACGACCCTACGGAGGAACAAGCAGAACATGATGATGGGGCGCATTGGAACCAAGTAGAGGAAGCTGAATGTCCATATTTTGAGGAGTCTTAGGAGATGGATGATGGAGTGTGTGTCGACCATGACAGTGACACGATGCATTTTCACTTTGAGGTTGAGGATGAAGTTGATGTGCATGATGACCGAGAGCAGATTTAGGACACTATGGAGCCTAAGCCACAATCCACTTAAGAGCTAGCTTCACAGGTTGAGGCGATTGAGTACTTAGGGAGGACGACTGAGATGAACTATTTCTGGGATGACGAGGATGATGCGTGCTTGGATTTGCCCGAGACAAGTCTACCTCCAGTCCTGTCACAGATGTCACTTCCATCGCCTCAGGATGCACACTTGCCAGTCATCGAGGAGGTTTGTCAGGAGCAGTTACCAGTTGTGGAGGGTGCCGCAGAGATCGTTGATGTTGATATTGATGTCGAGGAAGAGGATAGATACGAGGATTGTGAAATGGTATATATTGAGCCCGAGCTCCCTCCTACTCGAGTTTTCGCTCTGCAGCCACTTCCACCTCCTCTTGATGCCATGCATCATCCCGAGCCTAGCATCACATTTCAGGGAAGTCCCCACCATCTCATGCCTTGCATTTCTGAACCCAAATTTTCACTTCCATATACATTTGCTTCAGATTGTCGTCCATTGCATTTACATTCTTTTATTTGTTTTGACGACCCATTTTGGAATGCTTTTTGCAGGGCATGAGGACATGGCTTAGATTGATGCAGCTCGTCTCCCACATGACACATATTATCCAAAGGAGATGCTTGGAATTGCATTGCTGGAATCCAAGGAGGCCGGCGGAGGCCTAGCTCCAAAGCAGCTGGCACAGGAGCAAAATGATATGATCGGGCAGTTGCCACCACCGTTATACATTCGAGACCCGCCTTTTGCCTCGGTGTGTTCTTTCCAATAGTGTAAATAAATAAATATTTTATTTTAGTGCTTTCACATGCTTTTCTTTTCTTTGCTAGGATCTTTTGCCAAGATCTAATACTCTCACAACATTGAGGACAATGTGTATTTTAAGTTGGGGAGAGTGTTAGAATCTTTAGGATTGTTAGGATTTTGATGTTAATTTTTTTTGAGATCCCATCATGTTTCCATCACCCAATGAACTTTATTGCATATCATATTTGGCCTCCTCGTTGCTACGCCGCTAGCTCTTTGTTTAGTCCCTACATGCTTAATGCTATGTAATTTTTCAGATTATTAGTTTGGCATCAAACTTATGGATATTTGATTGGCGTGTTTTAATTTCTTTTCCAATTTGGATTCAAATGCTAATATGCCATGTATGAGACTATTTCATATGTCGTGATGCTCTCTTTAAAACAATTTGGAAAAAGTTTGGTATAAGCGATTTCATGTTGGGATGAATGGTGTAGTTTTTTGGTTGGATTAGGTTTGGCCAATTGTGTATGCTTTGTTTTCTTCTTAGAAGTGGGTGGATGAGTTGATAATTCATGTTGAGAATGAGAATGAGAGTTAATATAAGTGACTGTTTCTTTCTAATCAAATCGAGTAGCCGGTGCCCCATGAAACATTGGGGAGGACGCCAAAGATTAGATTTAGGAGATCATTCCATCCCTTTGCCTATATAGCGTTATCGCGTGTATACAGAAGGGGGCGGTGTTTGCATTTCATAGCGTTATCGCGTGAATGCAAAACACAAACATCCAAAAAAAAACAAAAAACAAAAAAAGAGAAGGAAAAAGAAAAGAAAAGAAAAATGAATGAATAAATGAGAGAATAAGCAACATGAGTGATGCAATCTCATCTCCCACCACTTAGAGGAATTTCTTTTATTTTGGCCATTTCCATGAAAGGTAGAAATTTTCCCATTTGTGATATATCCTAATGAATGTGATACAGGTTTATTACCTTACTTTTCTTTGAATTGGATTGAGGGGAGTGTCATTTTTTACTTACTTTCATGCATTGGGTATATTGGCTTTGAAGTCAATTGGAAATACCATTTTGTGTATGCCATGAGGATATCATGGTTTTGGTACATGTTTTCACTTGAATCCGAATTTATCGCATATTTTACTAGGGACTAGCAAAAAGCTAGTTGGGGGTGTGATTCGGAGCGAAAAGTGTATATCTATACCCTCTAATTACCCCCATTTTGCGCTAAGAATTATACTTAATCTTGCTCTTCTTGGGTATATTTTCATTTCATGTCATTTTAGGAGCTTACTCTTATTCTTGGCACAAAATATCGATTTTATCGTCTTTATTGGCTTTCTGATATTTTTCATATGATCCTGGTATTATTGTGATCATATTGCCAATTTTTGAGAATTATTTGAGAAATAGATTATTTTATATGATTATTGGAAGTCAATGTTGCGTTATAATAGTCATTATATTCATTTCATAATTAAAAGACTAATTTCTCCTTATCATATTTTTCAGGTACTCCTGGGGGTCTTGGGGATTTTTCAGATTTTTTTGGGAATTTTCCGAGACTTCTGGGTATTTTGGTGGATTTTTGAAGGAGGATTGGGGATTTTTGGAAGCTAAAAAGGGTTCTGGATTTTATTAAAAAGAAAATCAAAAAAATATTAAATGGGCCGAAGCCCGCGGCCCGCTGCGTTTTGAAATTAAAAAAAAGGTTTTATAAAAAAAAGAGCAGAAGCTCTTTGCGGGCCTGCCCAGCGCCGGCCCGCTGCCCGCTGGGAGCGGGCACGCGCATGGCGCGTGCCCGCGCCCAAGTTGAGGGCGGTAAGCGCCCGCGGGTCGGGCGCTCGACCCGCAAGCTGTAGGGGGCTTTTTATGGCTGCTTTGTGGGTTTTTCTGGGGGGAAATTCGACCTGCAAGCCCTTTTTGCAGACCCGATAGGGCTGAGCTCGTTTTTTATGGGTTTGGGGGCTGTTTTCAGCCCTAGCTTTGATTTTTGCTGAAATTTGGAGGGGGAGGAGGCCATGAGAGCTTCGTTTTGCTTCTGTTTTTTTTTTGGGTTTTTAGGTTTTTTTGGCCCTCTTCTTCCCCAAGAGGGCTAGGGATAGGCTTGGAGGCCATTGGAGCTTGGAGTAGCTTGGAGGAGGAGCAAATTGGTTGAGGGAAGGCTTCATTTAGGGTGAAAGCTTGGGTGATATCTTTCTTCCCCTTTTGTAATTTGATATCTCTCTTTGTATTGAACTTATGATGAATTTGCTTATGAATATCATCTTGTTTAGTATGATTGGGTAGTATTGATTTGCTTGGGTTCTGATTCATTGTGTTTGGTTGCTAATTTTAGCCTTAATTTCCTCTTGCTTATTATCTTGCTAATCTTGGATGAATTATTTGGGCACAATTTCATTGGTTAAGTCCCGTGAGGGCACACTTTGAGAAGAGATCATGTTCCTGATTTATTAGTGCTATGATGATGCATCCATGCTTATTGTAAATTTTCGTATTCATGAAAGCTGAATTTTCCGATTGAGTGTCATTAACCGGATAATCAATTGAGTTATATGCGGTAATTAGAGCTTGATTAACACCAATCTTAGTGAACCCACAACCCATGCTTTCTCTCCTAGCAATCCTAACTCCACTTTTGGCTCTCTAACCCTACCCATTTAGGTTAGGATTTTGGTTTCACCACACTTTTTTCCCACACTCATCCACCGTTAAGCGAGGTAGTTGTAACCCGCTTTATTTTTCTTTATCGATCAATTTTGTGAATACAGAACGACTTTTCCCTGTGATCAGATCCGGTACGCACCGGTTATTTATAAATATATTGCATTAACGCTCCTACGATTGAGAGTGGAAGGCGTGCCTTTGCGCGTCTTCCGGTTCAACCAATTGGCACCGTTGCCGGGGACAACGGTTTCTATTATTAGCAATTTTTAATTGATTTCGAAAGTTTAGTGTGATACTTCTATCTCTTAGTGTTGTGTCTTTCTATTTTATTTATTTTCCACTTATTGAGTCTTTTGGTTGTTTATCCTCATTTTCTTGAGAAAATTTTTTTACAACAAAATGGCATCATCTTCAGACTTTTCTGACATTGATTCTGAGGATATTCCACTTTCACCATTCTTTTATGGTTCGGAGTGGGAAAATCCTTATTTACATTTGAAAAGGTTTGAAGATTGGATATTTTCATGTCTTGGTGGGAAAATTTGTGATGATTGCATATACTTTAGATTTTTTCCATCTTCTTTACAAGATGATGCTAGATTGTGGTTTAATTCATTGTCTCTCGACTCACATTTTACTTGGTTGTCATTTCAGGCTGAATTCCTCCGAGTGTTTTTGCATATTTTCTTGGAGCAGGTACCGGAACGGCAAGCCATGAAACAGCATATAGCGAGCTTTGTCCAAGCTAAATGGGAGGCCGACCATCAGGCTTGGCAGAGGTTCAATGATTTGGTGCTTGCATGCCCACACCAGAGCTTCCGCGAGGATCATCTCCTGCAGATATTTTATACATGATTATCGCCATCTGGGCGAGATGTCGTGCAGATGAGCTGCGGTGGAGAATTCTTTGATTGTTCGTCCGAGGATTCATGGTGTTGCCTGGGGGACATTGCATAACATGAGGAGACAGTCCAGCAGGTCCAGGACCAGCCTAAGGAGCAAGCTGAGGGCTCATTCCATTACGGCCATACGGAGGAACAAGCAGAACATGATGATGGGGCGCATTGGAACCAAGTAGAGGAAGCTGAATGTCCATATTTTGAGGAGTCAGAGGAGATGGATGATGGAGTGTGTGTCGACCACGACAGTGACACGATGCATTTTCACTTTGAGGTTGAGGATGAAGCGGATGTGCATGATGGCCGAGAGCAGACTTAGGACACCATGGAGCCTGAGCCACAATCCACTTCAGAGCTAGCTTCACAGGTTGAGGTGATTGAGTACTTAGGGAGGACGACTGAGATGAACTATTTCTGGGATGACGAGGATGATGCGTGCTTGGATTTGCCTGAGACAAGTCTACCTCCAGTCCTGTTACAGATGTCACATCCATCACCTCAGGATGCACATTTGCCAGTCATCGAGGAGGTTTGTCAGGAGCAGTTACCAATTGTGGAGGGTGCCGCAGATATCGTTGATGTTGATATTGATGTCGAGGAAGAGGAAAGTGACGGGGATTGCGAAATGGTATATATTGAGCCCGAGCTCCCTCCTGCTCCAGTTTTCGCTCTGCAGCCACTTCCACCTCCTCTTGATGCCATGCATCATCCCGAGCCTAGCATCACATCTCAGGGAAGTCCCCACCATCTCATGCCTTGCATTTCTGAACCCAAATTTTCACTTCCATATACATTTGCTTCAGATTGTCGTCTATTGCATTTACATTCTTTTATTTGTTTTGATGACTCATTTTGGAATGCTTTTTGCAAGGCATGAGGACATGGCTTGGATAGATGCAGCTCGTCTCCCACATGACACATTTTATCCAAAGGAGATGCTTGGAATTGCATTACTGGAATCCAAGGAGGCCGGCGGAGGCCTAGCTCCAAAGCAGCTGGCAAAGGAGCAAAAGGATATGATCGGGCAGTTGCCACCACCGTTATACATTCGAAACCCGCCTTTTGCCTCGGTGTGTTTTTTCCAATAGTGTAAATAAATAAATATTTTATTTTAGTGCTTTCACATGCTTTTCTTTTCTTTACTAGGATCTTTTGCCAAGATCTGATACTCTCCCAACATTGATGACAATGTGTATTTTAAGTTGGGGGGAGAGTGTTAGAATCTTTAGGATTGTTAGGATTTTGATGTTAATTTTTTTTTGAGATCCCATCATGTTTCCATCACCCAATGAACTTTATTGCATATCATATTTGGCCTCCTCGTCGCTACGCCGCTAGCTCTTTGTTTAGTCCCTACATGCTTAATGCTATGTAATTTTTTCAGATTATTAGTTTGGCATCAAACTTATGGATATTTGATTGGCGTGTTTTAATTTCTTTTCCAATTTGAATTCAAATGCTAATATGCCATGTATGAGACTATTTCATATGTCGTGATGCTCTCTTTAAAACAATTTGGAAAAAGTTTGGTATAAGCGATTTCATGTTGGGATGAATGGTGTAGTTTTTTGATTGGATTGGGTTTGGCCAATTGTGTATGCTTTGTTTTCTTCTTAGAAGTGGGTGGATGAGTTGATAATTCATGTTGAGAATGAGAATGAGAGTTAATATAAGTGAATGTTTTTTTCTAATCAAATCGAGTAGCCGGTGCCCCATGAAACATTGGGGAGGACGCCAAAGATGAGATTTAGGAGATCATTCCATCCCTTTGCCTATATAGCGTTATCGCGTGTATACATAAGGGGGCGGTGTTTGCATTTCATAGGGTTATCGCATGAATGCAAAACACAAACATCCAAAAAAACAAAAAACAAAAAAAGAATGAAAAAGAAAAGAAAAGAAAAATGAATGAATAAATGAGAGAATAAGCAACATGAGTGATGCAATCTCATCTCCCACCACTTAGAGGAATTTCTTTTATTTTGGCCATTTCCATGAAAGGTAGAAATTTTCCCATTTGTGATATATCCTAATGAATGTGATACATGCTTATTACCTTACTTTTCTTTGAATTGGATTGAGGGGAGTGTCATTTTTTACTTACTTTCATACATTGGGTATATTGGCTTTGAAGTCAATTGAAAATACCATTTTGTGTGTGCCATGAGGATATCTTGGTTTTGGTGCATGTTTTCACTTGAATCCAAATTTATCGCATATTTTGCTAGGGACTAGCAAAAAGCTAGTTGGGGGGGTGTGATTCGGAGCGAAAAGTGTATATCTATACCCTCTAATTACCCTCATTTTGTGCTAAGAATTATACTTAATGTTGCTCTTCTTGGGTATATTTTCATTTCATGTCATTTTAGGAGCTTACTCTTATTCTTGGCACAAAATATCGATACTATCGTCTTTATTGGCTTTCTGATATTTTTCATATGATCATGGTATTATTGTGATCATATTGCCAATTTTTGAGAATTATTTGAGAAATAAATTATTTTATATGATTATTGGAAGTCAATATTGCGTTATAATAGTCATTATATTCATTTCATAATCAAAAGACTATCCTTCTCATATTTTTCAGGTACTCCTGGGGGTCTTGGGGATTTTTCAGATTTTCTGGGAATTTTTCGAGACTTCTGGGTATTTTTGGTGGATTTTTGGAGGAGGATTGGGGATTTTTGGAAGCTAAAAAGGGTTTCTGGATTTTATTAAAAAGAAAATCAAAAAAATATTAAATGGGCCGAAGCCTGCGGCCTGCTCTCAGAGCGGGCCGCTGCGTTTTGAAATTAAAAAAGAAGGTTTTATAAAAAAAGAGCAGAAGCTCTTTGCGGGCCGGCCCAGCGCCGGCCCGTTGCACGCTGGGAGAGGGCACGCGTCATGCGCGTGCCCGCGCCCAAGTTGCGGGCGGTAAGTGCCCGGGGTCGGGCGCTGGGCCCGCAAGCTGTCGGGGGCTTTTTATGGCGGTTTTGCGGGTTTTTTGGGGGGGAATTCGACCCGCAAGCCCTTTTTGAAGACCCGATAGGGCTGAGCTCGTTTTTATGGGTTTGGGGGCTGTTTTTCAGCCCTAGCTTTGATTTTTGCTGAAATTTGGAGGGGGAGAGGCCATGAGAGCTTCGTTTTGCTTCTGTTTTTTTTGGGGTTTTAGGTTTTTTGGGCCCTCTTCTTCCCCAAGAGGGCTAGGGATAGGGTTGGAGGCCATTGGAGCTTGGAGAAGCTTGGAGGAGAAGCAAATTGGTTGAGGGAAGGCTTCATTTAGGGTGAAAGCTTGGGTGATATCTTTCTTCCCCTTTTGTAATTTGATATCTCTCTTTGTATTGAACTTATGATGAATTTGCTTATGAATATCATCTTGTTTAGTATGATTGGGTAGTATTGATTTGCTTGGGTTCTGATTCATTGTGTTTGGTTGCTAATTTTAGCCCTAATTTCCTCTTGCTTATTATCTTGCTAATCTTGGATGAATTATTTGGGCACAATTTCATTGGTTAAGTCCCGAGAGGGCACACTTTGAGAAAAGACCATGTTCATGATTGATTAGTGCTATGATGATGCATCCATGCTTATTGCAAATTTTCGTGCTCATGAAAGCTAAATTTTCGGATTGAGTGTCCTTAACCGGATAATCAATTGAGTTATATGCGGTAGTTAGAGCTTGATTAACACCAATCTTAGTGAACCCACAACCCATGCTCTCTCTCCTAGCTATCCTAACTCCACTTTTGGCTCTCTAACCCTACCCATTTAGGTTAGGATTTTGGTTTCACCACACTTTTTCCCACACTCATCCACCGTTAAGCGAGGTAGTTGTAACACACTTTATTTTTCTTTATCGATCAATTTTGTGAATATAGAACGACTTGTCCCTGTGATCCGATCCGGTACTCACCGGTTATCTATAAATATATTGCATTGACGCTCCTACGCTTGGGAGTGGAAGGCGTGCCTTTGCGCGTCCTCCAGTTCAACCAGACGACACAAACGCGAAGAGCCCCCCGCTCTTCGCTGCATGTGCGTACGGGGAAACAAAGGTGAAGTTATAAATAAGAATACGTATATACGCTCGTATATACGTATTTAATATTTATTAAATGGAATTATTGGTCTAAAATTGATAATAAATAATATACATATCAGAAAAATATGAGACTAGCTCCAGAAAATCAGAAATGATGTTCTGGATCCAATGGCGCTAGTTTCATCTCAATCGGATGCTTAGTTTGTCCAGAATAAATTTTTAAGCCTAAAAATTAAATATGCAGTTTTAATTGAAAAATCCGTAACCCCTTATTTTCACGTACACTGATACATGATAAAAATATATGTTAAAGAACTCTTCGAGACGGTCGTTTTGACTGCTCACTTGAATATTTCCGACTAGTATTGCATCCAAAATAAATCATCGAAGGTTTATGTTACTTATGTAAAATTGTTTTTAAAGGGATTTTTAAGCTTCTGAAAATTATAAAAAAATAGCAGGAGCTTCTAAAAATATTTTTATTTTGTAGTAAAATCATAATAGTTATCTTCAGCTTATATAAAAATTTTGAACGCTTTCCGACGCCGTTTCAACCGGTTTTAAAAATCAAAACGATCCATAGTTTAAATAGAAAAGTCGTGATCTCTAACTAAATATTTTTGTGTTGCAGGTACAAACTCTTGTGCACCAACTTCAGAGGAAGCCTTAGATCCATTCCCGGCCTGCTACGACGGCCTCGAATATTGTAAGTCACGACATGTTCTAAACTTAGAAAACTAGTCTACTGTGCTTGTACGAACTCGTAACACTTCACCACTTATAGCCTCCGAATGGTTATTGAATTGTACCGAACTAGAGACCTAACCTAATAGGAAAGTAATGAACTAAAGATTACTTTGCGAACTTTCAACTTTGGTGGTTGTCGTACGTAACTACTAACTGGTAACTTGTGTGCTAAACCACACTACCACATGCTCAAAGCACGGAAGTAACATCTTTTGTGTTGGACTTGTCTTTATCCTCTTTCCTACTTTCTGGTTTTCAATAAGAAAGTCAACTAGTTGTCTTGGTTCGACTAGCAACATGTGGAATATCCTGTGGAACATCCTGTAACGAGCTTGCACTTGACACATCACTGGGGTATTGGGGTAACTCATAGTTTGAGAGAGTACGGGAGTGACTAGAGTTCCATCTTCCTGTCCTGTCGCCTGAGTTTCGGCATCCCGTCCTGCTGACTGAGTTTCGACAAAATACATGTACTGCTGCCTGGGTTTCGGCATTCGTCTGGGTAAGCACACCCAAGCAAGATATGAACTGAACGGTCACATATTGTACTCTCCTACTTGAGTCACATAGTGTAGTTACTTTTGCACAGTCACTTTTACTTTACACATACAGTCACCTTTAATTTACGCAATACATACACTTTATCTACTACACTTGTGCAGTCACAATACTTTACTTGTCGTACTTTTAGCTACAGGAGTAATATGTTTCACTTGCTTAGCCTGCTTTACACTTGCACTACCACAGTATAGTTGTTCTCTCCTTTTCAGTTCTGTTTACTTTTACTACTCAGCTGTGTACAGTTGTTGCTCAGTACTTTACTTTTCACTCTGGTCTGCTTGTACGTAGTTACCTTTGTCATACTTGCAGAGTATTTCTTTTCTTTATTTACAATTGTTGTGAATTACCTACGGTTCCATCTCGGTGGCATCACAGACGACGTACATATAGAGGGAGATGCTCTTGAGTTGATAGCGCTAGAGTTCGACCCTGAGACCGCAGCTTTCAGTTTTATTTTCGCTATGTACTTTCTTTCTTTCATGTATCATTGTTAGAACATTTGTACAGTATGGATTGTAATAATTGGACACTATTTGCATATTTTTGTATATCTCTGCATCGTGGCTATTTTGGTTTCACTGGTTAACTTTAGGACCTGTGCAAATATCAAATAAGTAACTGGCCCCTTAAAGCGGGTCGTTACATCATGGGACACAAAAGTCCTAATCTCGTTATGATCCGCATAATTTTTCTGTGTGAAGATGAGATCATGAAGATCCTTCACATTCAGACTAAAGTACATCAATTGCTGGATAAATTCACGGACAATCCATAAGATTGTAGTTCATACGTCTATGCTGCCAACACGCCAGCTAGGATTGACATTTCCAAAGATGAATGCAATCTACCAACAGCAGAATTGACTGTACCTCAATTGAAAAGAGGTCGCCCGACAGGTTCAAAAGATAAAGTTTCTCGAAAGAGGAAGATTCCTGGAGATATTAAAATGATCCATCCGCAGGATGCTGAGCTCAGACCGGCGATCTCTCCCCTCCTGATTTCCCCTGTAGAGGAAACAATAGGAGAAACATCAT
This sequence comes from Scilla litardierei, assembly GCA_030789695.1. Classification (NCBI taxonomy): domain Eukaryota; kingdom Viridiplantae; phylum Streptophyta; class Magnoliopsida; order Asparagales; family Asparagaceae; genus Scilla; species Scilla litardierei. The sequence goes on along the minus strand of CM061134.1, from coordinate 206,814,202 downwards.
TATATTACGTACGTACTAGAGAGGTACTGGACAGATATATCACAGTCGTCGTCGACGATTTTGCGTTCGCTATTGCCGTTCACGTCGCTGAATACGACGATGACGTCAACCCACTTTTCTATAGCGTAAACGCATAAATTGGCCAAAGTGGGACAAGGCAATAAGAATAGAGCTGGACTCACTCTTGAAACGCAAAGTCTTTGGACCAGTAGTCCAAACACCTGAATGTGTAAAACCTGTGAAATATAAGTTGGTTTTCATAAGAAAAATAAATGAAGGAAATATGATCATTTTCCGGTTTCATACTAAGCCTAACCGTATTTGGAAATGCTAAGAAATGCAGCTCATGGATGTTGTGACTGCATATCTATACGGCAATATAGATATAGAGATCTATATGAAACTTCCAGAAGGGTATACTCTACCCCCAGAAATGAAAGAAAGACGTAGGAACGTCTTCTCTATAAAGGCTTCAAAGAGCATTAAATGATCTTAAGCAATCAAGAAAAATGAGGTATAACAGATTTATTAAATTCCTTGCGGAACAAGAATTCACTAAAAATGAAGTATGCCTGTGTATCTTTATCAAAAGAACGGGGACATGATTTGTAATAGTCGCAGTATATGTGGACGACTTAAATCTAATAGGATCTCCTGTAGAGACCATTGAGATATCTGATAGCCTTAAGCATACCTTCGCAATGAAGTAATGAAATACCTAGGAATAACAAGGTATTGTCTCGGCTTACAGATTAAACACCTTCGTGGTGGAATCCTTTTATACCTATCATATTCTTCATACACCGGGAGTTTATGAAGAAAGATGTCCATTTGCAATCTATTAAAAATGAATGCTTATTTATGACGCCTTCCAGTCGCTGGAAGAGGGGGATGACATCCTAGGTCCTGAAGAGCCTAGCTCTAGTGTACTAGTTACACTTTTTTATCTGGCCAACTGCACGTGTCTATAATAGAACGTCTGCAATAAAGCTGTTAGCCATATACAGTGCTGCCCTGGAGAGCACCACTAGACCAATGATAAGCTGCTTCTGCACAACTTCCAAGGGTCAAGAATCATCATTCAAGGAATATATATCGCATATGCAGGTTTACAAATCATCGCGATGACTAAGGATAAATGTCTGGCCACCTCCTAAAGATATACACATCATCCTCCAAAGTCTACATCTTCTGAGAAGCTCATCATCCAAGAAGCAAGTCTAGAATATGCTCAGCCAGGTCCAGCAGTACATTGCAGACACAATGAAGATTGAGTAAAATAATACATACGTGGAGTCATCTACCAACTTCGAAGAGCGTACCACTCCAGAGCGCCACTGTTTTCCTGTAGCTGCTAGATATGAGTGAAACTTGTATAGATGAGTGATGATTGTATTTGCTTTCAGAACATGATGGATGTATAGACGAATAAGAAATGATTATATAGATACATAGGAGATCTGCAAGCCTGAAGCTTGTACAGATCAGGGGGAGTTGATAGTAGAGTTGTACTCTTTTCCCTTAGCTATGGGGTTTCCCACCGGATTTTCCATAGCCAAAGGCTTTTAATGATGCAACCTCATTTAACTCTGGACCCTGGAGTGTCCACCCCTAATGAAAGCTTATAAGGCTTATATGGATCAGGGGGAGTCACCAGTTGGTTGTACTCTTTTCCCTTAAAGCTGATGGTTTTTCCTACTGGGTTTTCCACAGCTAAGGTTTTAACGAGGTAACCACAGTGGCTCTGTATCCAGAAGTATCTACCTCATTAGCATATTGAATCCTGAAGTATTCATATGATTAACCCAAGGTAATGGAGAGATAAGGGGGAGTGTTGTGAGTTGAGGGAGGCCTTTGGCCTCCATCCCCTCATTATCTTCCATTACACCCCACTACTAAGTAGTGGGGGTCCCTTGGGCTTCTTACCCCTTGGTATTCCACAATATTGAATAAATAGATGACCATGGCCTTGAGCCATGGCTACTCTTTCTTTTGGTTGCTTAACAAATGTAAATTATTGATTTAATGCCTTTTCATTTGAGCTTCTCATTTAAATTCTGAAACCCACGCAAAATCTGTACACTCCCCCCCAACCCATATTTGCTTCCAAACTCTATGACATGCGACTTTTTTTTGAAGCGTACTCAAACCGCTCATAGCTTGTCCAATAAGATGACCTCAAGCTCATCATTTACAAAGGTGTTGTTGACAGATGAGTCCCGGTCAACAGTATATGGAACTGACGTGAACTCGAACTAATGAAGGATTAGTAGGGATGACAATGTGGCAATGCCTAATTATAAGCACAATCGGACTTTAGGCATGCCCATTACCATACCCATCGCAACATGGATTTTCAAGATCCGAGTAGCAATAAAAAGCAATGTGATGTGAGATCTTAAACTGCTTAATAATCATGTGCCCGTCGATAAGGCTGTTAATGATGGAGAAAGCACGATTCATCATTTAATCTGCATAGATGAACACACACAGACGTGGCATGATTTGTTCTTTCATCTCTCAAATATTAGTTAGTTCATACAAATTGAACCGGATGGGATTATAGTTGCGGGTTTCCGAACGATTCAAAACAAACCCGTTCCGGTTCTGGGTCGGGCATGTTCGTCGGGTTGATTACACATGTCCATGTTCAATGAACCTACAGAGAACGAATAAACCAAACCTTTCCCAATTCGTAACAACATCCTTTCCACTATCCTCACCCATATTTCCTTTATTAATCTCACTCTCTAAACATAAAACACCGCCTTTCAGCCACAGCTTCGTTGATGTCTTCCGTTAGTCGGAGTGAAAATATCATCCCCTGCTCGTGCGGCCGCCACGCTCCCCTCAGCAGCGCGAAGGGTCAGAAACAAAAATCAGATTCGAATTCTCTTTGTACGTAATATTTTTTTTGAAAAAGGCGGCGTCAAAAATTCGGCGACTGCGAATTTCCCTTCTCTATCGATACAAAAGATACCCTCTCTTCTCCTTCTCCCCTCTCACTTTACTCTCCTTCACGAATTTCCGAAAACCCTAGATTTTTTTCTAAGCTCAGGAGAACGGCGATGGCGGCTGCGGCTGCGGCTGCGACGATCGGGTCGGCGAAGGATCCGATTGTGCAGATTCACGGGTACGGGTTCCAAGGGCTGAGATCCGCCGGATCTATCCCCATCGGGCGGTCGGTCAGGGCGTCGCCGACACCGTCATCATCATCATCATCTTCTTCTTCTTCATCTTCTGTCGTCACCGCCGTCGCCACTGTAAGATGTTTTGCTTTAAAAAAGGATTAAGTTTATTGTCTTATTGCTATTTTTGACTTGTGTGTCAGATACGAAAAATGTTGGTATTTTTGGAAATTCGTTTAATTTGGTGACTCCTAATATGGAAAACAGATTGCATATTTTGTCATTTACTTGGATTTGAAGTGTAATTAATTGGTGAACTCATACATTATTGATCATTTATAGAGTGAAAAGTCGTGTGGTTTGTCACTTTGGGTAAATTCGCAGAAGAGATCAAAGTTGTGCCTTTGGATTGAATTAACTGGCGTGTAGGAAGCTGTCTCATGACTTCAATGGAGCACATTCCCATTTTTATTAGGTGTCAAGTCTCAGGACATGCAAGTGCTCGTCTAGTGATGCTTCTGCCGAATACAAATAATGTACTTGTCTGAATGGTCGATTGCATGCTAAGTTATACCATTCAATGGTGCTTTTATTTGAAGAACTCATATCTTATTTGCTCTTTATTAATAGTGAAGCAAAAGATCATGGCATTTCAGCTTGTTTATATGCACTTTTTTCTCGATTCTGTTCAGCAGATTGTGTTGAAAGTGTCATTAACCTGTGCTATTAACCACTCCATTGTTCTTCTTTGTTATTTATTGTTGGGTTTTGTTTGGCTCTTGTCGTTGGATTCAATACCCTGTTGTATCTTGTGATATCTTTTAGGCTAGCAGTCTTTGGGTCCAGTTCCTCTCTGGTTAAAGTAGGTTTTCATTGGATAAAGGTTCAGTAGGTGACGACATACTTTCTTTTTTTCTTTTTTATTTTTTTTTGCCCCCCCCCCCCCCCCCCCCCCCCCCCCCCCCCCCCCCCCCCGGGGGGGGGGGTCTTACATCTTTTTATAACTTGGTCCCCTTGAGATAGAATTTTTTTTGGAAATTGTATTCTTTTTACCATACAGTGAATCTCTTTGGCCTGCATCATATAGTGAATCTATGTCTGTGTCCCGTAGGTGTAGGCCATTTGGCTGAATCACACATATCTAGTGTGCTGTTCACTTGTTAATTTCTATCGTTTTGATGGATCTTGAATGTGCGTAACAATTTATCCATATGTTGGGTCTTTGCAATAATAATTATTCATCGGTCATTTAGAGAGCATTACTAAACGTTGGCAATCACTAATTCACAATACATATTTCCTTAAGCTTAATCTTAGGCCTTTAAAAATTAAGCAATGTTGTCTTGTCAGGAAGTTGGGATCATATGAGTATATGTGATTTCTGGGTATCGAACAATCATCAAAATGCCTATACTCATGCACATGCTTGTTTTGATCTCTAATTAGATATGTCGGATTCTGATGACATCAGATAGTTTGTATACTTGAGCCTCAAATTATTTGATGATGGCAGCTTAAGCCTCCTTGCTAGTTATCTCATCTAAAAGATGAATCGGGTTCTCGAGTACCACTTCACCATTGTCCAAAGGCAACATAACTGAGTGGTTTTGTTCAGGGATAGATTCATTAGATATTCATGAGTCCATTAAAGAGAGGTCTACAGTGGATTCTAAAGTGATCCCTCCTGGCTAGTGTTGCTTTCTTAATAGGTGTGAATTTTGTTTGTATCCTTGAGTGAGATATAAACTTGTTTGTTTTGTATATTTAAATTGGATATAGTTCTCAAATGTAAGTGTAGAAGATTACCCAAGGTTTGGAAATTACCTTTTTCATGCCCTAAAAATTCAAATCTCGGTACATACCGATATGCATTGCACGTATCGTGTTAGATTTCAAGCATGCCGATTTGGTCCATTCAAAACCAGCAAATATCACCGAGCCTAATTGTAGATTTATGGTTAGAATTACCAAAGTTTCAAACTCTGTTATATTTCATATAGCAAAAAAAAATTTATTTAACCGTCAAAAATCTAATTTCAAAAAATTGGTTGATAATGATACATGTTAGCAATTTCAAATCGAATTTGAAGGCTGGATTAACACATACATCCCTTATTTGTAACATGTGAAACTCTTCAAGTGGACAAGACATGTATAGCATTGGACTATTTTAATTGTAGATGAGGTTAAGACATCAACATCCTAAACAAAAACAAAATGGAGTTAAAAATAAATGATTTAGATAATTCAGGAAGATAATTTAGTGACAGAGTGTGTTAAAAAAGATAAGATAATGTCTTGGATGATGATATGTGAATATACAAAGCACTTTTTCGAAGACAAAGCTCTAGTTGCAACTGATATATATGTTGAGCTAAGGCAATCTATACCTTAAGTTTACTACTTTCAATACATCTCGCGTGATATTTCTGATACTGAAGTTATAAACCATTAACCGACTGAAACCGAGATTTCAATATTTGATATTATCTTTCATGGTAACCATTTTGCTGATAAAAAGCAAGATTTTACTAGTTTCATTTGGGATGATGAGAGGAGAGGAGAACATAAGTGTCAACACCTTTTGTTTATAACTTATTTTTTAATTACAACATATCTCATTTTAGACGACCATTGTAATATCCAAAAGGGTTTTTGAGATATATATGCCCTTCAAATTTTTCATATTTGGAATTTCACTAATGTTCATATCTAGAAATTTACCCCCCAAATTATCTCAAGTCATATGATTTGCCTCTTAATTAGTTAAGAGAGAATATTTCCATTTTTGATGGTTAGTAGAATATTTTTAAAGATCAAATTGCCCCTCAAATTTTTCATATTTAGAATTTCACTAATATTCATATCTAGAAATTTGCACCCCAAATTACCTTAAGTCATATGATTTGCCCCTTGATTGGTTAAAGGAGAATATTCCCATTTTTGCTGGTTAATAGATTATTTTTATTGATCAAATTGCCCTTATTATAAACCTATCCATCAATGCTCTCTCAACAAGAATACTCGAAATCATATGGAGAAGATTTCAATAATCAACACACCTTTTGTTTATAACTTATTTTTTAATTACAACAGATCTCATTTTAGACGATCATTGTAATATCCAAAAGGGTTTTTGAGATATATATGCCCGTCAAATTTTTCATATTTGGAATTTCACTAATGTTCATATCTAGAAATTTACACCCCAAATTACCTCAAGTCATATGATTTGCCTCTTGATTAGTTAAGAGAGAATATTTCCTTTTTTGATGGTTAGTAGAATATATTTAAAGATCATATTGCCCCTCAAATTTTTCATATTTAGAATTTCACTAATATTCATATCTAGAAATATGCTCCCCAAATTACCTTAAGTCATATGAATTGCCCCTTGATTGGTTAAAGGAGAATATTCCCATTTTTGCTGGTTAATAGATTATTTTTTATTGATCAAATTGCCCTTATTATAAACCTATCCATCATGTTCTCTCCACAAGAATACTCGAAATCTTATGGAGAAGATTTCAATAATCAATCAATCCAATTTCTCCTCCTTATCTTCCGATTATTCAAGTCTCCCTTCTTCACCTCCTTTCAAGCAAGAAAACCCAACATCCTAACATCATCATCATCTTCTAAGCAAGTTAAAGGAAAAGGGAGAGACTAGAAAGAGAGTAGAGAGATGGGATTAGGGACAAAATGGAAAAGCTACATTTGAGGAGTAATGATAGAGATCGAATTCGAGGAGTTCAATTGCAGAAGAAATCTTTTATTTATTTGATAGAGTTTGAGTTCTTGGGGAATTCTAATTAGTTGAGTCTTTTTGTTATTTTGAGAGTTTTAGTTATTTGAGTCTTTTTTTGAGTTTGTTATATGAGTGTTTTAGTTGATCTAAAATTTCTAGTCTTAATCAGTTTTAGAGAGTCAATTTATAAGCCTATATAAATGCCACAAACTTCTTATTTGTTTCAATGGGGAATTCAATAAAAATTAGTTTCTGGTGTAAACTTTTAGTTTCTCCACAAGTTAAATCTTTTGCATTGGTGTGCGAGAGTGTGCTTGATTGTCAGGACAAGATGTCTGAAAAATCTCCACATGCGAGGCGTGCAAGTCGGTGATGCGAAAATTTTCGAGGTGCGAGATCCGAATATTTATCAAATCCCTAATCTACTTCGTCCCTAAATTTCCACATCCCTTCCCGCTTTCGTAATGCGTCAATTTGGTATCGGAGCTAAATTTGGTTGGTTTTTCTTTTCTCTTCAGCAAAAAAATTGAAAAGAGTTCAAAGAATCAAAATCAAAAGAGGAAAAAATAGAAAAATTTTCAAAAGAGAAAAAAAGAGAGAAAAGAAAGAATAAAAAAGAGAAGCAAAAAACCCTAACCATAATCTCTTAGCCGCCATGCCGTCGTCTTCTACAACCAAAAAATTCCATCACCAAAACCACAGTCTCCGTCTCCGCAGTACTTCTTCCGCCACTGAGAACCCACCGCTGTCTTCTTCTACTGCAGTAGCTTCTTCAATCTAGTCGCTCCAGATCTCCGAATGACGAAACCAATGTCACCCATCGCCGTCGCCGTCTGCAAGACCAGCCCAATCATCACCATTGCCGTCACGACCTCCCTGCACTCCTGTCGAACCTGTCGAGGCCCATAGATATCGCCATCGTCAAATAGTGCGCCGAAGCTACTGCAACAAACCCGGAATCGAGCAGTTTAGATCTCCACTTCACGCCGGCGTGACCTCTAGCGACGCCTAGGGTCTTTGACTCCACCATTGGATGTGCAACATTCAGATGATGATGATGCTGTTGCAACAAACCTGATGGCAAAACACCTTCAGAATCGCCAGGAAATTGGATGGCACCGTTGAGCTGTCTCCGATACAGTAGAGGTTCAATCCAGTCGATCCTGCGTGGCGTCGAGTCGCAACTCGCACGCCACGCCTAGCTGGAGTCACCAGTCAGCCGACTGCAGCCGAGCCGAGCGTGCTACAGTGCTGCTTTGGAATTTTCCGGTATTTTAGTCGTATTTTAGCCATATTTTAGCTTATTTTGACGATTTCTCGAGCTTTTGTGTGAAAATTTTCGGCCTTGATCATCTGGATTAAAGCGCTACAAGTTCTAGAGGCCTTGCATAATACAACAAAGCTGATTTGCACTCCAGGCAGCCTCTAATCTAATCAAATCCTCATAGTTAAATTACAAAATTTATTTATTTGATTTTGTTCAGATTAGTCAATATTATTGGAATTGCACATTTTTCTAGTCTCGACCTTTGTGCCGCATTATCATATTTAGGATTGCACTATATCATATAGATTTGACCTGATTATTTTTATTTTATTTACATAATTAGCGCGCACATTTAGTTGGTGTTTAAAATCTTGCATCTACATCCATGTGATTGATTGTCATTGCATGTTATTGCATAGTAGCAAAACCCTAGGATCATGGATGATAATGCTATTCAGATGCTAGAAAATAAGCTTCAAAAAATATATTTAGAACTAAAAGCTGACATAAATCGAACATGAGATCGTTTAGAAGCCATAGAAGATAAACTGAGCAAAGAACAAAAAATTTAACATGAAATTTAAAGAAAATATTTACCGCCTACCTATAGAGAATGTCTACTAGAAAAATTAAACGACATACGTCAAGGAAGCATGACTGTTGAGAAGTATATGACTAAATTCAGCGACCTATTTGTTAGGAGTGAAATACAAGAAGATCATCTATATATCTTTACTAGATTTCATTCTAGATTGAAAGTAGACATTAGGCGTGAGATGCTTCCATACACGGTAGATAACGTGCAACAAGCATATAGCTTAGTCTTAAATTTGAAATCCATAAAAGCCTCCATAGACATGAAGCCTACTTATAAAGCGGGTGAACAATTTAAGCGGTCAAGTGATAATATGATTAAACCTAAGCATGAAACTAATACAGCTAAAGAGAGAAGAAAAGATTAAGGTTGAAGAACCACAACCACCAATACCTCCTCAAGTGAATCCTTTTTTCTTAGAGGTAGGTTGTGATCTTATACCAAATGCATCTCATAAGCATTTTGCATTTGATTTGAGTGCTTAGCAATTCGAGATTGATGAAACTCTTCCAATTAACGATGGTAATTACAAATCTGTTGCAAAATCAAATAGAAATTTACGGGAATTTGTAGCTATGGATGACGAGAAGATTAATATTAGCATAGAAGAAATTCTTATTATAACTAGCAAAGAGGCTTTGCATTCATCATGTATGTTCTCGACGAGCTTTATTGGGTGACAATCCTGATGAGACTGAGTCGAGTCTTTCACAGAAACTTGAGGAGATTGATCACATCGAGTTTATTATACCAGATTCTTCACATCCTTCTAATAAGAAAATTCTATATATGCCTTCATCTCTTTTGTTATTTGGGAGAATTTCACAGGAGATGTTTGTTTACATATCTACTTCACATTATACTTCAAAGTTCATGGACACATCTTTTATAGCCATAAGGAACTACTGATTTCTGCTTAGCTATGTTATTCCTAACGCAGTTCACCAGGTGGTAAAATTCTTAAGCCAAGGAGAATGATATAGATCGAATTCGAGGAGTTCAATTGGAGAAAAAGTCTTTTATTTATTTGATAGAGTTTGAGTTCTTAGAGAATTCTACTTAGTTGAGTGATTTTATTATTTTGAGAGTTTTAATTATTTGAGTCTTTTTTGAGTTTTTTATTTGAGTGTTTTAGTTGATCTAGAATTCTTAGTCCTAATCAGTGTTAGAGAGTCAAGTTGCAAGGCTATATAAAGGCCACAAACTTCTTAGTTTTTATGAAGAATTCTATGAAATTAGTTTCTGGTGTAAACTTTTAGTCTCTTCACAAATTAAATTTTTTGCATTGGTGTGCAAGAGTATGCTTGATTGCCTGGACGAGAGGTCCGAATAATCTCTACGTGCGAGGCATGCAAGTCGGTGATCGAAAGATTTTCAAGGTACGAGATCCGAAAATATATCAAATCCATAATCTACTTCTTCTCCAAATTCCTACCACACCCCTTTCCAGTTCCGTCTTGTGTCAAGTAATATCACATGATAGCTCATTATTTTTTGTGTGTGTGGTGGTGGTTAAATTTCTAAATACGAGAGATTTGAGAGGTATATATTTAAAAAGCCATATCCAAAATAAATGCGTTCTATGTGAACAAAATGTATTGAATTGATAAATTTTTGTTGGTCATTTCTTGTTGTGTTAAATTACTATTTAGTGTTTTCCGTGCTGCCATATTTGTGTTGTCCATCTGCATGTTAATAGTTGTCCATCTTTCAGATGGTCTATCTGGTTTTGTAATACCTGATTTTGGAGAGTGTTTGTGTTGGTTAATCCATTTCCCCTAGATATTCTTAGTTTTGGTAAATGGTCAGTATTGAATATATTGGGCGAGTAGATAAGCTTCTCATGCCACTTCTGGGACTTGCTTCCATCCTTGTCTTCTCAGTTAGGTCATGTTTGGATTGTCGGGATGAAAGTACTGTGGATTTTATTTTGCAGAAAAATCCATTGGATTGCAGAATTTTTTTTCCTGAATACATCCCAAAAAAACTTGTTTGGAAGCAGCATCTCAACACAAATTATTGTATTTTATTTATAAAGTAGTACTATTTCTATAACCAATGGAGATCCTTTGGATTAAAAAAGTCAGTTCAAGATTCTCTCTTTTTGAAAAAAATCTGAAGTATTGGGCCACTTCCTTGATTGTCTGATCCTTATCCATTAAATTGCCTTCTAAGTTAAACAACAAGTGCTTCTCTTTCCAATAGTTTCCTCATTAAGCCAGTCACTCCATTTTGCTAATTCTTGTGGAACCCTTTTAATTTATAATCGTGCTCCAAGAGGAGCATGAGCAATCGTTTTGATGGGGGGGAATGCTCAGACAATGAAGGGTTATTCATTTAGAGAGAAAATGGCACATACATATAGTTATTTTATTCATGGGTTATGAGCAAAAGCCAGAAATTAAAATTTTAATTAAGCCTAATTGTATATTGTGAACAAGAGAATGAAATGAGCAGCTTTTGCTTCAAGCTATCTATTGTTGAAATTGATGGTTACTTGGTGAGTAATCATGAAAGTTGGTCACTGACCTGTCCTTAAACAAGAGTTGCTTAAATTCTAATCAGCAATTTCTTATATATTTACCTCATGAGTTCTCTCACTTTTCTATCCAAAAATGACCTTGCGGCTTGAGCTATAGTAAGTTCATCTTTCTTTTGTATAAAGCAGCAGATATCACTTTTATATATCAGAAATGTAGTATTTGTTTTGCAGGAATAAGGCAGGAATAAAATAAAATTACCACTTGTTACTGGTTCATTAACCCCCCTCCCCCCATTTCTTCTTTCCTTTTCAGCCTGATGTCAAAAGAAGCAAGGTTGAACTGATTAAAGAGCAAAGCAACTTTCTTAGATTTCCACTGAACGAGGAGTTGGAGACGGAGGCGCCAAACATAAATGAGAGTGCCACCCAACTGATAAAGTTTCACGGCAGTTATCAGCAGTACAACAGAGAAGAACGTGGTACGAAATCTTATTCATTTATGCTTCGAACGAAGAATCCTTGTGGAAAAGTCCCAAACAAGCTTTACTTGGCCATGGATGATCTTGCTGATGAGTTTGGCATTGGCACTCTCCGACTGACCACTAGGCAAACATTTCAGCTACATGGCGTCCTTAAGAAGAACCTTAAAACTGTGATGAGTACAATTATCCGAAACATGGGCTCAACTCTCGGTGCATGTGGTGATCTCAACAGAAATGTTCTTGCCCCTGCTGCACCATATACCAACAAGGAGTATGTTTTTGCTCAAGAAACTGCCGATAATATTGCTTCCCTTCTTACTCCTCAATCTGGTGCTTACTATGATTTGTGGGTAGATGGTGAGAAAATCATGTCTGCAGAGCCACCTGAAGTAGTGAAGGCTCGTAATGACAATTCACACGGAACCAATTTTCCTGATTCCCCAGAGCCAATTTATGGGACCCAGTTTTTACCTCGGAAATTCAAAATTGCAGTTACTGTGCCTACAGACAACTCTGTCGATATTTTGACTAACGACATCGGCGTTGTAGTTGTTTCGGATAGTGATGGGGAGCCTCGGGGTTTTAATATTTATGTAAGGCAACTTATTTCTCTGTATATATGCATCATTTTAAATCCTTTACCTTACAAATATGATTCAATTTTAGGTGGGTGGTGGCATGGGAAGGACGCACAGGAAGGAGGATACATTCCCACGTTTGGCTGAGCCACTGGGTTATGTCCCCAAAGAAGATATATTGTATGCTATTAAAGCAATTGTTGTTACGCAGAGAGAGAATGGGAGAAGGGATGATCGGAGATATAGTCGAATGAAGTACTTGCTCAGTGAATGGGGAATCGACAAATTTCGCAGTGTCGTTGAGCAGTACTATGGAAAGAAGTTTCAAGCATTCAGAGAGTTACCTGAGTGGGAGTTTAAGAGCTATCTTGGTTGGCATGAACAGGTTTGGCTAATAGTTTACACATGAGATATGCGAATAATATCCTTCCTTGAATATTAGGTAAATCTGGGTGCTTGATTTGCATCCTACACCTCCCTGCTTCGTTGGTTCCATTTACATGGTAACGATCCCTTATCATTTTGGATAACCAACTACACAAATCTAATACATGTATCGCATTATCGGTAATGTCATTGTGCCGATTATCTTAATTTATTTAATATCAATTGAAAATATGCATGCATGCATGCATACATACATAGTATATGCTGTTTAGTGTACGTCTCAACTTTTGTATTAATTATGTTCTTTATTCATTGCATTCTTCTTACAGGAGAGTGGTACATTGTTTTGCGGTCTGCATGTCGATAATGGTCGAATTGGAGGTAAAATGAAGAAAACTTTGAGGGAAATAATTGAGAAGTATAACCTGAATGTGAGACTTACTCCAAACCAGAACATAATCTTATGTGACATTCGCCGATCCTGGCGACGACCCATCACTACAGCTCTTGCTCAAGCCGGCCTTCTGGTAAACCTTGTCCACTCTCTTTTATGAGATATGTCTAAATCATACACATTAACCTTTTAAGATTAAGAAGTTTACTAGATTGTTTCTGAGTCCCTATGGAGGCCAGTGTGAAATACAGACTTTAAAATTCTCCTGATTTGCGAGTTGATATGTGGCTTGTTTATGTCCATGCAGATTTTGTTAACGCTAGATGACTTGTTGGATCCTTTTCTATTTCTTTTGTTTTTTTTCCTTTTTGAAATAAAGAATTGTTGGGTTGCACAAATTAACAGCAATTTTTGCAACATTTGCAGCAACCTAGGTACGTTGACCCTCTCAATATCACAGCAATGGCTTGTCCTGCTCTGCCACTCTGCCCACTAGCAACTACAGAAGCTGAGAGAGGAATACCTGATATTCTCAAACGGGTTAGAGCTGTTTTTGACAAGGTAATCATCTCAGTGTTGACATTGATTTGAGCATATAATTCTTATATACCTTGAAATTTGTGTGCCTGCGTTCTTTTGCCTTTTTAAAAACAGTTGAATCATATTTACTTCAGGTAGGCCTCAAATACAATGAATCAGTGGTGATTAGGGTAACTGGTTGCCCTAATGGCTGTGCCAGACCATACATGGCTGAGCTGGGATTTGTTGGAAATGGCCCAAACAGTTACCAGGTATGCAAGGCAATCTCGTACTTTTCCCATAGAATTTTGCTTTTTCCGGACATTATTGTATTCTCATTCCAAATTGGTCAAAGTGGAGAGGGCTGAATCTTGTTAGTAAATATATGACATAATTACTTGAGGAAGTGCTATGTCACGATGTGGCAGAAGTAAAATAAAGAAGTTACATCAAAAGGTTTATGCGTTTTGTTTATTTTTATTTTTGTATAAACAGATTTGGCTTGGGGGAACGCCTAACCAAACTACGCTGGCGGAATGCTTTATGGATAAGGTGAAGATTCAAGATCTAGAGAACGTTCTGGAACCACTGTTTTACAATTGGAAAAGAAAACGCCTGCAGGATGAATCATTTGGACAGTTCACAACCCGGATAGTGAGTATTATACGCTTTTTGCATTCATCGGGTGCTCTAGAAGTTTTGCTGCTACGTAAACATTTTTCTCTAATAGCACTGCATAACTTGTTGTAACAATAACATTGAGTGATATCAAGTTTATTATGGCCATCTCAGCTGTATTCAGATCACTGCTAACCCAAAAAGCTTTCTGTGACAGTAGTCATTGTTGTAATAATGAAACTTGTGTCTGCACTTGTAAGCACATCATAATTCTGTTAATTTTCCAATTTCCAAACGTAGTTTTCAATTAACCGTGCAAGAGATTTAGCCCAAGGAAAAAAAAATCAATTGTACATGAAGAAATGTATACCCATGCCTGTGAAATGTGATGAAGTGCAAATACTCCCTTTGATGCAATAGAGTTGCAGCTATGAGCTTATAAGATCCAATAATACAATACATATGAAACTAATTGTGGGCGCTAAATTTTTCTACAGGGCTTTGATAAGCTGCAGGAGATGGTGGAGAAGTGGGATGGGCAAGTAGAGAAGCACTCACGTTATAATCTTAAGCTTTTTGCAGACAAGCACACATATGAAGCTATAGATGAGCTTGCCCGGCTTCAGAACAAGACTGCACACCAGTTGGCCATGGAGGTTGTTCGCAACTACGTTGCTTCCCAGCAAAATGGCAAAGGTGAATGAGCGAGCGATTCATCCCAGTTTTGTCGCCATCCCGCACAAATGGCTATGTGCCTGTTAACAAGCAGCACTGTAGCGAGTGCGGTTTTTTTGCATGTGCTAGAGGAGGATGTGTTGAGTATTGAAACGATCAAATGTTTTTAACTCATGTTAGTTTGTTGTAGTTGTATAATCCGGTGTGGATCGTTATCTTTTTGTATCAATAAAAGAAATCAATATCTGCTGGTTACCAAGAGCATAGAAACATATTCACGATTTTGCTGAGCTTATTCTGTAGCAGTTATCTTTGCTTCTCGAATTGGATTTGTTAATAATAAATAGATGAGTTTATAGATGAGTTTATTGTTCTGTAAAGCTTGTTCTTTAATTTACTCCCGCCAAGATTGTGACTAAGCAAGAAATAATTTTGCTCACTATGTGGATTTCTTTTCTCTTGTATGTTATAGTTATTATATAAACCTTGCAGCTCACAAGCTCTAGTTCTGATGAGCTGGATCTCTGTAGATTCTTTCATGATTGTATTTCCTTGTTCATTGTATATGCTGATGAGAATTGGATTCTGTATTTGGTTGCTATAAACAAATGTTTCCCTTTTGATAGATCCATCTATTTCCTCAGCTTGAGATGAAATATTTGAATTATGGCATTGTCTCTCTTATTGTTAGTTGTGATCAAGATTCTACAGGAACAAAATGAAAGCTTGATGACATGTTGATACAAGTATTATTATAATGGGAATATATTTAGTTGGTTAATTGATTAATTTTTATGCTAATTTAGTTTTGCTCCAAAATGAGGAAAGTAAACGTAGCAATTAGCAGGCTATTTTTATTTTAAGACTGCTAAATTGAACCCTGCAATCATAATTAGAGAGGGAAATTAAGAGCTGTATGTAGATGATGCACTAATGATGACAATCAAATGCCTTTTCCCAATCTAATGATGTTTAATGATTCTCCTGGGCTTAGGGCCTGTTTCTTTCGTGAGAAAGTGGGTGGGGGGGGGAGTGAAAATTTCTCACTATTCACGCGTCGCTTCACCACTGTTCACCAACTTTTCTCTTTCGCTTTCCTTCGGGCTGTTCCTTTCCTCGACCCCTCCGTGAGAACTCCCTGTCGACGATCCTCCGACATGGATGGCCAACTTTCTCGGCCTGAAATCCCCGTGAATCGCGGCGATTTCGCTGAGATTCTTCGTTCTGGGTCCCACACGGACAGAAATTGCTTCCCCTCACCCTCTTTTGCGCGGGATTCGGTTGGGGATTTCCAAACCCTAGCTGCTATTTTCGGTCTCCGGCTGTTCTTCAAGCTTCCATTGCTTTAGATCTGGGTTGTTGGCTGTGATTTCTTGGTAGGCACTGAAGGAGGGGGTGTGCCTAGCTTGTTGGGTTCGTCGGTGAAGCTGAGAGCAAAACCCTACCTTCGGTCGTCAGGATCTCTCTCTAATTTTGGGATTTTAACGCTCAGGTATACTCTGATGCCCTCTATAAATTTTTTAATGCTGTGATGATGCTAGGGTGTAAATGGGTATGCTGAATTGTGATGTTGGATTGCTGGGCATGGTTGCTTGTGACAATTCCTTAGAATCTTGGGATGTTGGTTGTTGATGGGTGAGGGTATGTTGTTGGGATTTCTTAGAATCTTGCGGCAATTTAGGAATTGGCTGATGTTTGTTGTTGGTTTGCTTGCGGCTATTTCATATAAACTAGGGCCCTTTGGTGCAGATGTTTGTTGTTAGCCTAGTTTCATTTTTTGTTTGTTTCATTGCACAGTGGAGCAGCTGTGAACTTTGAGATACAAATCTGATTTTTTACAAGTTTCAAATTTTTTGTGGGGCAGTGCACATTGGTGCAGCTGTGGACAACGAGAAACAAATGGGTTTTTTACCTAATTTTAAGTTTTTGTTGTTTCGTTGCACATTGGTGCAGATGTGATATTTGAGATACACAAGTGATTTTTTGCCAAGTTTCAATTTTTTTTGGGTTCAATTAACATTGGTGCAGCAGTGAAATGGGAGAAACAAATTTGATTTTTTGCCTATCTTCAATTGTTGGTTGGTTCATTGCACATTGGTGCAGCTGTGAAGTTTGAGAGACACATGTGATTTTTGCCCAGTGTCAATTTTTTTGGGTCATTTCACATAGGTGCAGCAGTGCACTTTGAGATACAAATGTGATTTTTTACATAGTTTCTAGTTTTTGTTGTTTGATTGCACATTGGTGCAGATGTGATTTATGCGAAGTGTCAAATTTTTTTATGGTCAGTGCACATTGGTGCAGCAGTCCACATTGAGATACAAATCTGATTTTTAACCTAGTTTCAAGTTGTTGTAGTTGCTTTGCACATTGGTGCAGATGTGAACTTTGAGATAAACAGGTGATTTTTTGCCAAGTTTCATTTTTTTGGTTGTTTCATTGAACATTGGTGCAGATGTGGACAGTGAGATACAAATGTGATTTTTTACCTAGTTTCAAGTTTTTGATGTTTCATTGCACATTGGTGGACCTGTGATCTTTGAGATACACAAGTGATTTTTTTGCCCAGTTTCAATTTTTTTGTTGCCTCAATGAACATTGGTGCGGCAATGCACTGGGAGAAACAAATGTGATTTTTTGCCTTGCTTCAATTTTTGGTAGTTTCATTGCACATTGGAGCAGCTGTGAACTTTGAGATACACATGTGATTTTTAATTTTGTACCCAGTTTCTGGATTTTTTTTTTGGGGGGGGGGGGTCAATGCACTTTGGTGCAGCTGTGCACTGGGAGTAACAAATGTGATTTTTTGCCTAGTTTCAATTTTTTGCCCAATGATGATGATAGATACATTATCCATTTGGGAATTGGATATGGAAAAAATATGTGGATATAGGCTGGATGGTTCCACTATCTCTGCGTGTGTGATATGTGAAGGAGCAACTGCTTATGACCACCATGATTTATTGTTAACGTAACTTTATTCCTGAGGGCGTATTAATCACTTATGTATCTCACAGTGCACAGCAGCACCAATGTGCAATGAACCCAAAAAAAATTTGAAATTGGGAAAAAATTCACATTTGTATCAGCCCAATGATGAAGAACATATATTGATCAATTAGTCCCTCGGTTAAGAAGAAAAAGTTGTATGAGGTGTGAAGGTTCATTCATAATGAGCAACCGCCTAATACATAATGAATGCTTTAAAAAATGTATACCTGAGGGCTGAAATACAACTGTGATTTTTTTTACCTAGTTTCAAGTTTTTGATGATTCATTGCACATTGGTGCAGATGTGAACTTTGAGATACACATGTGATTCGTAATTTTTAACCCAGTTTCAATTTTGGCTGGGTCAATGCACATTGGTGCAGCTGGGCAATGGGAGTAACAAATGTGATTTTTTGCCTAGTTTCAATTTTTTGCCCAATGATGATGATAGTTACATTATCCATTTGTGCATTGGATATGGAAAAAATGTGGATATAGGCTGGATGGTTCCACTATCTCTGCGTGTGTGATATGTGATGGAGCAACTGCTTATGACCACCATGATTTATTGTTAACTTAATTTTCTGCTTGAGGGCTTATAAAATCACTTATGTATCTCAAAGTGCACAGCAGCACCAATGTGCAATGACCCCAAAAAAAATTTGAAACTTGGCAAAAAATCACATTTGTATCAGCCCTATGATGAAGAACATATATTGATCAATTTTTCCCTCGGTTAAGAAGACAAAGTTGTATGAGGTGTGAAGGTTCATTCATAATGAGCAACCGCCTAATACATAATGAATGCTTTAAAAAATGTATACCTGAGGGCTGAAATACAAATGTGATTTTTTACTTAGTTTAAAGTTTTTTGTTTAGTCATTGCCAATGGGTGCTGCTGTGAACAGTGAGATACATATTTGATTTTTATCCAGGTTCAATTTTTTGGGCCATTGCACATTGGTGAATCTGTGCACTGTGACATACATATGAGATTTTTGCCAAGTTTCTGTTATTTGTTGGCTCATTGCACATTAGCTGTGCACTGTGAGATACATCTGTGTTTTTGACCTGTTTCAATTTTTGTTGTGTCAAAGCAAATTGGTGCAGCTGTTCACTGTGAGGGACAAATGTGATTTTTGACCAGTTTCAATTTTTTGTTGTTTCATTGCACATTGGTGCAGCTTTGTTTCTGATTTTTTACTTCATGTCAACTTGTTGAATTTGGGGGTTTTCTTATGCTATTATAGCCTCCAAGATGAGTGTTGCTTTTTGGGATTTTGCTATGGTATTTTTGGCTATCTTTATACAATGGTTGGTGCATGCCTCCAAGCTTATAGAAGCTGTTTTGGGATGTTATGTCCATGGTTACTCATATGTAGCATGGTAGGTATATAATTAACAGTAAATATATGTGTTATTCAATTAAGGGTGACATGGATACACAAGGAGACCATTCGGGGTGTGATTTATGTACCGCCGCCGCTGCCACAATAACGTTTGTCGTACTAGCCTTACAATTGGATAATTCCGCTAGGCCCGACCCTATACCCAGAGAGCCCTCAGCTATGCGGGATCTGCATAGAAAATCCCACATGCGGAGAATTTTGTGGGGGTCGGAAAGTAGTTGTTTGCACTACCTACGAATGCGCAGACATGCTTTCATGAATCTTGCAGCATTAATGCGCCAGCGTGATCTTCTCAAGGACACTATTCATGTATCCGTAGAGGAGCAGGTGGCCATGTTCCTTCATATGGTAGGGCACAAGTCAAAGAATAGAGTAATGCAAGTGGATTTCATAAGGGGAGGGGGGACAGTTAGCCGATATTTTAACAAAGTGATGACGGGACTGTGTGCACTTAGTGATATGTTCGTGAAGCAAGCTCCGAATGAGACGCCGCCGGAGATACTTAATAATCCAAATTGGTTCCCATATTTTAAGGTACGTGTGAGTATATGTATATGTGGCAGTATAATAAGGATCGCTTTTGGTGCTGCACAGTGTTCACATTTAATATGTTGTAGGACTGCATCGGGCTCATTGATGGGACGCACATAGACGCCACGCTACCAGCAAGGCTCGTACCCTGGTTTAGAGGGCGAAAGGGGGTGACGCAGAATGTGCTTGCAGCTGTTACCCCAAACAAAAGATTCACATACGTACTGGCCGGGTGGGAAGGATCCGCAAATGATTTTACGGTCCTGAAAGATGCATTGTCTTTACCCCCCCCACTGGGGCTGCGAGTGTATGAAGGTAATATATTAAAATTAACATATAAATAAGTTTTACGTATCTCAGATAGCGTCTGAACAGAAAACTGGTTGCCTTTGTATGCATGTAGGTAAATATTACCTTTGCGATGCTGGATATACGACAATGCCAGGATTCATATCGCCGTACAGGGGAGTTAGATACCATTTGAAGGACCATACTGATCGGGTTCCTCGAAATTGACGAGAGCTATTCAACCTGCGCCATTCTACATTAAGATCAAAGATCGAGTCCACTTTTGGTATCCTAAAGAACAAGTTTAAAATATTGACATCCAAACCTCACTACCCATTCAAGAGCCAGGTCGCTACCGTACTATCGTGCACTGTTTTGCATAATTACATCCAGATTGCAGATCCTCATGACCCCCAAATATATGAAGAAGGGGATGGGGTGGAGGAGGAAGTAGAGGGTATCGATGAGAGAGATGACGATGTTATTGATCTATCCCAACAGGGGACCGTTCGTGAACAAACCGAACAACGGGATCAGTGGAAAATGCTCAGGGAGAAGATAGCTTGGGATATGTGGGTGGACTACTGTAACATAAATAATAACGGGAACACAGTAGAGCATGGCCTATGAGGGGGTCGTTCTATTTGCCTAGTCTGAACATTGTGTCAATGTTCATTTCTTATTGCATGACGTTCGGTGTGTTTAGGATGACAATATTTTCATACTTTGGCTGATCATTTTAATCATTTAAATTTCTGTATTATCTCTGCAAATTCGTTATCATGTCAATGATGTTTACTTACAACTTATGCGTTTTAATAACAATGAAATTGATGATGTAGGGATGGATGGATCTAAAAAATCAGGGCATGGGGGCGAGCCCTCCCCGGATGGGAGTGATCCAATGCATCATTTATATGAAAATCTATATGGGACACAACGTGGAGATGCGGAGAGGAGGGTGGAACCCCTTCTGAACCGTCCAATTCCCATGCGGGTTCCACCTAACCCCTACCAAATGCTTGGATACCAATCTGGTGGGCATGGACTGCCATATCAATCTTATGGAAATTACACATTGCCAATGCAAATGCCCTTGTCTCCACAAATGCAAATGTCCATGTCTCCTCCAATGCAAATGCCCATGTCTCCTCCATTGCAAATGCCCATGACTATGCCCTCACATAGTGGCCATGGGTATATGCATATGCTACAAGGGGGAGAAATACCCAATTTCAGACCCACCTCCTCGCACATTGCATGCGCGATGCCCTCGCCAAAAAGTGGAAATGAAAGAACGCCCGGCAGCGACTCCTCGAGGAAGTCGAGCCGACGTAGTGATGAAGCAGAGGGGTCTGTATCAAGTCCAAGCAAAAAGCTGAAGCAGCCTGCCTCGTCTTCACAACATAACAAAATATGGAAGCCCGAGCACGATGCCACCCTGATTCCATTGCTAGCAGACCTTGCACGGCAGGGCCTTAAGGTCGATAAGACCTTTAAAGGGTCCGCCTTCAATGCCGCGGTAGCTGAAATCAATAAATCTCATGGGACGTCCTTCACAAGTGGTAATGTGAGAAACCACATGAAATCATTGAAGACGCGTCTCAAGGATGTGTACGATTGCATGGAAATTAGCGGGGCGGGCTGGGATGTTGATAATAAGATTATTCAGCTGGAGCCAGAAATTTATGACACGTGGGCGGCGGTAAATACTTCTACCTTCTACATAGGCTAGGTGCTAGTACATAGGCTAGGTGCTAGTACATAAATTATAGATATGAATTGTATATTCATATATGCTTTGGTAATCGTTCAGGCAAACCCTCGCAAGCGTGCATATGTGAACCATCCACTGCCATGGTTTGATGATCTCGTTGTCATCATCGGGGATGACGCAGCACGTGGGGATATGTCCTGTTCCTTGTACGATAGCTTTGCAGGCCCATTCTCTGGAGGGGAAGGTGAGCCCGTCACGCCGGATCCGACACATATACGTACTCCACCCCACCATGTCCCTGAGGACATACCCACACAGGCTTCGACATGAGAGTGTCCATATGGGGGGCCAAGAAATGCTACCCCACCATCGCTGGGGAAGAAGAAACAGCGGCGTCGCGCTGTCAGGGAAGACCCGGATGTAATGCGTGATATTGCCTGCAATGTGAAAGAGGTCGCTGAGGCTATTAGGAGTGCACACTCCCAGCCCCACTGGACTGAAACTCTTGCACATAGTGTGTACGCGTTTACGGAGTACCCTCACCACGTGCTGTTGAAGTTGTATAAAGATCTTAGCATGAATGAGCTGGCTGGGCGTCAATTTTTGGCCGTGCCACAGCAGAGTCGAAAGCTTATACTTGAAGATTTAGTGGCAGAAATGAACAGGGACTTGAGGAACGCTGGTTATGGCAGCGGAGATGGCGTCGGATAGATATGAGAATGGGTGGATTATTAGGTATGGTGGTTGAGTGGGGAGTAGAGGTCGTTGGGGTTGGGTATGTTTTGTATGGGTACGTATGAAACATATTGGCATGTCGCATTGCTGTTTTTTGTGTGGCGTGTCTCCTAGATGCTTTTTGTGTGTGAATGTGAACAATGTGTCGTAGGCTAATGGGTGCAGGGTATGTGGCATGTCTACATAATGCTGGGTGACTTGATATAAAACATATTTGCAATGCTCTATGGTTCAATTTTTTGGTTAATGTCTCACTTTTGATGATTTGGCTGCATGGTACATATTTTGGTATATTTTATCCATGTTGTTTTTTGTTGTTATGTGATACA
This sequence comes from Scilla litardierei, assembly GCA_030789695.1. Classification (NCBI taxonomy): domain Eukaryota; kingdom Viridiplantae; phylum Streptophyta; class Magnoliopsida; order Asparagales; family Asparagaceae; genus Scilla; species Scilla litardierei. Next base: position 206,791,329 of record CM061134.1, on the reverse strand, counting down.
TATGGGCATGGCCTACTGGTGCAGGTTTTGGGCCATGTGTCACGCCCCGCTTCCCATTCTACCGGGAGCGAGGACGCGAGCGGGTCCGCGATGTGCTTAAAACAAGGAGGAGTACTTTTTTTTTTTGGAATCTTTTTCTTTTTTTCCTCCTTGGCTTAAACACACTAAGCGTCTGTATAAAAATTGCAGATTCTTGCTTGCAAGTTTAAGAAGCAGCTCAAACAACATTATTACATATCCAGTGTACAATAATTAAGATACAGCTTGGCCTAGCATGGCCAATACAAACAAGGTACACGAATTACATTAATCAAATATATATATAAAAGTGCTGACGCGAAGGTAAAAGTCTAGTCTTCTGTGGGTAGATACTCCACGTAGTTTTCGAGCACTGGCTCGACTCCTGCAGTAGTGTCTTCAAGGAACTCACTATCGATACCTGACGGACATTTCGTAAAACAACAAAATGAAATGTCCGTCAGCGAGGTTTACTCGGCAAGATAATCTCAAAACCAAAACGTTAGACGTTTTAAAATTAAACCAAGCTGGACTTTTAAAGACAAGCAATAAGTTTAATTTAAAATAAGCAATAAAAAAGATAAAGCAGTTTAAAGCAGTTAAAATAGTTAAAGCAGTTAAAGAGGTTAAACATTTGCAATCTGCAGCAATTTAATCATCGATAGCCATTTGCAATATCGTTTACAACCTGTAGCAATTTAATCATTCAATAACAATTTGCAATACCATTTGCAACCTGTGACAATTTAGCATTAAATAAACACACCGTAGCAACCTGCAGAAAAGATGTTAGAACAATAGTCAAAAACCAGTCTATCCTAGTGATAAGTCCATGTCCAAGAGTACTAGAGATAACCAACATGCAGCCTGCGACGGGAGCAACTCCGAGGCTTACCCACCGTTCCGATATGGCAACGGTCAAGGTTCTAACCCCCGTAATGTGTTGGAGGTAATTTAGTATGGCGCATCCAGTCATTCTGTAACACTTGTGATCATAGACTACCCCAAACCCGGGTCAAGTCAAGTGGCGGTCAAAAGAATGTGTACTATCTGTCTATTATTGAAATTCCATCTTTCATTCTATATTATTAAAGTTCCATCTTTCATTCAATATTGTTGAAGTTCCATCTTCCATTCAGTCAATTCAATCTCGGTATTCCAATAGTCTGTACAACAGTCTCGTGAAAGTTCACAACTTCACGACTCGATTAAATGAAAACATCAGTATCACTTAAATAAATAAAGAACGAGTAAGATATGATTTTAACCAAGCAAAAGAGTTTAAATTAGCTTAAAATACTTTCTAAGACTAGTAGTTATTTTTCAAGATTTTTAAACAATTTTTAAACAATTTTAAATAGCCAAAAAGCAATTTTAAATCAAGAAATGATTTTTAAAACATATGTTCAAGGAATTGTTTAGAGCAAACCGTACATCAGAATTCTTCAAACAAGGTGTCAAAATGATCGTATTTACTAGTACTATGACATATATTTTTATCGTACATTGGTGTACGTAAAAATCACAGGTTATGAATTTTAAAAGGATTTATAAAACAAGAAATTATTAATAATACCCTCGATCAAGGATTTATTTCGGATAAACCGTACATCTGAATTCTGCAAACAAGATGTCAAAACGATCGTATTTACAAGTACTGTAACATATATTTTATCGTATAGCAGTGTACGTAAAAATTGCAAGCTACGAATTTTAAAAGAATTTTAACCTATTTAAGTTTTGCCTTTAAAAATTCACTGTGAGAAATATACTTGCCTGATCGCGACGAAACTAGCGCCAATGGATTCGTTTCGACGTTTCTGATTTTCTGGGACTAGTCACACATTTTTCTGGGCCCTATATAATTACTTATGGATTTATAACCTTAAAACCCATTTATTAATTAATATAAAATACGAAATTACGAATCTTCGGCATATTTACAAGTTTGCCATCGTGACTTACGCACCGCCGTTGCTTCGTCTTCGTGCATGGCGGAGGGGTGTTCGAAGTCGAGGGCGGCGGCGAGGGTGGAGGCGACGGCGAGGAGGTCTACAGGCGGCGGTGAAGCGCCGTGGCGGCGGCGGCGGCTGCAGCCGGGCGACGAGCTCGGCTGACGGCGACGATCGGAGGAGAAGCTTGCGGCGGTGAAGCAGGGGCTCGTCGACGGTGAGCTCGGAGGCGAGCGATCGGAAGCAGAAGACGACGGCGATGAGAGGTGGAGCAGCGGCGAGCTCGGGGCGTTGCGGTGATGGGTCGGAGCTCCGAGGAGGCGGGGGTTCGTCTGGGGTTGCTGGAGCGAGCTCGGAGCGAGGAGCGAGGAGCTCGCGGTCGAGCGGCGTACGGCGGTCTCGGGGCTTCGTCGGGGCACGACGGCGAGGGCGTGAGTCGAGCTGCCGTGGGTCTATGTGGCCGTTGGGTTGGGTGCTCAGGGAGAAAACGAGAGAGAGGGCGGGCTCCTCCGTGGGTTCACAGTGAAGATGAAGGGGGAAGTTGAGTGAGGGTCATCTGAGAGAGAGAGAGAGAGCTGGGTGAGTTGTGTTTGAGAGAGGGGAAGGGTTGTTAATTTATAGGGTTAAGGAATAGGCCGGTAGATGGGATTTGTGGGTAGCTGAGGAGGTAAGTGGGTGGGTAGCTACGGGTAGATTAGGGATTAGATTAATTAGTAATAGGGTAGGTAAAAGGTAATTAGGGTTAACTAGGCAATTAGTAAAACGAAATTACGAAAATGCCCCTACTAGTAAACGTGTCCGAAAAATTACGAAAACATACCCACGAGATCGTATCGTCACGAGGATCGTGAATACGAAGACCGTTACAGGATTTGAGCTACGAAAATACTAGATTTTGGCCAAAACATTTAGAAAGCGGGTTTGCGGGTTCTCTATTGAAATGATATCAGAAAATTACGAAATTAATGTGGGGAGCCCTAAATGATCATATGATGCTACAGTACAAGTTTGAAAACGTTTTGAAGACGTTTGTATAGAAAATAAATTCGTCGAATCAAAACGGTAATTTTGGGAGATGAATTTTAACAGAAATGTTTAGGACATTTGAGGAAATCTGAAATTGCTGAAATATAATATGATAAGTCTAGTGCTCTAAAATATTTTTATAAGAATTTTTGAAATCAGTTTTGTTATAAAAATTCTTCACGAACATTTATAAAGAAAAAATTATTTTTTTAAAGTACGTTAAAAATTGGTAAATTGAAGTGATGAAATTTCAGGTTGTTACATCCTACCCTCCTTAAAATAATTCCGTCCTCGGAATTTCTCAAAACTTTATAAAATAAAATAATTACTGTTATTAAGAAGCTCAAACAAATAAATGATAAAATGGAAAACTAGTCGAATGATTACAATTTAGAAAATAAGTTGTTAATAGCATGAAATATAATGTGATATAATGGCATCAAGAAAACAAGAGATATTTCTAATAAGTTTTAACATCATCATAGTTTCCGTAACTAGTCCCGACCAGTATCACTACAATAGTTACCATGCCTTCTCAAGTAGTCCAAAATTAACATGAGATAATCACATGAAAATGAGGGCGAACTTGGAACCTGAGGTGATAAGCCAGTAGCAAGCTATTTAAACCACATAAATGGAAGAACATAAGGTTTATTCGTGCTACTGGGTCTTAATCAAAGATGTCGCTCATCATATAGCATGTATCGACTAATCCACGGGTACCAACACCATCAATTTCCATAATGCCCAACCACATGCTAACGTCCAAATCACCGCCCAAAGGTAAGTACAAGGCCAGCACTCTAAGTCAGTACTTACTGCCAGCATTTCTTCCGTCAATCTCCATACTATCACACAATAAGGCAGGATCCATGCTCTCATCCAGAGCCAAGCACAAGGCCTACATCCAACTTCAACACCCAAGGCCAATATCATGCCAATATTCATCGCCATCACTCCTTCTGTAGACCAATACTTGACATTCGCAACACCCAACATCACCCAACAAATGAACAACCAAAAACACGCTTTCCCGCACACCAAAAGGAGTAGACGCAAGAGGAAGCCTAAACGGGATCTCAACGAGGGTGAGACCCAAGGCAGAGAGCTCAAGAGAAGCCCAAGGATCACGGCTTCCCAAGATCTCAGCCAAGCGGCGGTAGCGAGGGTGGCGGCGAGGGTTGCTGCTAAGCCCAACAGACCCCAAGGTCGTTGGCGGGCCATCGGCGGCTGGCGATCCACGGCGGCGAGCGCTGCGACTGGCTGTCGATCCATGGTGGGGAGGGCCTCCGGGATGGAGCGAAGCGGAAGCTGGCGGATCGGAGATCGGAGTGGCGATGCGGGGTCCGATCGAGCTCGCTTGGGGGAGAGGCCGGGAGGAGGAGGGGGCGATGTCTGAGGGAAAAGAGAAAGCCACGGGGTGGCTTGCGGAGGAAGGAGCGGGGTTAAAAAGAAAAGGGGGGCACCGAAGTCGTCGGTGTTAGGCGGGAACGGGGCTCGAGGAGAGGAAACGGACAGAACGCAATAAAGAGGGGGGAAAGGCGGTCAGTGGGAAATGAATCAAACCCTTGGGGGAAAGAAATTGGGTACAAGATAGAAGTAGGGGCTAGAGGAGAAATACGAGCACAAAATGAAAAGACGCCAACAACCTACACTGGCACGTCAGGTTGGGTCGTCTCAAAATCTCCAGTATCATCCTCGAATACTTCTGAGCGTCCTTCGATCTGCTTCCGCGGAGGAACTTGAACTTAAGATGGTCGGGTATTTTGAACTCTACCCTCCTTTGACGACAGTCAAAGGTGGCATGAAATGTCCTTAACCAATTCATCCCAAGAACAACATCAAATGTTGGCATCTCTATCACCATGGATTTAGCAAAAAGACCTCGGCTACAAATCACAATAGAACATTGGAGGCATCCGCTGGGAACTGCCAGCGGTCTCGACCATCCAACGTGGAGTCAGAGGTTTAACAGTTACAGTGATAAGAAACATGTCCAAGCTCTAAATAATAGAGTAAGTAGCTTAGTGGAATATCTCGTACCTGGGATTACTTGGTCCGTAGCCTCAGCTTCTTCTACCGTCATGGTACAAGCTTGGCGTCTTTGGGGTAGCACCTGTTGTCGAGTCTGCTGGTACACTTGTTGTTGGTTGACGTTGTTGAGCAGAGTTGGAAGGCTGAGACTTCCTCTCAGGACAGTCGCTTGCAGTGTGGCCCTTCGATTTGCTTCAGTGGTTGAACTCGAACTTCTGATGATCCAAAATTCGAATGCTGTCCTCCATAACTAGAGTTCAAGGGGACTAAAGAAAGAGTCTAAGAAGGTCAATCGAAAGGTCATCAAGCTAAGAGAAGGTGATAATGATGAAGATCGATGGCGTTACATAATCATGATTCACATCCTTGCGGTCCAGCGGACACGGCCAGGGAAGTGACTAAGCTAGGATCACTTGCACCCAGTCTAGCTAGGTTGATCCAACAGACTTTAGCCAAGCACATTGACCGGTATCATGGTCCATTGAAGGAAGATCATCATTCATATGAGTGCCACTGACAACTGAAGGAAAGGTAGATGGTTCAACCAATGAAAATAACTGCAACTGCTAGCAAAAGAGGTTACTATGGAGGGTATAACCAAGAATGGAACACGAGTTCCTAAGCAATGGTTAAGAATTCGAAAAAGGTAATGAAGTTCAATGGAAATAGTTCGTTGCGAATTTTGTGGTAAGAAGTAATAGGAAATTTCCAAATCAAGATGTGAACAAGCTATAGCACTGTAACATATGCTAGCAATGATAATAAAGATGATGGGTGTCAAATCGACATAGAGGGAAAAGGTTCAGGTATACCAGTGATTACAGGCTCTGCAGCTTCGTGGAGAATATAGGGTTGAATTTCCGGTATTTCCTTTACGATACCCAAGATGTCGTTGTTGGTGACGTCGTCTGTATCTGGTCGACCTGCCATATATACTTTAAAACAAACCGCAATGTAAGGTAAGTTAAAATCAAATCACCATCAGTTGTGAGTATCTGGTTGACCTGCCAAACTTCAAAACAAACCGCAATGTGAGGTAGGTTAGAATAAATCTATTCTAGTTGTACACTTGGATATTCATGTCATTTAAACCGATCTTAAAGTATTTGCATAAGCAAGATGACCTGCATGGGCCGCCACCAAAACCTGTCACGCCCCGCTTCCCATTCTACCGGGAGCGAGGACGCGAGCGGGTCCGCGATGTGCTTAAAACAAGGAGGAGTACTTTTTTTTTGGAAATCTTTTTCTTTTCTTCCTCCTTGGCTTAAACACACTAAGCGTCTGTATAAAAATTGCAGATTCTTGCTTGCAAGTTTAAGAAGCAGCTCAAACAACATTATTACATATCCAGTGTACAATAATTAAGATACAGCTTGGCCTAGCATGGCCAATACAAACAAGGTACACGAATTACATTAATCAAATATATATATAAAAGTGCTGACGCGAAGGTAAAAGTCTAGTCTTCTGTGGGTAGATACTCCACGTAGTTTTCGAGCACTGGCTCGACTCCTGCAGTAGTGTCTTCAAGGAACTCACTATCGATACCTGACGGACATTTCGTAAAACAACAAAATGAAATGTCCGTCAGCGAGGTTTACTCGGCAAGATAATCTCAAAACCAAAACGTTAGACGTTTTAAAATTAAACCAAGCTGGACTTTTAAAGACAAGCAATAAGTTTAATTTAAAATAAGCAATAAAAAAGATAAAGCAGTTTAAAGCAGTTAAAATAGTTAAAGCAGTTAAAGAGGTTAAACATTTGCAATCTGCAGCAATTTAATCATCGATAGCCATTTGCAATATCGTTTACAACCTGTAGCAATTTAATCATTCAATAACAATTTGCAATACCATTTGCAACCTGTGACAATTTAGCATTAAATAAACACACCGTAGCAACCTGCAGAAAAGATGTTAGAACAATAGTCAAAAACCAGTCTATCCTAGTGATAAGTCCATGTCCAAGAGTACTAGAGATAACCAACATGCAGCCTGCGACGGGAGCAACTCCGAGGCTTACCCACCGTTCCGATATGGCAACGGTCAAGGTTCTAACCCCCGTAATGTGTTGGAGGTAATTTAGTATGGCGCATCCAGTCATTCTGTAACACTTGTGATCATAGACTACCCCAAACCCGGGTCAAGTCAAGTGGCGGTCAAAAGAATGTGTACTATCTGTCTATTATTGAAATTCCATCTTTCATTCTATATTATTAAAGTTCCATCTTTCATTCAATATTGTTGAAGTTCCATCTTCCATTCAGTCAATTCAATCTCGGTATTCCAATAGTCTGTACAACAGTCTCGTGAAAGTTCACAACTTCACGACTCGATTAAATGAAAACATCAGTATCACTTAAATAAATAAAGAACGAGTAAGATATGATTTTAACCAAGCAAAAGAGTTTAAATTAGCTTAAAATACTTTCTAAGACTAGTAGTTATTTTTCAAGATTTTTAAACAATTTTTAAACAATTTTAAATAGCCAAAAAGCAATTTTAAATCAAGAAATGATTTTTAAAACATATGTTCAAGGAATTGTTTAGAGCAAACCGTACATCAGAATTCTTCAAACAAGGTGTCAAAATGATCGTATTTACTAGTACTATGACATATATTTTTATCGTACATTGGTGTACGTAAAAATCACAGGTTATGAATTTTAAAAGGATTTATAAAACAAGAAATTATTAATAATACCCTCGATCAAGGATTTATTTCGGATAAACCGTACATCAGAATTCTGCAAACAAGATGTCAAAACGATCGTATTTACAAGTATTGTAACATATATTTTATCGTATAGCAGTGTACGTAAAAATTGCAAGCTACGAATTTTAAAAGAATTTTAACCTATTTAAGTTTTGCCTTTAAAAATTCACTGTGAGAAATATACTTGCCTGATCGCGACGAAACTAGCGCCAATGGATTCGTTTCGACGTTTCTGATTTTCTGGGACTAGTCACACATTTTTCTGGGCCCTATATAATTACTTATGGATTTAAAACCAATAAACTCATTTATTAATTATTAAAAAATACGAAAAATACGAAAGTTCGAGATATTTACAAGTTTGCCATCGCGACTTACGCACCGCCGTTGCTTCGTCTTCGTGCATGGCGGAGGGGTGTTCGAAGTCGAGGGCGGCGGCGAGGGTGGAGGCGACGGCGAGGAGGTCTACAGGCGGCGGTGAAGCGCCGTGGCGGCGGCGGCGGCTGCAGCCGGGCGACGAGCTCGGCTGACGGCGACGATCGGAGGAGAAGCTTGCGGCGGTGAAGCAGGGGCTCGTCGACGGTGAGCTCGGAGGCGAGCGATCGGAAGCAGAAGACGACGGCGATGAGAGGTGGAGCAGCGGCGAGCTCGGGGCGTTGCGGTGATGGGTCGGAGCTCCGAGGAGGCGGGGGTTCGTCTGGGGTTGCTGGAGCGAGCTCGGAGCGAGGAGCGAGGAGCTCGCGGTCGAGCGGCGTACGGCGGTCTCGGGGCTTCGTCGGGGCACGACGGCGAGGGCGTGAGTCGAGCTGCCGTGGGTCTATGTGGCCGTTGGGTTGGGTGCTCAGGGAGAAAACGAGAGAGAGGGCGGGCTCCTCCGTGGGTTCACAGTGAAGATGAAGGGGGAAGTTGAGTGAGGGTCATCTGAGAGAGAGAGAGAGAGCTGGGTGAGTTGTGTTTGAGAGAGGGGAAGGGTTGTTAATTTATAGGGTTAAGGAATAGGCCGGTAGATGGGATTTGTGGGTAGCTGAGGAGGTAAGTGGGTGGGTAGCTACGGGTAGATTAGGGATTAGATTAATTAGTAATAGGGTAGGTAAAAGGTAATTAGGGTTAACTAGGCAATTAGTAAAACGAAATTACGAAAATGCCCCTACTAGTAAACGTGTCCGAAAAATTACGAAAACATACCCACGAGATCGTATCGTCACGAGGATCGTGAATACGAAGACCGTTACAGGATTTGAGCTACGAAAATACTAGATTTTGGCCAAAACATTTAGAAAGCGGGTTTGCGGGTTCTCTATTGAAATGATATCAGAAAATTACGAAATTAATGTGGGGAGCCCTAAATGATCATATGATGCTACAGTACAAGTTTGAAAACGTTTTGAAGACGTTTGTATAGAAAATAAATTCGTCGAATCAAAACGGTAATTTTGGGAGATGAATTTTAACAGAAATGTTTAGGACATTTGAGGAAATCTGAAATTGCTGAAATATAATATGATAAGTCTAGTGCTCTAAAATATTTTTATAAGAATTTTTGAAATCAGTTTTGTTATAAAAATTCTTCACGAACATTTATAAAGAAAAAATTATTTTTTTAAAGTACGTTAAAAATTGGTAAATTGAAGTGATGAAATTTCAGGTTGTTACACCATGTCTCCATGTTGCAGTGTGTGATATTATGAAACATAAGTGGATGGCTCATATTATCAGTTTTGGTTTATGGCTCCTTGTAGATGTTTCCCTATAAGCCCAATGATGAAGATATGTACATGATCCATGTGTCCATGGGATATGAAAAAGATAGGTGGATATATGCTGGATGGTTCCACTATCTCTGCGTGTGTTTTATGTGATGGAGCAACTGATTATGACCACCATGATTTATTGCTAACTAAACTTTCTTCCTGAGGGCGATAAAATCACATCTGTTTCTCATTGTTCACAGCAGCACCAATGTGCAATGCCCCCAAAAAAATGAAACTGGGTATAAAAACACATATGTTTCAGCCCTATGATGACTAACATATAATGATCACTTTGTCCCTCGGTTACGAAGAAAAAGTTGTATTAGGTGTGAAGGTTCATTCAAAATGAGCAACCGCCTAATACATACTGAATGCTTAAAAACATGTTACCCTGAGGGCTTATAAACATATGTGATTTTTACCCAGTTTTGTTCTCTGATGGGGCATTGCACATTATAGCTGCTATGAACACTGAGATACGTATGTGATTTGTTGGGGGCTATGCACACTGGTGCTGCTGTTAAAGCGAGAGAGGAAAGTGAGTGAATAGTGATGAATTGACGCGTGAATAGTGACCCAAATACACTGAGAAACAGATGTGTTTTTATACCCAGTTTAATTTTTTTGTGGGCTATGCACATTGGTGCTGCAGTGAACATTGAGAAACTTATGTGGTTTTTTCTCAGTTTCTATTTTTTGGGGGCTTTGCACAGTGGTGCTGCAGTGAACAATGAGAAACAAATGTGTTTTTATACCCAGTTTAATTTTTTTGTGGGCTATGCACATTGGTGCTGCAGTGAACATTGAGAAACTTATGTGGTTTTTTCCCAGTTTCTATTTTTTGGGGGCTTTGCACAGTGGTGATGCAGTGAACAATGAGAAACAAATGTGTTTTTATATTGCACAGTAATTTTTTTTGGGTGCAATGCACATTGGTGCAGCTGGGAACAATGAGACACATATGTGTTTTTATACACATGTTAATTTTTTTTGGGTGCAATGCACATTGGTGCAGCTGTGAACAATGAGAAACAGGTGTTTTTATGTATTTGAAGATTTTTTTGGGGGTTTTGCACAGTGGTGCTGCAGTGAACATTGAGAAACAAATGTGTTTTTATACCCAGTTTAAATGTTTTGGGGGCTTTGCACATTGGTGCTGCAGTGATCAATGAGAAACAAATGTGTCTTTTTAACCAGTTTAATATTTTTGTTTGCTTTGCACATTGGTGCTGCAGTGAACAGTGAAGATTATTCTGTGTTTTTTTACCCAGTTTAATTTTGTTGGGTGCAATGCACATTGGTGCAGCAGTGAACATTGAGAAACAGATGTGTTTCTTTCATCAGTTTAATTTTTTTGGGGGCTTTGAACAATGGTGCAGCTGGGAACAGTGAGAAACAAATGTGTTTTTATACCCAGTTTAATTTTTTTGGGTGCAATGCACATTGGTGCTGCAGTTAACAATGAGAAACAGATGTGTTTTTTGCCCCAGTTTAAATTTTTTGGGGGCTTTGCACATTGGTGATGCAGTGAACATTGATAAACAAATGTGTTTTTATACCCAGTTTAAAGTTTTTGGGGGCTTTGCACATAGGTGCTGCAGTGTTCAATGAGATACAAATGTGTTTTTTCCCAGTTTCTATTTTTTGAGAAACTTATGTGGTTCAATGAGATACAAATCTGTTTCTATTTTTTGGGGGCTTTGCACATACATTGAGAAACTTATGTGGTTTTTTCCCAGTTTCTATTTTTTGGGGGCTTTGCATAGTGGTGCTGCAGTGAACATTGAGACACATATGTGTATTTATACCCAGTTTAATTTTTTTGGGGGCTTTGCAAAGTGGTTCTGGAGTGAACATTGAGAAACTAATGTGTTTTGTTCCCAGTTTCTATTTTTTGGGTGCTATGCACTTTGGTGCAGCTGGGAACAATGAGAAAAATATGTGTTTTTATGCCCAGTTTACTTTTTTTGGGGGCTTTGCACTATGGTGCTGCAGTGAACATTGAGACACATATGAGTTTTTATACCCAGTGTAATTTTTGTGGGGGCTTTGCACACTGGTGCTGCAGTGAACATTGAGAAACTGATGTGTTTGTTTCCATGTGTCTCTCTAATTTTGGGGCTTTGCAAATTGGTGTAGCTGGGAACAATGAGAAACAAATGTGTTTTTATACCCAGTTTAATTTTTTGGGGGGCTTTGAACAAAGGTGCAGCTGGGAACAATGAGAAACAAATGTGTTTTTATACCCAGTTTAATTTTTTTTGGTTGCATTGCACATTGGTGCTGCAGTTAACATTGAGAAACTTAAGTGTGTTTATAACCAGTTTCTATTTTTTGGGGGCTTTGCACATTGGTGCTGCAGTGAACATTGAGACACATATGTGTTTTAATACCCAGTTTAAATTTTTTGGGGGCTTTGCACACTGGTGCTGCAGTGAACATTGAGAAACTTATGTGTTTTTTCCCAGTTTCTTTTTTTGTGGCTTTTCACATTGGTGCTTCTGTGAATACTGAGAAACATATGTGTTTTTATACCCAGTATAATTTTTTGCTGGTGCATTGCACAGTGGCTGAGCCTAGCCCAATGATGAAGATAAGTAGCTGATCCCCTTGTCCCTAGGGTATGAAAAAATAGGTGGTTATAGCCTGGATGGTTCCATTACCAATGAGGGGGAGAGAGATGTGATGGAGCAACTGCGTATGTCCACCAGGATTTATTGACAAATTACCTTTCAACCTGAGGGCTTATGTATACCATAAACACAAACATCTACATTGAGCCATGACAAAAAAACTGACTTTATGAGCCATTCACATATGTTTCAGCCTGCTGCTGATGAAGATATATATACAGTTCAACTTGTCTCTATGTTACGATATTTCCTTTTATCTTTTACTTCTGAATTAAGCCAGGTGATGTAATCTTCCACGGGGTTGTCATTGTCTGTAGGTACGCTGCTTCCCCCATTGTTCATGTCATTGTTATATCTCTTTAAATCATTATTCAAGCTAATATTTGTTATTTCTTGCAAGGTTAAAATGAGCACCGGTTCCAGCTCTTCTATTCAATCCAGACCCAGATTTGCGGCAGGCGGGGAGTTGGCGGCTGATGATGATGACTGCAAGATTTTCTACTGTAGGCTCAAGGTTGCCAGGCGGACATCATGGACCCGAAAAAATCCCGGCCGGCGCTTTTGGAGCTGTCCAACCCGAGTTAATGGATGCAACTTCTACGAATGGAAGGATCCACCACACTCCGACTGGTCTACCTATGTGATACTTCAGTTGCTGGATGAGATTGAAAGAGGCCCCACCAATGCTCCCTCGTCCACATCGTTCTCGGATCGGCGGCTTTTAGAGATAGAGGGTCGGTTGGCCTCGCTCGTGGGGCAATTTGAGCGGACAACGGTGCGAATGGACACCGTGAAGTGGGTTTTGTTTACGCTCCTAGGGTTGATGTTACTTGTGTTATTGTTGATTATACACAAGAGCGGTTGATGTTAGGTTGGGTACAATGTTACTCTTTATAACTGGTTGTTTGTTCTGCACAATGAGACTGTAATATGTTTACTATAAGTATTTTGTATATTTCTGATGTTCATCGGTTATGTTACCTACGAAAGTGATTTCGGTTGTATGCTTTCGCTGCAACTCATTTGTACTTTTTACAATTTCTGACTGGTGGAAATGCAATGGACTACCCCATTCGGGTGCTTCTAAACTAATTACTGCCATCGTTTGTATTTAATTGACCATTAATGAAATTAATTAATTCTTTTTTTATTTAATTTCGGTAATTTAATATTTATTTTTGGCTACATTCGATATAATTATGCGTATTTAGTAGATATTTACTTAATAGTTAATAGTTAGTTAATTACTAGTTATTAGTTTAATTTAATAGAAGAGTTTCTACTTGGGAGATACATAGGGGGTTATTCTCACCTCATAACACCATAACCAACTACCAACAATCCTCATCCAACTTTCCCAAACACACAATTTACCAAAGAAACACAAAACTTTACTATGGGCCCCACATACAACTCCCAAACCAACTTTCCCACCCACTTTCCTTCCAAAGAAACACAAAACTCTATTTCTCTCTCCTCAGGAATCCACCATGGATTTACTATTCACAACAGTAAATCCCAAACAACTTTCAACCAAAGAAACAAGCCCTTAGTTCCAGTAGGAGTTTCATGGGGGTTATCATTTTGCTTCTTTAAAAGATTAACTAGAAATAACACATGCATACGTTGCACAGAGCAACCCCCCCCCCCCCCCCCCCCCCCCCCCCCGCATGAGCAAAGAGGATGTGGTGAATGCGTGCAACCGAAAAAGAGTGAGATATGTGTGTGCGCGTGTCAGTATCTTCGGGGGGCAAAAAACACAAAGTGAGGGTTAAAACACAAAACCGTGTGGTGGCAAACAAGTAAATAAGTGGGTGTTTTTTTGGGGTGAATGGTAAACATGTAATTAAGTGAGGTTGGGTTTTTTTAGGGGATGGTAAACATGTAAATAAATGGCTTGAGGGTGAGTTTTTGGGTGAGGTGGAGGTGGTGATGTGGGGGGTGGGGCCCCACATTTGTCCTAGTCATAACCCATGCACACAGTGCACGGAGCCCAAAACCCCCCACGAAGAGGATACAGTGAACGCGCAGAGCCGAAAAGGAGTGAGAAATATGGGTGTGCGTGTCGGTATCATCGGTAGGCAAAAAGTGCAAAGTCCGAGGGTTAAACCATAAAAAACTTGAGGTGGCAAACATGTAAATAAGTGGGTGTTTTTTAGGTTTTTGGGGTGAATGGCAAACATGTAATTAAGTGGTGTTGGTTTTTTTGAGGGGATGATGTAAATTAGTGGCTTGGGTGAGATTTGGTGAGGTGGAGGATGAGGTGGAGGGGTGATGTGACATTTGTCCTAGTCACACTTTTTCCTCCACATAGGACAAATGCATCAAATGTAATATAGACTAGTCATAGCCCGTGTCCGTGGGCACGCTTCATTTAAGATTTCCTCCCGCGAAATCTTTGTTCCTCAAAAAATTATTTCCACAACAAAAAATGCGCGGAACAACAAATCAGCGTAAAAATATTTAGCGGCATTGGCGCCTTCGGCGAGGAACAACAAATTCGGCGCATGCGCTTTCGACACGGAACAACAAATTCGGCGCGTGAAATTATTTTAATGCGTCAAAGAGACGGTGGGCCCCGCGTTGAGGAAGAGATCATTCGATCTGCAGCAGCATTCGATCTGCGACATTAAGTGCAAGTTAAAGTTTTTTTCCCAAATGCATTAATTGTGTGTACTCTGCTATTCTCCAGAAACTTTCATTCCCAATAAATATTCATTTTCCCAGAAATGTTTTTCCCTCCAAAATTTTCCGCAAAATCTCATCTCAACCATTCATTCCTCAAGATTAAATCTCAGCCGTTCTTTTATCAACCCGTTTATCCTAGTCAGCCCTAAAATTCAAAAACTGCCATCAAATATAATATAGGTAGATATAGTTTTGTGTTGAAGGAATTTGGAAAAGAAGTGAAGATAATCACCAAATTAGGAGTAGCCATGGCACAAGCCATGGCTCTCTATATATTCATATGAATTAGAAGTCCAAGGGACTCCCCACTAACTTAGTGGGGCGTAAATGGTGAGATGTTGAGGGGGGAGGCCAAAGGCCTCCCTCAACTCACAACACTCCCCCTCATCTCTCCATTACCTTGGGTTAAGCATATGAATACTTCAGGATTCGTTATGCAAATGGGGTGGATAGTTCTGGATCCAGAGCCCCTGTGGTTGCCTCGTTAAAACCTTAGCTGTGGAAAACCCAGTGGGAAAAACCAGCAGCTTAAGGGAAAAGAGTACAACTATCGAGGGACTCCCCCTGATCTATACGAGCTTCAGGCTTACAGATCTCCTATGTATCTATACAATCATCTCCTATTCGTCTATACATCCATCATGGTCTGAAAGAAAACACAATCATCACTCTTCTTATACAAGTTTCACTCATCTATCGGCTATAGTAAAGTAATGGTGTTCTGGAGTGGAATGCTCTTCGAAGTTGGTAGATGACGCCATTAAAGTATTCACTGAATCAGTCTTCAGTGTGTCTGCAAGGTACTGATGGACCTGGCTGAGCGTTTTCAATACTTGCTTCTTGGATGATGAGCTTCTCAGAAGATGTAGACATTGGAGGATGATGTGTAGATATTTAGGATGTGGCCGGCCAATTGTGTTGTAGTCATCGCGATGATCTTTAAACCTGCATATCCGATATATATTCATTGACCCTTGGAAGTTGCGCAGAAGCAGCTTATCCTTGGTCTAGTGTTGCTCTCCAGGGCAACACTATATCTGGTTCACAACTTTACTGGAGACGTTCTATCAAAGATACATGCAGTTGGCCAGATAAATAAGTGTAACAAGTACACTAGAGCTAGGCTCTTCGGGACCTAGGATGTCCTCCCCCTCTTCTAGCTACTGGAAGGTGTCATACATAAGTATCCATTTTTAATAGGATGCAAGTGGACATCGTTCTTCATATACTCCAGGTGTATGAAGGATATTTAAAGGATTCCACCACGAAGGTGTTAAATATATAAGTCGAGATAATATCTTGTTATACCAAGGTTTTTCATTTACAAGATATACTTAAAGCTATCAGATTTCTAAATGGTCTCTGCAGGAGATCCTATTAGCTTTAAGTCGACCACCTATACGGCGAATATCACAAATCCTGTCAATGATCTTTCGAAAAAGATACACATGCAGAATATTGTTTAAGATCAACTAATGATCTTTGTAGCCTTTATGGAGAAGACGTTTCTACGTCTCTCTTTCATCTCTGGGGGTAGAGTATACCCTTCTGAAAGTTTTATATAGATCTCTATATCTATATTGCCGTATATATATGCAGACACAACGTCCATGAGCTGCATGTATTGGCTTTTTCAGAGAAGTTTAGGCTTAGTAGGAAAATGATCACATTTCCTTCATTTCAATTTCTTATGAAATCCAACTTATATTCCACAGGTTTTACACATTCAGGTGTATGGACTACTGGTCCAAAGACTTTGCTTTTCAAGAGTGAGTCCAGCTCTACTCTTATTGCCTCGTCCCACTTTGGCCACTCTATGCGTTTACGCTATAGAAAAGGGGGTAGACGTCATCGTCGTATTCAGCGACGTGATCGGCAATAGCAAAAGCAAAACCATCGTCGACGACTGTGCTATATCTGTCCAGTACCTCTCCAGTACGTACGTAATATAATGATGTTTCTCCTGTTGTTTCCTCTGCAGGGGAAATTAGGAGGGGAGAGGTTGCTGGTCTGAGCTCAGCATCATGTGGTTGGATCATTTTGATATATCCAGGAATCTTCCTATTTTGAGGAATTTTATATTTTGAACCTGGCAGGCGTCCTCTTTTCAATTGAGGTAGTGCCAATTCTGCTGCCGGTGGATTGCATCCATCTTTGGGAATGTCAATCCTAGCTGGCGTGTTGGCAGCGGGGACGTGTGAATGAACAATCTTCTGGTTGTCCGCAATTTTATCCGTCAATTGATGTACTTTAGTCTTAATGTGAAGAATCTTCTGGATCTCAATTTCACACACAAAAAAGGTATGCTGATCATAACGAGATGAGGACTTTTGTGTCCCATGATATGGTCTCAGAAGCTTCAGGCTTCTTTAGACTGCGTGCCTATTTCAATGAGATTATGCTCATCAAATTCACATTTATCAAGACTTGGTGGTAAACCATAAGCAAACAGCATCAGCAATAAGATATGGCAACAAACGGGCCGTATCGTGATAAGCGATGCGGAATGAAGTGTGATGGTCCCTAAACATCAACATGCAACTGCGATTTTACAATGGACGTGAAATCCATTGGAGTCTCTTTACCAAAGACTCTGCTAACTCGTTATGAGTTTGAACATGCTGCATGATGTTCAATTTTAATGTCAGTTGCTTGGCAGAAGTCTTGAATGATATGTGTAGTAAATTCACCCACATTATAAGCTTTTGAGAAAGCTAGGTTGCGAGTGAATATAAAGGCACACATAAGACCATCTAGTAGATGCATATATCAGTACAGTAATGAAGTATCGAAAATGGACCATTTGCGGGGTGAATATGCCCGCAAAAGGTCACCATGTATTCTCTCAATGAAGCCAGGAGACTCTAAACCCACTTTCAAGAGGGAAGGTCTCTCTATTAGTTTTCCCTTATGACAAAGGGGACAAGGAAACACAACCTTTTGAAGAATCTTCAGGTTCTCCAATGGATTCAATTTGATGATGCGTCCATCATTGCTGATCCAGGATGACCAAGTCCATTTTGCCAGAGTTAAAAATTATGACAAAAAAGGCACTTCTGGTGCTCAGTTGAGTTGGCTTTCTATAGGATGAATATCTGTAATTATAGGGGCCCGACGGGGGTCCAATGAAATCGTAAGTAGATGGTCTTCTGGCCATTCTCTTGACGAGTTACATATTGATATTCAATATATATTATCCACAATTTTCAAGTTATTTTCTTTAAAAGAAATATCCTTGAAAATTGGAGATTTCCTATACGTTTAAGAGGAGAATTTGCATCTTATAGTCTCATTGTATGTGGGAGCAATATCAATGCTACACCAGTGCAACGAGGCACTGTCCACAATATTCCATACTTCATCTATAAGTTAAACGAAATTTTATTTAAGTCAATGAAAAAGATATTCAAAATAAAAGTTCGTACTTAAGCAAATTAAAGATGAAGCAACATTGAATTTTAAATGCATAGATAAAAGATGAAGCTTAATCGAGCAGGTCGTCGTTCTTGAAATCTTTTGCAGTGAACATCGTTGGTGGCTGAACAACCGCCAAGTTTGTTTCAGGCAGAGACTTCTGGCTCGCCTGATATAGTTCCTAGAGGTGTCGAGGAGTGCGGCAGATTCTGGACCAATGGCCAGTCATGCCGCATCTATGGCATTTATCCTCCCAGTTCTTCTTAGGAAGTGACACTTGGTCAGTGTTCTTTTGCTTCCATGTGAAATTACTCTTTCATGTATTGTTGTTGTTGGACGGGATTGCTGCTCCTCGTCCATTCTTCATCACAGCTTTCCATTTGTTATTATTAGCCTTATTCTTGTTTTTCCACTTCTGGGGAGAAACGTGGTGGGCTTCAGGGATAGGTGCAGTGCTAGCTGGACGTAAATTACGAGTGGCGAGCAGTAAATCTCGATTCTGCTCTGCCCTAAGTAGGCATGAGATCAGATCAGAGAATTTCGTGAAGTTGTGTTCACGATACTGCTGCATGACGATTGCATCTTTCTCGTGAAACGAGGTACATTTCTTTTCCATCATTCGTTGTTCTGTCACTTCTTCACCGCACAACTTCAGGTGTGAGGTGATATTATGAAGTGCAGAATTATACTCAGCGACGGACTTATAGTCTTGAAGTCTGAGATTATTCCACTCATAACTGGCACGCGGTAATATTACATCAATTTGATGTTTATACCGTGCCACCAGCAATGTCCACAGTTCCTTTGGGTCCTCTACCATTAAGTATTCGACCTTTAAGGTCCGATCTATATGTCTCCTAATATAGATAATGGCTTTCGCCTTATCCACATCGGAGACAGTGGTAGGAGTGCTGCTAGATGTAGCAGGAGCATCGGCCGCTGCTGGGACCGATGAAGGAGCCAAAATTGAGCCAAGGGGGGCCATCGAACGCAAGTGGAACTTCAGGTCCACTCGCCAACTCAGGTAATTTTTTCCTGCAGCATCAAGGACATCGAAATCGACGCTTGCCAATTTTGCCATTTATCTATGCAATTTAAAACAAGCATGAATTAATTAAGATGTAAATTCATGCATAAAGAATAAAATAAGTAAAATGTGGGGATCGGCCAGATACCCAAAAACGTACAAAGTTCAAAGTCCGATATACAGTTCTTAAAGAAAAGAAAAATACAAGTTGGAAACCCAGAATGGGTCCCTATATTTTGCAAATTTCACATCCGTCTTCAAAAGTTGGTACACCGGTCTTTGGCATTAATACATTTAATCCTCACTTACAAATTCTCTCAAAAGAAAATAAAAGTGCAAGGAATATTAAAGGTATCAAACTGGCCGATCCCAAAAACACATTTTAACTTATATAAACATCCACGCGGTTTTTTTTTAATATGCTACAGGCACAAAGAAACAATCACGCATATAACTCAGGCATATATAATATGGAAAAAGAGACTATAAACTATAAAATATAATAATCTCTCGGACCACGGGGAGACGTCATACACCGTTAGGTTAGATGACTAACGGCAGAGCGGTCGCAGGATCCTTAAGATAATTATATTTTGAAAAATCCTAATAATCCATAAATAATTAACAATGCAAGAGTGATATTTAACAAATTTTAGCAATTTGACAAACTGGGCGTCAGGCCGAAAACTAGAAATTAAAATAAATTAATATTTTGATTGGGGCTGCAGGCCCATAAGTGAAATATTAATCATTTTAATAACAAATTTATTAACATGGCTTCTAGCCCAATAACCCAAATTAAATTATAATTTAAGATTTGGGCCTCAGGCCCATAAGCAAAATTTTAATTAACAAATTAAGTTTGCAATTGGGTTAACTGGGCTTCTGGCCCAATTTTAGTAGTCAAAATTAATTGTTAATCTAAATGGGGCTGCTGGCCCATAAACTTATATACATTGTTATAAATTGGGCTTCAGGCCCAAATTAGAACACAAAATTAATTATTATTCTAATATGGGATGTAGGCACATAAGCAAAATGAAAATCAATTTAATAGTCAATGTTATTAATTGGGCTTCTGGCCCCAAAAAAAACAGCCAAACTAATTTATTAATAAGATTTGGGCTGCAGGCCCATGGGCTGAATTTTTAAGAGTAAATTTAACACAATTCCTAAAAACAATCTTTTATGATATTAGCAAGGGAATGTGAAAAGCCCCAACCCCTCATCTTCCAGATCGTGCCCCCCTCTCTATTTGATCGCGGCTAGGGCCCTCGACCGGGGGGGGGGGGGGGGGGGGGGGGGGGGGCTCTCCGACGAGCAGTGGCCGATGCGACCAGCTCTCCAACCAGTCGTGCTGGACAATTATTTTAATTGCCAAGATTGTAATAATATAATTGATTTGTACTCAGCAAATATCCACAAATAATCACAAATATTAATTCACAAATATCCCGAGAGCAGTGTGGACAAGAAGTGCTGGACAATTATTTGGTTCCATGGCCGTATTCATTAATACAATTGCCAAGATTGTAATTATTTTAATGTGCTGGACGAGTAGTAGTCGACGTTCCGTAACCAAAACGGAGGCCCCTCCCGGCCCGATAGATCTGAGGATTTGAAAAGCCACCACGAATCAACAGGGAGATCGAAAAAATCCAAAGACCGGACATCGTGGCCGGAGATCCGGAGATCCGTGGATTCTAAAAACCAGAGATCCGGAGGAGAGGCGAATGCTGTAGGAGTCTTTTATCTGGTTAAGAATTTGTAGGGTCAAGATTGGCATCATGATCTATCGGTGCCCTCATATGATCGACCAACTTGGATGATAAGAGAAGATTGACCATGCTATTCAATATTTACATCGTGCGGATGTAATTTGATCAGCATGCGTTGAAACTGCTTCTGTTTACTAGTGTTAATTAGCAACATTGTTATTTTGTTTACTAGTGTTAATTAGCAACATTGGTAATCGATACTACACGTCTTCATTCTATAAATGTTGCACTCCCACTGGTTCTATTTTTCATACAGACAATATTGCCGCGCATATGATATCTATTTTGGCCATGGCCAGATTTATATATGCCGATCGAAAAGCGTTGTAAAATTATAGCAAACTCTATTTTGTAATTATCTACGGGATCGAAAAAATTACCTCTAGATCAAAGATCTAGGGACGATCGTGATAAGGAAAAATCCGTAGATCGAAATCCCGCTCCCGATAAGCCTAAAAGATCGTCGCAACGGTTCTCCGCAACAATTAGATTCCTTAACGCGTTGTGTGTTAAATTTGAGGGGATACGGGAAAAAAAGCTCAAAGAATTGAGAGCTGAAGTGCTGATAACGTGTTGAAGGAATTTGGAAAAGAAGTGAAGATAATCACCAAATTAGGAGTAGCCATGGCACAAGCCATGGCTCTCTATATATTCATATGAATTAGAAGTCCAAGGGACTCCCCACTAACTTAGTGGGGCGTAAATGGTGAGATGTTGAGGGGGGAGGCCAAAGGCCTCCCTCAACTCACAACATTTTGTATATTTTATTAATACATTCTGGATTTATGTGTATATACGTCAGATACATACAGACAATAAAAATAAGACAAGGCATCTAGAAGCAGGACCGATCCACAACCAAACAAATCTTCTCCCCTTACCCCTAATTGAGCTATACATGATTTCCACTATCTCTTCTTTTTTTTATCTTTTTTCTTTCAAGCAATCTAGATTGCTGACTTAATTAATTGTCCCTCGACTTTGGGAAATGACCAAAAAACAAGAAGGATAAGACCCTAATAATGATAGTTTGATAAGTCAAAACACTTAGCCAACTTCTTCCGTGTGAGTTTGTTGACGAAGGTTCGGCTGACCGAGCCTTTCATGTGATCCTCAAACCTCTCATCAGCCTCGTGAATCCTGCCGGCTTGAAAACGTGTCCCTTGTTTTGTTTGTGAACCCTTGATTGTATCACGCAATGTGTGTCCCTTGAAAACGTTTTCTGTGGCAAACTTGTAAATAAGTGATGTGTGCGGCAGACAAACTTGTAAATGTGTGCGCAGAGTAAAATGGGCGCAAATCAATTCCCAATAAATAAAATCATTAAGCTACTAATTGTTATGAATCAACATCTGGGGAGGAACCACCAGTCCTTTATTTATAGCATATAGAGGAGCGTATACAGATAAGGTACAATAGGTACGGTCTTATCTATAAGATAAACCGTGATCCCAACCGACTAACCAACTCGGTATTATCCCTTCACAACACTCCCCCTTATCCAGCCATATGTGTGGACTCTGCTCATGAATACTTCAGGATTCTGAGGATAGTAAGAGTCTCACAATGGGGTGGATACTTCAGGATCCGGAGTTGGTGAGGTTTGTCTCGTTAAAACCTTTGGTTATGGAAAACCCTGTGGAAAAAAACCATAGCTAAGGGAAAGGAGTACAAATTCCCTCAACTCCCCCTGATCTATAAAAGCCTATAGGCTTTCAGATCTTTTAGGCTGATCTCATCACTCCAATTTACAACATTCCGAAGATATACACAGATTACAAATATTATCACCATTAAGCAGCTACTGAATTCAGAAACTCTGGAGAGGCGCGCTAAGTTTCGTCGTCTCAGATGTGGTCTTCAGATTATGTGGTCAGCTCCACAATACCAGCCTCTATCCCAGTCGTCACTGGGATGTGATGTACCATCAGGCGCCCTCAAATACACCATTGGTCAGGATCACGGAATGATAGGATGATGTTGCCTTCGTAATTTGCTTTGCAGATCTGCAGTAGATGGTCATCCCACTGTGGGTACCCAGTCTGTGATTTCTCAGTATAGGGGTCAGATCTATAACCTGCATTTGCATAAACATGGAGGATGATACTTTATAATGTAAGCCCAAATCTTTCGACCCTTGGAGGAAGCGTAGAAGGCTTAACTTCGGTCTAACAGCACTTTTAAGGTGTATAATTATCTCAGGCTAATGAGCTTACTGCAACTGCTATATCGGGACACATGCAGTTAGCCAGGAGTGCCTGATTGTACTTAAATAAGGGACTTTAGGATCAATTATATCATCCCCCTCTTCTAGCGATCGGAAGGGGTCTTTTTGTACATCCATAGAGTGTACTACCATAGATGTACTTTGGATGACAATGGACCTTTTAATTTCTCCAACGCACTTCTGGGCGTATGTAACAAGATTTCTTAAGATAATAAATCTGTGAGGCATGACTTAATTTATTTTTGCCTAGGTCTTTCATTTCATGTTTAATAGTCATGCTTGAACAGATATTTTGGTTTTCTCTTCAGGAGATCCGATGAGATTTAAGTTGTTTACAACTATGATCTCAAATCATATTCTTTACTTAGACGCAAAGACAACCCTCAATAGGAATCATTGCTTTGTCAAGTGATTCTCTTGGTTGTACATTATTTATTATTCTTATTGTTTATCTTCAATAGAATAGACGTCCCGAAGTCTATTCAGGTATTTAAGGAAATGTGGAATTTATCATTACCAAGATATCCACAAAGGTATGCCATCACAGCATCCAATACCAGCATATCCAAAAATTTCCTTTGCCAAATCGTAAGGTATTCACATCTGATAACTTAGGGAGTCTGATGCATCATTTATGAGTCATGCTCATTTTAATTTGGTCAATCCCTAGTTTGAGCGAAATTTTTCCTTGGGTTATAGGTTGTACCTTATAGCATACGATTTTGTATTTATTTTTTCTTATGTATGCAATACTTATTTTACCCACAGGTTTGACACCTTTTGGTGTCTGGACTTCAGGTCAGAACATTTCACGTTTCATAAGTGAGTCCAGCTCACCTTTTATTGCCTCGTTCCATATTTGGCCAATCTCTACGTTTGCATGTTAGCAACGGAGTATGAAACGATATTTTATAAACATCATCGCTTTTGCGATGTATATGGTAATATGATACATGAATACATTGTCGACAATTATGTTCTTTCTGTCCAACACCTCTCCAGTACGTACAACATTTACTTTCAATTACAGTTTTTCCCGACATTTCCTCTGCAGTGAATTTTAGGAAGGGTGAGGGTGTGGACATGAGCTCATTGTCCTGTGGTAGTATTGTCTTATGGTCTCCAGGAGTTTCTGTCCTTGAAGCCTAGTGGACTGCCTCTTTTCTGTTGAGAAACATCCACTTCTGATATTGGTGGATTGCATCCATTCTCGAGGATGTCAATCCTAGCTGGAGTATTTGCAGCAGGGATGTGTGATCTGACAATCTTCTGGTTGTCAGTAAATGAGTTCGGTAATTGGTGAACATTGTTCTGTATATGAAGGATCTTCAGAATTTCATCTTCACATTGTTTCGTTATAGAATCATAGTGGGTCAAACTTTTGGTATCCCACGTTATAATTTGATTAGCGCCAGATTTTCCAGTATTTGGGCCTATTTTGGGGAAACTCGTCTCATTAAAATCACAGTCTTCAATATGTGCCATAAATATGTCCTCTGTTTGGGGTTCTAGGTATCTTATAATTGAGGGTGAGTCAAACCCTTCATAGATATCTAGGCGAAGTTGAGGACCCATTTTTGTCCTCTGTGGTGGTGCGATGGGGATTTAAACTGCGCGACCGAAGATTCTCAAGTGAGAAATGTTTGATGGCATTCCATATGCAAGTTGCATTGGAGACTCTGACCTCCAGAGGGTCTAATTTTCATTTACGATGCAGCATGCAGAATTTGCATATCCCAATGCATTTACCGACAATCAGGATTTCATTAACAATGGACGTGTAATCCATTGGAGTCTATTTATCAATGACTCTGTCGACCTATTTTGGGTATGAACATGCAGCACTGTATGTTCATTTTCTATTCCCGTTGCTTGGCAGTACTCTTGAAATGATCGGGAGGAAAATTCCCCAATATTAACCAGACTTATTTTATTTTTTTGATTGTCTGGAAAATGTGCCCGCAACATTGTTATTTGTGCCAAAAGCTTTGGAAAAGCTAAGTTGCGGGTCGATAGTAGACACACATACGAATATTTTGAGGATGCATTTATCAGTACCATAGAGTACCGAAATAGCCCTCTAGGGGGTGGATTTGTCCACATCAATCTCCTTATTTTCTTTCGAGGAAGCGTGGAGATTCTTTTGTCTGATTTCAATAGAGATGGCCTTGTAATTTGTTTTTCCTTATAGCAAGTGATGGAGGAAACTCTCCCTTCTGAAGAATCTTCTGCTTCTTCAAGTCATACCTATAGGATAAGATGTGATGCATCAGCACTGATCTAGGGTGGCCATGTCTATCATGCCAAAGTAAAAACTTGGCTGATGTCGGACACTTCAGGTGCTCTGTTAGATCCGCTTCCTCTCTCCGAATCTTTGTATGGTAGAGGCCTGTAGAAAATCTCTCAAAACGTTCAAGTATGGATTTTACTTCATTTTCTTGAGACGTTGCATATAGTAATTTATTTTTCATTTACATTTGCCGTTTCCAAATGGAACCGTTGAAACGGTTGTCCTTGAAACTTAGTAAGTTTTGGTTGGAATTCGAAGAGATTAGTGCATCCTTTATTTTTGTGTCATTTGGGAGCAACAACGTTGCGTTCCCAGAACCTTCAATATGGCCCTGATATTGGTCTTTGTATTGAAAGATCGTATGTGTTTATTTATTGTCTACTAATCAGTTATGAGAACCGTTCATCTATTAAAAGATGAATCATATATGCACATTTTCAGAGAAATATTTTCATTCAAAATCAAATTACATAATTCAAAAAGCTCTCATAACATGAAATGTTCTTAAAACGAGTAGCTAAGATAAAAATAGAAGGCTAATCAAGCATGTCTTTATTTTCGAAGTCGTCAGCTGTAAACTTGACTGGAGCATCAGAGGTCACCAGGTTTGTTTCAGCTTTATTTTTCTTGTTTCTTTATACAAATCCTGGAGATGCTGCGGAGTTCGGCACACTCTGGACCAGTGGCCTTTCATGCCACAGCTATGGCACTGGTCTTTCCATTCCCTCTTGGGTGGGGTGCATCATTCATTTCTATGACAGGTGAACTTCCGCTTACTTTCATTTCTTCGCTGCTGGACTTGGCCCCTAGCCCTTTTGTTCTGTTCCCCTTTCTGTGGTCTTTCTTTTCGTTTATAATCTCTCTTCTTTTTGGAAAAAGAAGAGGTATTGTGAGCTTCTGGTAGGGGCAGTTAGGGATGAGAATGTGCATGCCCAAAGCCCGTTTGGGCTTCCAATTGGGCATGCCACATCATCATCCCTATAAAATCCTTCACACACCCTAGAAGGATGTGTGAAGGATTTTCTTGGGATGATGATGTGGCATGCCCAATTGAAAGCCCAAACGGGCTTTGGGCATGCCCATTCTCATCCCTAGGGGCAGTGCCAGTGGGCGCATGTTGTGAGTGGCAAAGAGAAGCTCTCTGTTTTGTTCAGCCATGAGTAAACATGACAGCAGCTCAGAATATTTGGTGAACTTACGTTCACGGTATTGCTGCATTAGTATCGCATCTTTCTCATGGAAAGACGTGTACGTCTTTTCTAGCATGCGATCTTCTGAGACTTTTTCACCACACAACTTCAGGCGTGAGGTGATGCTAAAAAGAGCTGAGTTATACTCAACTATGTACCTAAAGTCCTGTAGTATCAGGTTCTCCCACTCGTATCATGCCCGTGGTAGTATAACATCTTTCTGATGTTTATACATATCCTCAAGGGCAGTCCACAGCTCAAATGGATCTTCCACCGTAAGGTATTCAACCTTTAGGGTCTTGTCCACATGTCGGCGAATATAGTTAATGGCTTGCGTCTTTTCTATATCGCTTACATTTTCATTCTTGGTCACATCAGAAATGATGGACTTAGCCCGCAGATGAAACTTCACATCGAGCTGCCATCTTAGATAGTTTCTCTCTGATGCATCCAGTACTTCGAAATCGACACTTGCGATTTTAGCCATTTTATCTAGCAGAGCACAAATTTGTATGAATTAATAATTTAAACAATAAACATTTTCATGCGGAGGCAATTTTTATATGAAGAGTTAATTGCTGGATCGACCGGTCCCACATAAATAAAAAGTCCAAAGTTACATCACAGTCCATATTACACAAATGAAAGCTTTTAAAAAGAAATTACAACTTTGGAAACCCCGTGGGTCTCATTATAAGATCTTCAGCTTCAATTATGGCCTCCGTCTCTAGGGAAAGTGGTCTTCAGTCTTGGACATTTACATAAATTCCTCACTACAATTTCTCTCAAAAGTAAAACAAAAGTGCAAGAAATAAAATGTGGGACTTAAATAGCCGATCCAAAACAGCAATTAGCCATCCATGCAAAAATTTGTGCTCATCAGACATTTTCATCAGACATTTTCATCACAGGCATCGCATGCATTTATATTCACAGCAAGGATAAATAGTTTAATTACTTAATAATTATTGGACCACAGGAGAATGGCATACACCTTTAGATTAGCTGACTGACGGCAGAGCGATCACATGATATTCCTAATTATTAAGTTTTAATATTTGCACAACCAAACATAGTTTATCCACATAATAAGCCAAAATGATGCAAAGCATATATTAACGATCATACAAAGGGTGTAAAGTCCCGCTCTCCGGGATACCCGATAAGTACGAATCCGTATCAGGTATTCCCGAAGAGGCGGGTGTTACGAAAGAAAAAGTACATAAACTCAAACAGGTCCACTGCGCACTGCTGGGATAGTACCTGTAATGTTTCCAAAGCACAACCAAACAACCAATAAGTCAACCACAGAAAGAAACACAGAGGAAAACTGATACAACAATTAAACCCAAAGAAAAGTCTGATATATATATATATATACATCACTCATCTGTGCATACATCCATCATGAACAACTCGTCACTACCCAAACAAAACCCCAAAAGTACAACACTCTCTCCTCTCATCTCTCCATCCCAACCTAACTCATCCACAGAACTACACTGCTCCATCTACTCCATCCGCTCCCCACACCAGGAACTATACCTGAAAAAGTCAACAGTGGGACACGTCAATGTGTGACCCAGTAGGAATTCCATGCCCTAGCTAGCCCATACATGAAGTGTGAAAAAGGTGCACGTGAGCAGGCAGAGTGTATGACATGGCATAAACATTTGCTGCAGTAAAGGAAGTAACAAATATAGTTATGAGCATGTGGAAGCATGCACGTGCAACAGGCAAGGTGTATATACTAGCATAATGTTCGAGTGGTAGCAGGAACAGGTACAACGTTTATAATAAGCAACTAAGTGTTAATAGTAAAACAATAGAAATTAGTAACATGAAACCCATCTCATTTCCACTTACTTTAGCTCCACTGGAAGCAAACCCTCACTTTTCCAATATGCACCCATCTCAAGCAATTCACGCATTCATGGCAACAATCATACATGCAATGCAACATTCACATCCATAACCACAAGTCACACATGATGCTCAATGATGCCATGATGCATATGAAACACAAAGCAATTGTTATGAGATGCAATGCAATGTAACGGGATCTCATGAATGAGCCGGCATGCAACTGTATCGTGCACCTATTCCATTATCACGTGGAGCCACCTAATGGTATCAAGAGGTTGCCCACGGCGACTTCACCCGCCTCCTACCGTGGCAACTTTGTCCATGTCCGTGCACTCCACATTCGTGTCCCTAATATGAACATATCCAAACTTGCTTTCTTTTTCCCACATCAACACCTTGATTCGGGGTATAAATTGCTTATTTCCCACCCATTTCTGGGTATTTTATGTGTATATCGTATTAATTTTGGCGTTGATACGTTCGTTTTCGTGATATTGTGGATTATTAACGCATAATCTATTTTTATACATAAAATACAATTTTTATGGACTAATTTTAGCTCCTCTTATTTTTCAGGTACTTCTGGAAATTTTCCAGATTTTCTGGAATTTTTCCAGAATTTTTTGATACTTGGAGCTAATTTTGGTGAATTTTTGGAGCTAAAAGGGAATTTCTGGGAATTTCTGGGAATTATTAAAAGGAAAAAAAAGAAAAAACCTTGTTGGGCCTTGAGGCCCGCGGCCCGCGGCTGAGCGGGCCGCTGCGTCTATTAAAAAAAATTTAATAAAATTATTTACCAGCCAGGCGGAAAAGAAACGCCCCGCTCGCCGAGCGGGGAACGGAAGGGGGGGCCCCGCGCCCCCCCAATTGCGCAGGCGTTGGAACGCAAAGGGGGGGCGGGCCCCCCTGGAAAATTTAATCCCGCCCCCCACTTTTGCACAGTATTATTTTGAGGCCCGATTTCCTTGGGCAGATGAAAAACAGGAAAATGAGCTTGGGCCTGTAACGAAATTGTGTTCTGTTTTCTTCTAAGGCTGAAGTGTTTTGGCTTGGGGACTTAGTTTTTTTGGAGCAGTTTTTTTCTCTTGGTTTTTCCCCTCTCAAAGAAATTGCTAGGGCTTGGATGATCTTGGAGAAGGAGAAGAGCTCAAGAGAGAAGACAAAAGGGGAAGCTATCTTCTCACAAGGGGGTGTCTTTGCCTGAAGCTTATATTTTCCATTTCTCTTGTTGAATTTTGTTCATTGTAAAAACATTTGGATGTTAACTTTGAAATCAAAAATGGTGATTTTGTTTATCATGAGTGGCTAGTCTTATTGTGTGTGTTTATGGTGGATGGTTGTATGTTGGGCTTACAAATTTCATTTCTAGCTTGAATTTTAACTCTCATATGTGAATGAAATGTTGAGTTAATCTTGTTCAATTGGAACCCTAGTAGGAAATCCAAAGAGAGGTTCATCCTAGTGGACCCTCTCTATTGTGTTTATTGTAAAATTTTCTCAATGTTTCATTCACTATCTTTTCGCACCCAACGTGTTCGATGAAATGCCAAACTATCCGATCACTCTCTCCTTAGCCCGATGAGGGATCGAAGTGATTCGAAATGAAGTTTGAAACCCGACTACGCCATGAAACCATGAACACTCACATTTCTCATCTTTGTTTGCTATCCTACATATTTCGTTGTTTGCATGCTTAACGGTAGGGTGTTCTAAAAATCTCATCAACCAATCCTCACCCCAAAAGGGTGGTATTTCTCACACCGCTTAGGCTAATTGTGATCACTGTTGATTGTAAGCAAGTTGTCCCCGTGTTCGACCCTAGGCTCACTAGGATATTTACTACTTGGCGACCTCCTACACTTGGGAGTCAGCACGTGCAATCTTTTGTTCACGCCAAGTTTTTGGCGCCGTTGCTGGGGACAACGGTTTTACCATCGACAATTACATTACTTTTAGCTTTGCTTTGTGACTATATCATCTTTTCGTACGTAATCGTATATAAATTTCACGTTGTTTGTTTCGTTTTACATACCATCGCTTGCTTGGTTAGTTTATGTGGCTTCGAACACCTCGAACACATAGACTAACGCGCACACACGTCATGGAGGAAGAAAACATGAACAATGATAACACTAGTAACCATGACACTAATTCTCAAGCCGATGTCCCTAGGTCTTTAAGGGATCTTTTGAGACCTACCAGGTCTAGTTCGGCTTCATGCTTTGTGTTACATACGGATGCAAACTCCTTTAATTTTAAACCCGGGGTAATTCAACTCCTACCCACTTTCCATGGGTTGGAGAGGGAAAACCCATATCTTCACATAAAGGAGTTTGAAGATGTATGTTCCACATGTTTTGATGGGAAAACGAGCGCCGACACGATATACTTGAAATTATTTCCGTTTTCTCTCAAAGATAAAGCCAAGAATTGGCTTAATGCTTTACCACCACGCTCAATTACTTCATGGTTGCAATTTCAAGCCGAGTTTCTAAAGAAATTTTTTCTCTTGCACAGGACACAGGGATTGAAGAAGCAAATCATGAGCTTTGCCCAACGCAACAATGAGACATTCTACCAAACTTGGGAAAGGCTAAAGGAACTTCTACTCTCGTGTCCTCACCACGGATTCGAGAAATGTCGTGTCATCGGGTTCTTCTACGAAGGACTCTTACCGACATCAAAGCAATTTTTGGAAACAATGTGCAACGGGGAGTTTTTTGATAAGGAACCGGATGAAGCGTGGGATTATTTGGAGATGGTGGCGGAGAATGCACAAACATGGGACACAACTTCGTAGTTTGATAGAGGCGACTCATCTTCATCACAACCAACTTGTGGTGGCTTACACACCTTGAAGACCGATGATGCTATGGAAGCCCGGTTAGAAGCTATGCAAAAGAAGATCCAAGCCATGGAGTTGAGGTCGGTGAAGAGTGTAGCCATGGAGAAGAGTTGTGCTATTTGCGAGACTACGGGGCACGATACGTCAAATTGCCCCACCATTCCCACATTGAAGGAGGTTTTGAGAGAGCCTAATGCGGAGGCAAATCAAGTGTTTGGACAAAACTTCAACTCCAACACATATAACCAAAGTTGGAAGAATCATCCCAACTTGAGTTGGAGGCCTCAACAACCGCAACATCAAGGGCCACCACAACAAACTCATCAACCGTACAAGGCTCCTCCTTTCAACAACAATTACCAAGGAGGCGGTTTCCAAAGAAAGAGAGAGGAAGGGAGTGAGACCCAAATGAACTCCATGAATGAGACTTTACAACAACTCATCCAAATGCAACAAGCTCAGAGCCAACAATTCCAACAATTCCAACAACGCCAACAAACTCAAAATCAACAAATGGCGGAGCACTTGGCGAAGTTGACCGCAAGTCTAGAGAAGGGGAAGCTTCCATCCCAACCATTGCCCAACCCCAATATGAACTCTTCTTCGTCATCAGGGGGTTCAATGAAGCAATGCCAAGCGGTGACAACATTGATAAGTGGTAAAATTTTTGAAAATGTGGAGCCACCTAAAGATCCACAAGTGGAGGAAGTGGGAGAGAAGGAACAAATACCGGACTTGGTGCTAGAGGAGGAGCAAGGTGAAGGCCCAACAATGAAGAATCCATCCAAGGAGCCCGCGCCTTATTCCACTCCGGTACCTTTCCCTCAAAGGCTCGCCCCGCCATCCAAGGACAAGTATCAAGTGGAAATCAGGGAGATTTTTCAACGATGGCAAATTAATATCCCTTTACTTGATGCTATTAATCAAATTCCAACGTATGCTAAGTTTCTTAAAGATTTGTGCACGGTAAAGAGGAATTTGAATGTGAAGAAAAAGGCTTTCTTAACGGAGCAAGTGAGCTCCATTGTGCAACACAACACTCCCCAAAAATGTAGAGACCCAGGATCCCCCACAATTGAATGCACCATAGGCACAAAGAAGATAGGTCAAGCACTTTTGGATTTGGGGTCGAGTGTTAACATATTGCCTTACCCGGTCTTTCTTCAACTAGGATTAGGTGAATTAAAAATCACGCCGGTTGTTTTACAACTAGCGGATAGGAGTGTGAAGATCACACGGGGTTGTGTGGAAGATGTGCTTGTCCAAGTGGACAAATTTTATTACCCCGTTGACTTCATTGTCCTTGACATTGAAGGACCCACATCGGGGAATCCCACCCCGATAATCCTAGGAAGACCATTTTTGGCCACTTGCAACGCCTTGATAAATTGTAGGAGTGGCCAATTAAAAATTTCTTTTGGCAACATGACTCTTGAACACAATATTTTCAATGCATGCAAATTGCCACCCCGAGAAGGGGAATACGATGAAGTTAACATGGTTGACTTTTTGGCTTCGGAACCTATAGACTCATGTGTTGAAGATCATTTCGGTTCCGAATTTGATAATGATTTAGATTTACTTGACTCTTTTTGTGAGCATATTGATGAATCTTTTCTTGTGCAGGAGACACATGCGGGACCAAGCACCAAATGGGTTCCGAGATTCGAGACATTGCCTACGGACTCCCCACCTCAAATGCCATCATCTTCGGAGCATCCCAAATTGGATCTAAAGCCACTTCCGGAATATTTGAAGTATGCATACCTTGGAGAGGGTGAGACATTCCTGGTGGTAATAAATTCTAACCTCACACCTAAGCAAGAACACGATTTGTTGGATGTGTTGAGAACACACAAAAAGGCTATAGGTTGGACACTAGCGGATATCACGGGAATTAGCCCTTTAGTGTGCTCATATCACATTTATTTGGAAGAGGATTCAAAACCCTCGAGAGAGTTGCAACGTCGGCTTAACCCGACGTTGAAGGAGGTTGTAAAAAATAAACTTTTAAAATTGTTGGATGCGGGTATCATCTACCCGATTTCGGATAGTAGGTGGGTGAGTCCCATCCAAATCGTGCCCAAAAAGTCCGGAATCACCGTCATTAGGGATAAGAATGATGAATTGATTCCTACGCGAACCACCACCGGTTGGCGTATGTGTATAGATTACCGGAAACTTAATGCCATGACCCACAAGGACCATTTTCCTTTGCCATTCCTTGACCAAATTGTAGAAAGGGTTGCGGGCCATGAATTTTATTGCTTTTTGGACGGGTATTCGGGCTATTATCAAATAGAAATTGCCCCGGAGGACCAAGAGAAAACCACTTTCACTTGTCCCTTCGGCACATTTGCCTTTCGTAGGATGCCCTTTGGGTTGTGTAATGCACCCGCCACATTTCAACGATGCGTTCTAAGTATGTTTAGTGATATGGTTGAAATTATGAAGATTTTTATGGATGACTTTTCGGTTTTTGGATTTTCATTTGAAAGTTGTTTGTCTAACCTTTCTTTGGTTTTGAGTAGATGCATTGAGAAGAACATCCTCCTAAATTGGGAGAAATGCCACTTCATGGCTACGGAGGGGATGGTTCTTGGCCATAAAGTCTCAAAGCAAGGAATGGAGGTAGACCGAGCTAAAGTTGAGATAATTGAAAAGCTACCGGCTCCAAAAACCGTGAGGGATGTGCGATCTTTTCTTGGGCATGCGGGGTTCTATCGTCGTTTCATCAAGGACTTTAGTGCCATCTCCCGACCCCTTTGCCATTTGCTAACTCTTGATGCAGAATTTATTTGGACACGTGAGTGTCAATCTTCATTTGAATTATTGAAATGCGCATTGACTACTTCTCCCATTTTGCAGGTGCCGGATTGGAGCCTCCCATTCGAGATTATGTGTGATGCAAGTGATTTTGCCGTGGGAGCGGTGCTTGGTCAAAAGAGGGAGAAAGTACCATGTGTGATTTATTACGCGAGCAAAACTCTCAATGAAGCCCAAAAGAACTACACAACAACGGAGAAAGAATTGCTCGCCGTAGTGTTTGCTTTGGAGAAATTTAGGAGTTACATCTTAGGGTCACATATTCTCATTTTTACGGATCATGCGGCCCTAAAATATTTGCTTTCAAAGAAAGACGCTAAACCAAGGCTTATTAGATGGATCTTACTTTTGCAGGAATTCCACGTCGTGATCAAGGATAAGAAGGGCGTGGAAAACTTGGTGGCGGATCATTTGTCACGGCTTACTTTTGGGAACGAGCCCGCCACCGCATCAATTCATGATGCATTTCCGGATGAGCAACTTTTCGTCGTGTCTTCCTTGCCGTGGTACGCCAATATTGCAAACTACTTGGTTTCTGGTAAGGTTCCTCACTTTTGGTCGATTCGGGACATAAGAAGATTTAAACATGAGGTAAAATCATTCTTTTTCGATGATCCATACTTGTATAAATATTGTTCCGACCAAATTGTTAGGAAGTGTGTGCCAAATGACGAGTTTGCTAGTGTATTACATTTTTGTCATTGTGGTGCATGTGGGGGACATTTTTCCGCACATAAAACGGTGGCCAAAATTTTGCAATGTGGATTTTATTGGCCCACCATGTTTAAGGACACATACACATATTGTAAATCTTGTGTGCCATGTCAAAAGTTAGGGGGAATAACAAAAAGAAACATGATGCCCATAAATCCGATCTTAGAAATTGAAATTTTTGATTGTTGGGGCATAGATTTTATGGGGCCATTCCCCATTTCATTTGGGTACACATATATCTTAGTGGCCGTTGATTACGTATCCAAATGGGTGGAGGCCATTGCATGTAGGAATAATGAGGGTGCTACCGTGCTAAAATTTCTCAAAGAAAATATTTTTGCACGTTTTGGAATTCCTAAAGCTATTATTAGCGATGGTGGATCTCATTTTTGCAATAAACCATTCTCTAACTTAATGAAGAGGTTTGGGGTCACACACAAAATTTCCACACCTTACCACCCCCAAACCAATGGCCAAGCGGAATTGGCTAATAAAGAAATAAAAAACATCCTACAAAAAACGGTGAATCCTACACGGAAGGATTGGAGTGTCCAATTGCCGGAAACACTTTGGGCATATCGGACCGCTTACAAAACAATTTTAGGAATGTCGCCGTATAGGATTGTGTATGGAAAACATTGCCATTTGCCCATGGAGTTAGAGCACAAATCATTGTGGGCAATTAAACAATTTAATTCCATTTGTGACTCATCCAATAATTTTCGTAAATTGCATATTTGTGAATTGGAGGAGTTGCGGCGGGATGCATATGTCAATGCCAAATTAGCCAAGGAGCGCATGAAATTTGAGCATGACAAAATGATTTTGAGGAGGGAATTTTTTACGGGCCAAAGCGTGCTATTATACAACTCCCGGCTCCATCTCTTTCCGGGAAAATTGAGATCTAGATGGTCCGGGCCGTTTGTGGTGAAACATGTCTACAACCATGGAGCGGTGACCTTGGTGAACATCAAAGATGGGAGCGAGTTCAAGGTCAATGGACAACGTTTGAAGCCTTATTTTGATTCGTGGGCTAAGGAGCGAAACACCGAGGAGCTTGCGGACCCGCCTTCGGGCGGCGACTAAATAGGTGTGTTTGTTCCAACTTTTGCTTCTACTACCCTTTCATCCATTGAGGACAATGCATATATTTAGTTGGGGGGAGGGTTGTAGGTTGTTGTTTGGTTATTTTAGGATGTTTAGGATGTATAGTTAGTTGTTTTGTACCAAAATTTTTTTGTGTGTGGAGACATCCCTTTGGTCACTTCCAATATCTTGCGAGCTTATCATGGACCATCCTTGCTCATTTGCTAGCTTTGTGCTTGATCCCGTACATGCTACATCTTCATGCATACATTTGGATTCAAATCCTATTTTGGTGTCAACTCATGAATATTTGATTGGCGTGTTTTAACTTCTTTTCCAATTTGATTTCAAATGCTAATATACCATGAATGAGACTTTTTCATATGTTGTGATACTCTATTTGAAACAATTTGGGAAAAGTGTAGTGTAAGAAATTTCATGTTGGGATGAACGATGTAGTTTTTGATTGGATAGGAGATGGCCAATTTATTATTCATTGTTTTCTTCTTAGGAGTGGATGAATGAATTGCTAATTCGTGTTTGAGAATGAGAATGCGAGTAATATTTGTGAATTGTCTTTCTAATCAAGTTTAGTAGCCGGTACCCCACGAAACATTGGGGAGGACGCCAAAGACGAGATTTAGAAATCATTTCACCTTTTTGCCTATATTGCGTTATCGCGTGTATGCAAAAAAAAATATCGGTGCATCGTTCTTCTAGTCTTGTCAAGTAGTCGGTGCCCCACGAAACATTGAGGAGGACACGAAAGAGAAGATTTAGGGGAGTGCACAAAAACAAAAAAAAGTAGAAAAGAAAATGAAAAGAAAAAGATTATAAATAATTGAGTGAATAACGAACATGAATTTTGCAAATCTCATTCCTCCACAACTTAGAGAAAAATTTCTTTTGTATTGGCCATTTCCTTGAAGATTAGCATTCATGACATCGTGATACCCCGATACGTGTGATACGTGCTTATTACCTCACTTTTCTTTAAATTGGATTGAAGAGAGTGTCACTTATTATTTACTTTCATACATTGGTTATATTGACTTTGAATTCAATTGGAAATAACATTTGGGGTATGCCATGAGAATATGGTGAGTTGGTGCATGTTTACTTTTTTATCCGAATGTATCGCTTGATTTGCTAGGGACTAGCAAATAGCTAGTTGGGGGGTGTGATTCGGGGTACAAATTGCTTATTTCCCCCCCATTTCTGGGTATTTTATGTGTATATCGTATTAATTTTGGCGTTGATACGTTCGTTTTCGTGATATTGTGGATTATTAACGCATAATCTATTTTTATACATAAAATACGATTTTTATGGACTAATTTTAGCTCCTCTTATTTTTCAGGTACTTCTGGAAATTTTCCAGATTTTCTGGAATTTTTCCAGAATTTTTTGATACTTGGAGCTATTTTTGGTGAATTTTTGGAGCTAAAAGGGAATTTCTAGGAATTTCTGGGAATTATTAAAAGGAAAAACAAAGAAAAAACCTTGTTGGGCCTTGAGGCCCGCGGCCCGCTGCTGAGCGGCCCGCTGCGTCTATTAAAAATTTTTTAATAAAATTAGTTACCCGCCCAGCGGGCCGGCCCGCCTGGCCGGCCTGCCAGGCGGAAAAGAAACGCCCCGCTCGCCGAGCGGGGAACGGAAGGGGGGGCCCGCGCCCCCCCAATTGCGCAGGCGTTGGAACGCAAAGGGGGGGCGGGCCCCCCTGGAAAATTTAATCCCGCCTCCCACTTTTGCACAGTATTATTTTGAGGCCCGATTTCCTTGGGCTGATGAAAAACAGGAAAAGGAGCTTGGGCCTGTAACGAAATTTTGTTCTGTTTTCTTCTAAGGCTGAAGTGTTTTGGCTTGGGGACTTAGTTTTTTTGGAGCAGTTTTTTTTTCTCTTGGTTTTTCCCCTCTCAAAGAAATTGCTAGGGCTTGGATGATCTTGGAGAAGGAGAAGAGCTCAAGAGAGAAGACAAAAGGGGAAGCTATCTTCTCACAAGGGGGTGTCTTTGCCTTAAGCTTATATTTTCCATTTCTCTTGTTGAATTTTGTTCATTGTAAAAACATTTGGATGTTAACTTTGAAATCAAAAATGGTGATTTTGTTTATCATGAGTGGCTAGTCTTATTGTGTGTGTTTATGGTGGATGGTTGTATGTTGGGCTTACAAATTTCATTTCTAGCTTGAATTTTAACTCTCATATGTGAATGAAATGTTGAGTTAATCTTGTTCAATTGGAACCCTAGTGGGAAATCCAAAGAGAGGTTCATCCTAGTGGACCCTCTCTATTGTGTTTATTGTAAAATTTTCTCAATGTTTCATTCACTATCTTTTCGCACCCAACGTGTTCGATGAAATGCCAAACTATCCGATCACTCTCTCCTTAGCCGAATGAGGGATCGTAGTGATTCGAAATGAAGTTTGAAGCCCGACTACACCATGAAACCATGAACACTCACATTTCTCATCTTTGTTTGCTATCCTACATATTTCGTTGTTTGCATGCTTAACGGTATGGTGTTCTAAAAATCTCATCAACCAATCCTCACCCCAAAAGGGTGGTATTTCTCACACAGCTTAGGCTAATTGTGATCACTGTTGATTGTAAGCAAGTTGTCCCCATGTTCGACCCTAGGCTCACTAGGATATTTACTACTTGGCGACCTCCTACACTTGGGAGTTAGCACGTGCAATCTTTTGTTCACGCCAAACCTCTTGAAGGCCAACATTGTTATCAACAATTAATTCACCAAGATATTGAACATAAATGAAATTTAACAATTTATGAAACATGAAATGAAGCATGAGATGGCCAATTAAACAACTTATGACTCATGTAACAATCAATATTGAATCCATAAACCCTGGAGATCCATAATCGAAGACAAAACAACTCATTCATGAAACCCAATTTCTGGAAAAACAGAACGGTTAGATTAAGAGGCACATTTCTCCATAATCTTGTATCAAACATGTCCATACAATACAAAAAAAATTGTAGATATAGTTGTGCTGGATTCACATACAAATTTTCATACAGAAATAAGAATTGGGTGATTTATGGTGAATTGTGTGGTAAGACCTGACGAATCTGTTTTTCAGACATATTCCAGAGTCTGCCTTGATTGCTGATTTTGGACATATTACAGTCAGAATTACGAAAACATTATCTTAGGAAAAATTGTAGAGACAGTTGTTATCTTTCCAACGGGACCAAGATTACCAATTTCTATGAAGTGTGCAGGGACTGATCTACATTTTGCCAAACTATGTCCAGATTGGATGAAATCCCAACATGTTGTAAAGATAAAAATTTTAACCCTATTTTCAGTTCGAATTGGTAAAATTTTACAATATAAAAGTTATAGATGACAGTCCAATCTTCAGGCCACAAAAGTTTCAAAGCAAACTCAAGTCTGGATTGGAAGAGTTAAGCAAAAAAATCGGCATATAAATCTGTCCAGATTTGCTCACCGCGCACAACCGCCCAA
Organism: Scilla litardierei; assembly: GCA_030789695.1. Taxonomy (NCBI): domain Eukaryota; kingdom Viridiplantae; phylum Streptophyta; class Magnoliopsida; order Asparagales; family Asparagaceae; genus Scilla; species Scilla litardierei. The sequence continues at coordinate 206,751,755 of CM061134.1, read as the reverse complement.
CTCAGTATTGCTCACCGCACACAACCACCAAAAACTCAGGATTACTCACCGCGCACAACCATACAAAATTCAGGATTGCTCACCACACACAACCATACAAAACTCAGGATTGCTCACCGCGCACAACCATACAAATCTCAGGATTTCTTACCGCGCACAGCCATACAAACTCAGGATTGCTCACCGCGCACAACCATACAAAACTCAGGATTGCTCACCGCCCACAACCATACAAACTTAGGATTGCTCACCGCACACAACCATACAAACTCTGGATGAACACAAGAAAAGATAAAACCACAACAACAACAACCATGAAACTAAGCAGGCAACTCTAGTACTAGTTGGAGATGGAATCCTACCTTAGGGATGATGAGAGACAAAGGGGTAGCCCAAATCCTTATGGCTCCTCCTTCAAGTCCTCCTCCTCTTCCTTCTCTTCTTCTCCTGCACAAACTCCTAGAATGAGCAACAACACCCAAACAACGACAGGGATGCTACGGGGGTGGCATAGTGAGGGTGGAGTAGCCCTATGGGTGCTCAACATTCCTAATGTCTAAGAATAAGCAAGGGAGATGGGTGAATTCGGCCTTATCTTGTGGAGAGAGTGAGATATTTTTAGAAGAGTTTAGAAACGAGGAGAATTTGGGAGGAGAGAGTAGAAGAGCCAAGAATTAAGTAGAAGAGTCAAGAATTCATATTTTCAAGTTTGCCATCCTCCACAAATATCTCTCCCACTATACACACCCACCCAACCTTATATACAAGTATGCCATTACTTCTCACACTCCCCTATTATGCACACACTCCCCATTAATTACAAGAATGCCACTAACCTTAACCCCAATTCACACTAGTCTCCCTACACAATCCTACACATCCATTCATACACATACACATACCACCACATAACCACCTTCATGCATCACATACCCATGCATATACATGCAGGTACTTTACACCCACATTACTAAACACACTATATTACTAACACATAAGCATTCAACAAGCATCCATGTGCAACCATGCAAGTAACCAATAAGGATCCACCATTAGCATCAATTAAATTAATGACACTAATAGTAAGTCTAATGACTAGGACTACTCCTCACAACCATATAATGTTACAATACCATTTCATAGGTCACTGCACACACTACATGCACGATCAACCACATAAAGCACACGAAAATATGTACTCACGTGTATACAAGCATTTACACAATACATAGTACACAAATATACACTCTAATTTCACACAAAAATAGAGGCCCTACATATATGGCACTCTAGGCCATTACATTCTACCCACATTAAATATCAAGTCCGTCCTCGGACTTCCCAAACTAAGTATCCACTTAAGGAGGGACAGACTTAGATATGAAGGTCACTATACCCCATGCATACATATACTATCACAAAAGCAAGGTGTACCCATATGCATTCACTTACACATATATCACATAGTCATACACATAACCGAGCATACACTTACCCATGCATGTGCGCACACCCATACACGTCAAGATATAGATCATACCAGCATACACGTACATTTAACTATACACACACATATCATAGGTACATCCAAATACCTATATATATCAATACACATAGATAACCATACAAAATATGCTCATCCATACACATGTGTAAGCGTACCAGCTTACAACCATACATGTATCATATACTCATCACATATATCAACTCATAATACTAATACTCTTAAGACATATCCACACATACATGGGTGGAACTCAAGGATCCACACATGCATCTGCACACTCTACATGTGCATACAGCACATACAGTATATAGACACAACACAATACATTTATACACTTCTTCACCTCCAAGTATATAACTCAATTCTACACATTACTCATAAGTCAACCATGTATTAATACATATACTTCAAATACATTTACATAGCTATATAATCATTCGTACATATACCATAGATACATCATCTCAATATGCTCGACAAGCTATATTCACCACTTATAGAGCTACAGACGTATAGGTACACATACATGCACACATAGATATGTACACACATTCCTACTCAATCAACACTCTAGTGTCTACCCTCAGGGCTCTATACCTCAGACTTCTGATATCAGGGCTCTATCTTAAGGCGGAACTCGTACCACCTTAAGACCAAACTACCGCTGGAACACTACACGCACTACCCTTACACAGCCGCAGTGCGGTGACCTGCATAGGCCACCAACTGTAACGCCCCGCTCTCTAAGATACCCAATAAGTACGAATCCGTATCAAGTATTCACGAAGAGGCAGGTGTTACGAAAGGAAAAGTATATAAACTCAAGCAGGTCCACTGCGCACTGCTGGGATAGTACCTGTAATGTTCTCAAAGCACAACCAAACAACCAATAAGTCAACCACAGAAAGAAACACAGAGGAAAACTGATACAACAATTAAACCCAAAGAAAAGTCTGATATATATATATATATATATATATATATATATATATATATATATATATATATATATATATATATATACATCACTCATCTGTGCATACATCCATCACGAACAACTCGTCACTACCCAAACAAAACCCCAAAAGTACAACACTCTCTCCTCTTATCTCTCCACCCCAACCTAACTCATCCACAGAACTACACTGCTTCATCTGCTCCATCCGCTCCCCACACCAGGAACTATACCTGAAAAAGTCAACAGTGGGGTACGTCAACGCGTGACCCAGTAGGAATTCCATGCCCTAGCTAACCCTTACATGAAGTGTGAAAAAGGTGCACGTGAGCAGGCAGCGTGTATGACATAGCATAAACATTTGCTGCAATAAAGGAAGTAACAACTATAGTTATGAGCATGTGGAAGCGTGCACGTGCAACAGGCAAGGTGTATATACTAGCATAATTTACGAGTGGTAGCAGGAACAGGTACAACGTTTATAATAAGCAACTAAGTGTTAATAGTAAAACAATAGAAATTAGTAACATGAAACCCATCTCATTTCCACTTACGTAAGCTCCACAAATGGAAGCAAACACTCACTTTTTCAATACGCACCCATCTCAAGCAATTCACGCATTCATGGAAACAATCATACATGCAAGGCAACATTCACATCCATAACCATAAGTCACACATGATGCTCAATGATGCCATGATGCATATGAAACACAAAACAATTGCTATGAGATGCAATGCAATGCAATGCAATGGGATCCCATGAATGAGCCGGCGTGCAACTGTATCGTGCACCTACTCCGTTATCACGTGGAGCCACCTAATGGTATCAAGAGGTTGCCCATGGCGAATTCACCCGCCTCCTACCATGACAACTTTGTCCATGCATGTGCACTCCACCTTTGTGTCCCTAATATGAACATATCCAAACTTGCTTTCTTTTTCCCACATCAACACCTCTTGAAGGCCAACATTGTTATCAACAGTTAATTCACCAAGATATTGAACATAAATGAAATTTAACAACTTTATGAAACATGAAATGAAGCATGAGATGGCCAATTAAACAACTTATGACTCATGTAACAATCAATATTGAATCCATAAAATCTGGAGATCCATAATCGAAGACAAAACAACTCATTCATGAAACCCAATTTCTGGAAAAACAGAACGGTTAGATTAAGAGGCACATTTCTCCATAATCTTGTATCAAACATGTCCATACAAAGGGGTCTCTCATGCAAGGGCGCCGCCTTCCCTTCGGGGGGGCGGCGACGGCCAGATTGCCGTCCTGAAAAGCGCCGCCCGCCCTTCGGGGGGGGGAGGGGGCAATCGGCGGCGTCCCCCTTGGGGGGCGGTCTGATGCGCCGATGGTGACCCCCTCGCTTCAGGCAGGGGTGGGAGTGGGTAGGGGGTGGGGTGGGGTGGGGTGGATACGCGCAAGGGGACGGACTGGGGAGTGGCCAGCGGCAAGGCCACCGGCGGGGGTAGGATAGGGGTAAAACCATATTATCCAATTATTTTCAGATTTTAAAACATATTAAAACATGATTTTTGGACGATTAGCTCAGATTCCACTTCGATCTTGCGCGATCTATGGAAAATACTATCATGCATATGATAAAAACGACATTTTAGATAGATTTATCTCTATATCCGTCCTCCGGATATAGCGACGGTTGAACGAAGCCTACACGGATGACGACGCTCGTTTGATGAAGCTTGACGCAGTGCGCGTGGATCTCCCGTCTTTCTTCGCTTACACAACGATCGATATTGTGGAAAAATTTGTTTAGCGGCTCGTGCTGATAACGTGTTATGAATCAACATCTGGGGAGGAACCCCCAGTCCTTTATTTATAGCATATAGAGGAGCGTATACAGATAATGTACAATAGATACGGTCTTATCTATAAGATAAGCCGTGATCCCAACCGACTAACCAACTCGGTATTATCACTTGACAACACTAATCACTTTATGCCTCCCCATTACAAATATTATTCATGTAAAGTATTGTACCTTTGATTCTGTTATATGTGTAGTGTTGAGAAGAAAAGAAGCACGTTTACGTGCTATTGGAGATAGATGTGTACCAAATTTGTTCAATATGCAAATGATGCAAACGATGCATAAGTCCAACAGTCAAATAATTAATATACAAGTTTTGATATCCACAATTCGGCTGATCTATTTAAAAGCAGGTTTAAATCAAAATCTCTTCTATCTTTGGTGACGAAAACACTACTTGCTTCTTCTGTTTGGCATATCTGGTGAGAACGAAATCATCATATTTTCAAAGGACGGAAGAGTCATAAAATTAAAATCTTCAGAGATTTATATGAGGATGTATATTGTATATCCTCTTTGTTATCTCCAAATTTTGAGGACAATCTGTATTTAGTTTTGCTTTCTAATTGGAGTCTTTGATTGGATAAATGTTTCTTGCAAGAATAGCTAGTGATGACGACGCTTATGTCCTCTCTCTATCCTAGTCTAGTTTTGCAAGAACCATTTAGGTCTGAGTAGTAATGTTTTGAATTTTATGAATAAAATTTCCAACTTTTCAAAAAAAGGGTTGTGAAGAGGTGAAGAGGTGATTAACAAGTATCTCTATGTTTGAAAAGATATATTGCATGATCAAATGAATGACTCTTTCCAAGTAAGATAGAATATGGTGCTTGGGAAAGCATGCTTTAATCAACATTTTTCCTTTTTTTATCGTATGCTAAAATTGATTTGGAATTTAATATTACAATTTGTTATGAATCAACTACTGGGGGAGGAGCCCCCAGCTCTTTATTTATAGGCAATTGGGGGAATACAAATATGGGCTTACAATGATATGGGCCTTGATTCGGGTTCAATATTACATATTTAACCCCCCATTTAGCCCGATTTTGTGCTCATGTGATGCTACATTGATCTCTAATTCATACGTATTTTCTACACATTTATTTATTAGAGAAAACACACTATTTGAGCACAAAACAGCATTTAACGATGTAATTCTGCACATTTTATATTTTTCATAGCTTGGTCTCGATCTCAGGATTCCAACGACTATTTATTTGTATTTTTCTGAGATCTGTGCTAATTACTGTGAATTTTTGAATGCAGAATACCAATTAAATGGAGAAATACGCAATTAAATACGAATATACGGTCGCGGACCAATCAGGCGCTGCCACGTGGCGGCCATCTGCCGCTTCCCGCTAAGATCCAACGGGCGACAACTTGTGACGACGCGGCGATCTTATGGCCGTTGGATCATCATCCAACGGCCATGAATTAACCCGCATTGAATTCAAATCGAAGCGGCGACGTGTGTCCATCTGATCCGTTGATAACGAATCCAACGGCTAGGAGCATTGCTCATCGAAGCGGTGACGCGGCTCCATCCAGAGCGTTCGATCGAGATCCTACGGTGCCAATCATCCCCGCGTTTTGAGTCAGCTGCAGCAATGATGGAGCTACGTGGCGACATCCGGACGGTGCACGTTGCGATCGAACGGACGAAAACAAACCCCATGCGGATTCGAATTGATGCGGGCGCGGATCCGATCCGCTAGGACACGTGGCGTGCCTCTGTGCGATCCCGCTTGGATCGACGACCGTGGATTGATCCGCTTTAGATGTGCGGCTGAGATGCGTTCGGGTATGGTTTTGATGCGGGTTTTGAACCCGATAGCACAGTAAACCCGCAATGATTTATATTTAAGCGTATTTAGGGTTTTTTGAGCGTATTCAAGCAGATTGGGGCGTATTTTGGGCGTATTGGAGGCTCTAGAAGCCGTATTCTCCCCCTGAAAAATTCTGTAAAATTCCAGAGGCTATTTTCTTATTTTCAGAGAGTTTTGATATCTTTTCAAGGATATTTGGTGATGAATTCTTAACTTAAACTCCTTATTTGATGCTTTTTCTACCGTATTTTGCTATAATCTTGATGTATTTGTCTATGGAACTTGTTTATTCTGATATTATGAGTAGCTAAAACGTATTTGTGCATGGTATGGAGTAGTTAGGGGATATTATTTGTGTTAGTTTGGTTGTATTCATTGTGCTAAATCGTTAAACGTCGCTAAAATTGTAATCTTTGTCTGTAAATCGACTTTTTTAGATTCCAAAAGAATTAATTAAGTTGATGATCGCCCCAAAAGGGTGAGTTTTGATCTCCCCAAAAGGGAGTTTCATACCGTAGTTTTGATCTCTCCAAAAGAGAGTTTCATATCGTATTATAACTTTAGCGACGATCTTATTGAATATTTTGCTTGAACCCCCAAAAGGGCATCTTCCGATGAATTGCTCACAAAAGGAGAATTCATTGAGTTATATTGGGTATTTTCCAGTGAATTGCTCCCAAAAGGAGAATTCATTGCGTTGTACCTATCAACCAAATTAATACGAATCATTGATCCTAACGAACCCATACCATGTGCATACTCTTTATCCATACCATGTGCATACTCTTTATAGGTATTTTCGTACACGTATTTTTCTTTGTTCATATCGTTCACGTGTTCACATCACCATCACCGTCATCATTTGTGAAGTGGTTAGTCTCTTTCAGATAGATTTCTATTTGATTTGAATTGTGGTTGCAACAGATTTCTTCCCGTGGATTCGACATCTGGAGTCCCAGATTTTACTACTTGTACGGACTCTTGCACTTGAGAGAGAGCACCTTTCGGAGCCCACCAAGTTTTTGGCGCCGTTGCCGAGGAGGAATGGTTTGTGACTACGGTTTATTTCATTTAGAGGACCTTCGGTGAGATCTTTCCACTTTACTGTACATAAACTTTTTTTTATTATTTTATTTTAATTTTTAAAAATGGAATATATGAACTTCTATTGCACAAACGATCTTTATGATGCACGATATGCTAATGCACACAAACATAGAATGGAGAAGCTCAAAATTGTTAATTTTAATCAAACTGACTGTGAAACTTTCTTTCAGGCCTGGAGGAGGTTCACAGATATAGTATCGAGCTATCCACAGCATGGGTTCACAAATGAAGAGCTTATGGCGTCCTTCCTAGATGGACTACAACCACAGCTGCAGGAATTATTGGGAGACATGACGCCGACAGTGGCGTGGGAATACATGGAGTCTCTGCAAGAAAACAAAGAAACCATGGAAGAGACTTCAGAGAGCGATTCAACGGAGCCTCCGTGCCTCGATCAAGAAGAGCAAAGCGTAGACGTACCTTTGCAATACTTGAAATAGGAAGCTTAACTGATTATTCAGACACAGGAGGCCACATCCCATCAATTCCAAGAGAATTTCCTTGCTCGGAGTCGGCAGATTCAAAATTCCATTGAAAATCTTAATTTGATTGTCGCTTGCTTAGAAGAAGGTAATGCTTTTGAAACTCGATTTCAAGAATCTCATACGAGTTCATCTTCTATTGCAGAAATATCGAGCGAGGACACGAATATAAATATACACATGGCAGAAAGTGTGTGCAAAAGAGAGGACGAGCTAGCAATTTTGGATGAACGAGAGGAGGAGACAGCTAGGGACAAGGGTTTTGAGATTATCGCCATGGAGTCAGAACCATGCCCTCCTCCAGTTTTGTCCCAAAATCATTCATCCCTCTCCCCATTGAAAGAGCATCGTACAGAGAGTAGTGCATATCTTTCAGAGAGTAGTCGTCAACTCATTTTAATTTCTTTCACTTATTTTGATGACTACATTTGGAATAATTTTATTTCGAAGAATTTTAAACTAAAATGGATTGACGTGACTAATCTCTTGCTGGATATAGGTGGACATCTTATAGAGATGCTGGGAGTTACGTTGCTGGGATCCAGTTTAGTCGTTGGAGGAAGAATAATCGCAGAGGAGCGCAAGGAGCAAATTGAACAACTTCCTCCACCATCAAAGATTCGGGATCCGCCATTTGATCACGGTGTGTTCTTTCCAGTAGTGTAGATTTTTATATGCTTTCTAGGTTGCTTGATTTGAATAAACTCGTACCTCTTCCGACATTGAGGACAATGTCCATCTTTAGTTGGGGGGTGTGTATGAGACCTTAGGATTTTTTTGAGAAGAATAAATCACCAAATCTCATCATTTAAAACTCCTTCATATGCCTCTAATGCGGATGATTATACATTAATCGTGTTCTTAAAATTGTTTGCGGCTTGAGTTAATTATTTTTCCTTCATGGAATTGCCGTTAATATGCTATTCACGAAAATTTTCAATTTTCATGATTAATATCTCGAAATAGTTTGAATTTATTTCATGCATGCTAATGTGATGAAAAAGCTTAAGTATACACGATTTATAAGAATAGTCTTCTAGTTGAAGAAGAATTTGGCCTTTGGTATTAATGTTTTGATTCGAATAATGGGTGTTGAGTTGCTTACAAAGAAAGAAAAAAGAAAAAAAAGATGAAAAATGAATGAAAAATGAATGATGAAAAATGAACGAATAAGTATGTCACTAATAAATAACTTGGTTGGCTCGAGTAGTACAGTCCGAGGGGTCCTTCTTGGCCTAATGCCCTATGATCGTCTGATTTGGGAGCCATTGACCGGAAACTCACTCATTTGATGGAGCGATCCAAGTTATACCTTTTTCTGCGAATGTTGCTTGATGCGCGTTACGCGGAACGAATAAAAGAAAAGAAATGGTGAATATACTAAGCAACTTCAATACCCATGTCTTGAATGATTATTTCGATAGGCCAATTCCTTGGAAACAAGAAAACTAGGATATAACGACGTGTTATACTTTCGCTTGCGCAAAACGATGCTTGCATGTTATTTATTCATACTAAATTAGAGAAAATTTCATGTGATTGATTTTGTTCATGGATGTGTATATTGATGGCCAAGACCATGTTGGAATGCGTATTATTGAGCCACACCATGAGTAATTTGAAAGAATTTATTATTTTTATTGATCATCCGTATTTATCGCTATTTTTGCTAGAGACTAGCAAATCGCTAGTTGGGGGGTGTGATTCGGGTTCAATATTACATATTTAACCCCCCATTTAGCCCTATTTTGTGCTCATGTGATGCTACATTGATCTCTAATTCATACGTATTTTCTACACATTTATTTATTAGAGAAAACACACTATTTGAGCACAAAACAGCATTTAACGATGCAATTCTGCACATTTTATATTTTTCATAGCTTGGTCTTGATCTCACGATTCCAACGACTATTTATTTGTATTTTTCTGAGATCTGTGCTAATTACTGTGAATTTTTGAATGCAGAATACCAATTAAATGGAGAAATACGCAATTAAATACGAATATACGGTCGCGGACCAATCAGGCGCTGCCACGTGGCGGCCATCTGCCGCTTCCTGCTAAGATCCAACGGGCGACAACTTGTGACGACGCGGCGATCTTATGGCCGTTGGATCATCATCCAACGGCCATGAATTAACCCGCATTGAATTCAAATCGAAGCGGCGACGTGGGTCCATCTGATCCGTTGATAACGAATCCAACGGCCAGGAGCATTGCTCATCGAAGCGGTGACGCGGCTCCATCCAGAGCGTTCGATCGAGATCCTACTATGCTAATCATCCCCGCGTTTTGAGTCAGCTGCAGCAATGATGGAGCTACGTGGCGACATCCGGACGATGCACGTTGCGATCGAACGGACGAAAACAAACCCCATGCGGATTCGAATTGATGCGGGCGCGGATCCGATCCGCTAGGACACGTGGCGTGCCTCTGTGCGATCCCGCTTGGATCGACGACCGTGGATTGATCCGCTTTAGATGTGCGGCTGAGATGCGTTCGGGTATGGTTTTGATGCGGGTTTTGAACCCGATAGCACAGTAAACCCGCAATGATTTATATTTAAGCGTATTTAGGGTTTTTTGAGCGTATTCAAGCAGATTGGGGCGTATTTTGGGCGTATTGGAGGCTCTAGAAGCCGTATTCTCCCCCTGAAAAATTCTGTAAAATTCCAGAGGCTATTTTCTTATTTCCAGAGAGTTTTGATGTCTTTTCAAGGATATTTGGTGATGAATTCTTAACTTAAACTCCTTATTTGATGCTTTTTCTACCGTATTTTGCTATAATCTTGATGTATTTGTCTATGGAACTTATTTATTCTGATATTATGAGTAGCTAAAACGTATTTGTGCGTGGTATGGAGTAGTTAGGGGATATTATTTGTGTTAGTTTGGTTGTATTCCTTGTGCTAAATCGTTAAACGTCGCTAAAATTGTAATCTTTGTCCGTAAATCGACTTTTTTAGATTCCAAAAGAATTAATTAAGTTGATGATCGCCCCAAAAAGGTGAGTTTTGATCTCCCCAAAAGGGAGTTTCATACCGTAGTTTTGATCTCTCCAAAAGAGAGTTTCATACCATATTATAACTTTAGCGACGATCTTATTGAATATTTTGCTTGAACCCTCAAAAGGGCATCTTCCGATGAATTGCTCCCAAAAGGAGAATTCATTGCGTTGTACCTATCAACCAAATTAATACGAATCATTGATCCTAACGAACCCATACCATGTGCATACTCTTTATAGGTATTTTCGTACACGTATTTTTCTTTGTTCATATCGTTCACGTGTTCACATCACCATCACCGTCATCATTTGTGAAGTGGTTAGTCTCTTTCCGATAGATTTCTATTTGATTTGAATTGTGGTTGCAACAGATTTCTTCCCGTGGATTCGACATCTGGAGTCCCAGATTTTACTACTTGTACGGACTCTTGCACTTGAGAGAGAGCACCTTTCGGAGCTGATCACTCCTTATTTTACACCTTTTTCCGCATGTTTGCATGCCATTTAGATCGCCCAAATCATGTTTTTCACGATATATCGACGATATTGCGATGCTTTTCACGCTTTGTTGTTTTTGTCGCATTTCAGGCGATTTGGCGCGATTTGGAGTGATCATGAGATGCGCTCACGATAGACGGCCACCGACGACCTCCCCGAGGGGTATTTTGCTGTTGGAGAGGAGCGGAAGAAGAATGGACGTCGCCGGAGCGACGAGGAGGCCAAAACGACCAGTTTGGGCATTTTTTGTGTCCCACTCGGCCGAGTGGAGGAGCCACTCGGCCGACCAGCGAGACACTGCTCGGCCGACCCGTTCAGACACGATTTCCATGTGTACTCGGCCGAGCGACGGAGACCACATCGGCCGAGTGACGATACCACGTCCGCCCGAGTGGCGCCCAGACGAAGGCCCTCAAAAAGATCGAAGTTACTGTTTTTCGGCCATCTGAGCTTCAGAAGACCCACTCGGCCGAGTGGCAAATCCCGTCCGCCCGAGTGAAGTGAAGCCATCGGCCGAGTGACGACAACTCACTCGGCCGAGCCGCCCCCGAACTGAAGACCCCTGAAGCCCCCGACTTACTGGAAAATTGACAGGGTTTTCACTCGGCCGAGCGACTTTTGTCACTCGGCCGAGTGCGATGCGCTGCCTGTAGCGAAATCTGCGGAAAACAGGCTGTGCAGGGGCGTTTTGGTCAGGATTTTTAGACGTTTTTTGGGGCTATTTAAGCTCTGTTTTTACCCTAGTTTTGGGAGCCACCTCTCAGATTTTTTGCAGCTTTTTGAGTCTACTTTTTAGCTTTATTAATTGTGATTGGAGAAGAGAAAAACTTGGATTTTTGTTGGGTTGATTGAAGATCTACATTGGTTTGCACTTCTCTTCCCCAAAAACTCTATTTTTATTGTTTATATCATTGTTGTGATGAATTCCATTGTCTATTTCATTGCTAATTATTGTGCTATTGCTATGATTAGTGAGTAGTCTCCACGTCTTGGGGCGTGGGGATGAACCCTACAAGCCCAATTTCGTATTTGTGTTGAATTGGTAGAAATTGAGCTAGGATTGTCATTAGAGATTAGATTGGGATCGAATTACTACGGATAGCTAGGTATTCACATCAATTGGGATTTGCAAGAGATTGGATCCCAATTCGATAGGAAGCCCTAGAAATCCGAATTGGGTTGGAGTCGGATTTTCGAAGTATCGGTTTGCAAGAGATTGGACCGATGCTAGGATCTCCGGTTGCAATTCCGTGCCGATACCCGTTTGCAAGAGATTGGACGGGTAGGAACTATCCTAATCTAGATTGTGGACCGAGTTTGCAAGAGATTGGGCTCGGTGCGCAATTGGATGATGATGTTGATCCTAATGCTAGCTTCCCTAGGCTAGGGTTTGCAAGAGATTGGACCCAAACCTAGGATAGCTATAGACCGGCAACAGCGCGAGAGCGTGAGCTTGGTTCCACATTTAGTTGCAACTAGTTCATCCAAATTCTCATCCTAGCGATTTCGATACCGGCGAACCACATTTGTGAAATACGGTGAGTAGTGGGGATTCCCCATTCCCTAGGCGTTCTCTATTTGATTTGATATTTCGCACTTTTGTCTGACGATTGTGACAGGATCGCCCAAGGCAATTATCCCTCTAAATAGCCAGGTTGATTAGGAGCAAGCACGGTCATTCGTCCTCCCTGTGTTCGATACCCGCTCGCCGCTATACCGTGCGCTTGCGGTAAAACTACAACCGTCGCCTCGGGACATGTACGCCGGGGCGCGATCAAGTTTTTGGCGCCGTTGCCGGGGAGGCGATTGCGTTTGATTCTTTTTCACCTTAGCTATTTCTTTCTTTTATTTTCTTTTTATTTTATTTATTTTACCATTATTATTTCCTTTGCTATTCTTACCTAACCCTTCCACGGTACTAATCATCTCTTTGAAACTCTGTTTTCCCTGTGCATGTACAAAAGTCGCTCGGCCGAGTGAAAACCCTGTCAATTTTCCAGTAAGTCGGGGGCTTCAGGGGTCTTCAGTTCGGGGGCGGCTCGGCTGAGTGAGTTGTCGTCACTCGGCCGATGGCTTCACTTCACTCGGGCGGACGGGATTTGCCACTCGGCCGAGTGGGTCTTCTGAAGCTCAGATGGCCGAAAAACAGTAACTTCGATCTTTTTGAGGGCCTTCGTCTGGGCGCCACTCGGGTGGACGTGGTATCGTCACTCGGCCGATGTGGTCTCCGTCGCTCGGCCGAGTACACATGGAAATCGTGTCTGAACGGGTCGGCCGAGCAGTGTCTTGCTGGTCGGCCGAGTGGCTCCTCCACTCGGCCGAGTGGGACACAAAAAATGCCCAAACTGGTCGTTTTGGCCTCCTCGTCGCTCCGGCGACGTCCATTCTTCTTCCGCTCCTCTCCAACAGCAAAATACCCCTCGGGGAGGTCGTCGGTGGCCGTCTATCGTGAGCGCATCTCATGATCACTCCAAATCGCGCCAAATCGCCTGAAATGCGACAAAAACAACAAAGCGTGAAAAGCATCGCAATATCGTCGATATATCGTGAAAAACATGATTTGGGCGATCTAAATGGCATGCAAACATGCAGAAAAAGGTGTAAAATAAGGAGTGATCAAAATCCCCCAAGCTTGCCTCTTACTCGTCCTCGAGGAAGATAAGTAAAAGGCGAACCCGGTGGATTCGGAATACGAAAACGACAAAAAAAAACGAAAAAAAATGAAAAACGAAGAAGAATGAAAACCAAACGAAAATAAAGAAAGAAAGAAAGAAAGATAGGATGCTAGATCATTTTCTCAGGACGTGGGTTTCACCTACTCTTATAGCATGCACCGAGTGAGAAATACATGTCAAAGAATCTCATTTTGATATCATAGTAGAATAGTGCAAGTAGAAAATAGAAAACCCACGAACAACGGTATAATCATGAAAAACGGTATAATCTCGTGTACATGCACAGGGAAAACAGAGTTTCAAAGAGATGATTAGTACCGTGGAAGGGTTAGGTAAGAATAGCAAAGGAAATAATAATGGTAAAAGAAATAAAATAAAAAGAAAATAAAAGAAAGAAATAGCTAAGGTGAAAAAGAATCAAACGCAATCGCCTCCCCGGCAACGGCGCCAAAAACTTGATCGCGCCCCGGCGTACACGTCCCGAGGCGACGGTTGTAATTTTACCGCAAGCGCACGGTATAGCGGCGAGCGGGTATCGAACACAGGGAGGACGAATGAACGTGCTTGCTCCTAATCAACCTGGCTATTTAGAGGGATAATTGCCTTGGGCGATCCTGTCACAATCGTCAGACAAAAGTGCGAAATATCAAATCAAATAGAGAACGCCTAGGGAATGGGGAATCCCCACTACTCACCGTATTTCACAAATGTGGTTCGCCGGTATCGAAATCGCTAGGATGAGAATTTGGATGAACTAGTTGCAACTAAATGTGGAACCAAGCTCACGCTCTCGCGCTGTTACCGGTCTATAGCTATCCTAGGTTTGGGTCCAATCTCTTGCAAACCCTAGCCTAGGGAAGCTAGCATTAGGATCAACATCATCGTCCAATTGCGCACCGAGCCCAATCTCTTGCAAACTCGGTCCACAATCTAGATTAGGATAGTTCCTACCCGTCCAATCTCTTGCAAACGGGTATCGGCACGGAATTGCAACCGGAGATCCTAGCATCGGTCCAATCTCTTGCAAACCGATACTTCGAAAATCCGACTCCAACCCAATTCGGATTTCTAGGGCTTCCTATCGAATTGGGATCCAATCTCTTGCAAATCCCAATTGATGTGAATACCTAGCTATCCGTAGTAATTCGATCCCAATCTAATCCCTAATGACAATCCTAGCTCAATTTCTACCAATTCAACACAAATACGAAATTGGGCTTGTAGGGTTCATCCCCACGCCCCAAGACGTGGAGACTACTCACTAATCATAGCAATAGCACAATAATTAGCAATGAAATAGACAATGGAATTCATCACAACAATGATATAAACAATAAAAATAGAGTTTTTGGGGAAGAGAAGTGCAAACCAATGTAGATCTTCAATCAACCCAACAAAAATCCAAGTTTTTCTCTTCTCCAATCACAATTAATAAAGCTAAAAAGTAGACTCAAAAAGCTGCAAAAAATCTGAGAGGTGGCTCCCAAAACTAGGGTAAAAACAGAGCTTAAATAGCCCCAAAAATCGTCTAAAAATCCTGACCAAAACGCCCCTGCACAGCCTGTTTTCCGCAGATTTCGCTACAGGCAGCGCATCGCACTCGGCCGAGTGACAAAAGTCGCTCGGCCGAGTGAAAACCCTGTCAATTTTCCAGTAAGTCGGGGGCTTCAGGGGTCTTCAGTTCGGGGGCGGCTCGGCCGAGTGAGTTGTCGTCACTCGGCCGATGGCTTCACTTCACTCGGGCGGACGGGATTTGCCACTCGGCCGAGTGGGTCTTCTGAAGCTCAGATGGCCGAAAAACAGTAACTTCGATCTTTTTGAGGGCCTTCGTCTGGGCGCCACTCGGGCGGACGTGGTATCGTCACTCGGCCGATGTGGTCTCCGTCGCTCGGCCGAGTACACATGGAAATCGTGTCTGAACGGGTCGGCCGAGCAGTGTCTCGCTGGTCGGCCGAGTGGCTCCTCCACTCGGCCGAGTGGGACACAAAAAATGCCCAAACTGGTCGTTTTGGCCTCCTCGTCGCTCCGGCGACGTCCATTCTTCTTCCGCTCCTCTCCAACAGCAAAATACCCCTCGGGGAGGTCGTCGGTGGCCGTCTATCGTGAGCGCATCTCATGATCACTCCAAATCGCGCCAAATCGCCTGAAATGCGACAAAAACAACAAAGCGTGAAAAGCATCGCAATATCGTCGATATATCGTGAAAAACATGATTTGGGCGATCTAAATGGCATGCAAACATGCGGAAAAAGGTGTAAAATAAGGAGTGATCAGGAGCCCACCAGGCCTATCTCTAGGATAGCCCAGAATCTCACCCAAGTACGGTTAAATAACCGTTCACAACACTCCCCCTTATCCAGCCATAGGTGTGGACTCTGCTCGTGAATGCTTCAGGATTCTGAGCGTAGAAGAGTCTCACATGGGGTGGATACTTCAGTATCCTGAGTTGGTGAGATTTGTCTCATTAAAACCTTTAGCTATAGAAAACCCAGTGGGAAAAACCATAGTTAAGGAAAAAGAGTACAAATGCTCTTTAACCCCTGATTTGTACAAGTGACTCTGCTCATGAATACTTCCGGATTCTGAGCGCCACAGAGGGGTGGATACTTCAGGATCCAGAGTTGATGTGATTTGCCTCGTTAAAACCTTTGGCTATGGAAAACCCAGTGGGAAAAACCATAGCTAAGGGAAAAGATTACAAATTCTGTCAACCCCCCCTGATCTGTAAAAGCTCTTAGGCTTTCAGATCTCGTAGGCTTATCTCATCACTCCTATTTACAATATTCCGAAAATGTACACAGATTACAAATTTTATCACCATCAAGCAGCTGCTGAATCTAGAAACTCTGGAGAGGTGTGCTAAGTTTCGTCGCCTCTGATGTGGTCTTCAGACTATATGGTCAGCTCAACAGAACCAGCCTCTATCCCAGTCATCACCGGGATGTGATGTACCACCAGGCGCCCTCAAATACACTATTGTTGTGATTCTGGAATGGTGAGGATCTCGGAATTGATAGGATGATGTTGCCTTCATAAGTTGCTTTGCATATTTGCAGTAGATGGCCATCCCACTGTGGGTACCTGTTCTGTGATTTATCAGTATAGGGACCGGACCTGTAACATGCATTTGCATAAACATTGGAGGATGCTACTATAATTTGTAAGTCCAAATCTTTCGACCCTTGGAGGAAGCGCAGAAGGCTTGACTCCGGTCTAATGGCCCTTGTTAGGTGCCAACTATCTCTGGCTAATGAGTTTACTACAATTGCTATACCGGGACACATGCAGTTAGCCAGGAGTGCATGATTGCACTTAGATAAGGGACTTTAGGACCAGTTATATCCTCCCACTCTTCCAGCGATCGGAAGGGTTCTTTTTGTTCATCCATTAAGTATACTCCAATAGGTGTACTTTTGATGTCAATGGTCCTTGTAATTTCTTCAACGCACTTCTTGACGTTTGTAACAGGATTCTATGAGCCATGACTTTATTTTTGCCTAGGTCTTTTTATTTCATGTTTAAAAGTCAGGCTTGTACAAGTAGTTCGGTTTTCTCTTCAGGAGATCCGATGAGATTTTAGTTGTCTCCAACTATGATCTCTAATCTTGTTCTTTACACAGATGCAAAGACAACCTTCAGTAGGAATCATTGACTTGTAAAGTGATTCTCTTGGTTGTACATTTAATTGTTATACTTATTGTTTTTCTTCATTTTGAATAGACGTCCCGAAGTCTATTCAGGCATTTAAGGAAATGTGGAAATTATCTTTACAAGATATCCACGAAGGTATGCCGTCACAACATCCAATAACAGCATATCCATAATTTTCCTTCGCCAAATCGTAAGGTATTCGCTTTTGATAACTTAGGGAGACTGATGCATCATTTATGAGACATGCTCATTTGAATTTGTTCGATCCCTAGTTTCAGCGAAATTTTCCGTGGGCTATAGGTTGTACCTTATAGCATATGATTTTGTATTTATTTTTCTTATGTGTGCAATACTTTGTTTTATCCATAGGTTTGACACCTTTTTGGTGTCAGGACTTCAGGTCCGAACATTTCATGTTTCATAAGTGAGTCCAGCTCATCTTTTATTGCCACGTTCCATATTTTGGCCAATCTCCACGTTTGCCTTCTAGCAACGGAGTGTGGAACGATAATTTACAAACATCATCGCTTTTGCGATATATATGGCAATATGATACATGAATACATTTGTCAACAATCTATGTTCTATCTGTCCAACACCTCCCCAGTACGTACAACATTTACTTAATTTCACTTTTTCCCGGCAATTCCTCTGCAGTGGATTCCAGGAAGGGTGAGGGTGTGGACAGGAGCTCATTGTCCTGTGGTAGTATTGTCTTAAGGTCTCCAGGAGTTTCTGTCCTTGGAGCCTGGTGGTCTGCCTCGTTTCTGTTAAGGATCAGCCACTTCTGCTGCTGGTGGATTGCATCCATTCTTGGGGATGTCAATCCTAGCTGGAGTTTTTGCAGCAGAGATGTGTGATCTGACAATCTTCCGGTTGTCAATAAATGATTCCGGTAATTGGTGAACAGTGTTCTGTATGTGGAGGATCTTCGGGATCTCTTCTACACATTGTATTGTTACCGGATCATAGTGGGTCAAACTTTTTGTATCCCACGTTATAATTTGCTTCACGCCAGATTTTCCAGTATCTGGGCCTATTTTTGGGAAACTCGTCTCATCGAGATCACAGTCTTCAAGATGTGCCTTAAATACGTCCCCCGTTTGGGGTTCTAGGTGTCTTTTCATTGAGGGTGAGTCAAACCCTTCATAGATACCTAGGCGACGTTGAGGACCCATATTTGTCCTCTGTGTTGGTGCGATGGGGATTTAAACTGCGGACCGAAGATTCTCCGAAGAGAAATGTTCGGTGGCATTTCATATGCAAGTTGCATTAGAGACTCTGACCTCCAGAGGGTCTTATTTTCATTTACGATGCAGCATGCAGAATTTGCATGTCCCCATGCATCCATATGCAATTGGGATTTAATGAACGTTCAATCCATTGGAGTCTACTTTTCAGTAACTCTGCCGACCCATTTTGGGTATGAACATGCGGCACTTGTATGTTCATTTTCTATTCCCGTTGCTTGGCAGTACTCTTGAAATGACTGGGAGGTATATTTCCCAACATTAACCCGACTTATTTTCTATATTTTATTGTCTGGGAAATGTGCCCGCAACATTTTTATTTTTGTGCCAATAGCTTTGGAAAAGCTAAGTTGCGGGTCTGTAGTAGACACACGTACGAATATACTGAGGATGCATTTATCAGTACAATAAAGTACCGAAATAGCCCACTAGGGGTGGTGGATTTTATCCACATCTATCTCCTTGTATTCTTTTTGAGGAAGCGTGGAGATTCTTTTTCAACTTTTTGTGGAGATGGCCTTGCAATTAATTTTTCCCTTATAGCAAGGGATGCGAGGGAATTCTCCCTTCTGAAGAATCTTCTGGTTCTTCAAGTCATACCCATGGGATGAGATGCAGTGCATCATCACAAATCCAGGGTGGCCAAGTCCATCATGCCAGAGTAAAAACTAGGCTGATGTCGGGCACTTCAGGTGCTCCGTTTAATTCCGCTTCCTTTCTCTGAATCTTCGTATGGTAGAGGCCTCTAAGGCTCTCAAAACGTTCAAGTAAGGATTTTACTCATTTATCTTGAGATGTTGCATACGGTAATTTTTTTTCATTTACATTTACTGTTTCCAAATGGAATCCGTTGAAACGGATGTCCTTGAAACTTAGAAAGTTTCTTTTGGAATTCGGAGGGGTTAGTGCATCCTCTATTTTTGTGACGTTTGTGGGCAACAGTGTTGCATTCCCTGGATCTTCAATATGGCCCTGATATTGGGCTTTGTATTGAAAAATCGTACGTGTTTATTGTCTACTAATCATTTATGAGAGCAGTTTCAAAAGATGAAACGTATAGGCACATGTATATTCAAATAGACATATTCATTTATTGTCTAAAAATTTTCATTCAAAACAGATTGCGTAATATAAAAGCTCTCATAGCATGAAGTGCTCTAAATAATTTGCTAAGATAAAAGTAAAGGCTAATCAAGCATGTCATCATTTTCGAAGTTGTCAGCTGAAAACTTGACTGGAGCATCAGAGGTTATCAGGTTTGTTTCAGCTTTATTTTTCTTGTTCTCTTTATAAAAATCCTGGAGATGCTGCAGAGTTCGGCACACTCTGGACCATTGGCCTTTTATGCCACAATTATGGCACTGGTCTTCTCATTCCCTCTTGGGTGGGGGTGCATAATTTTTGTCATTTCTGTGCCACGTGAACTTCCGCTTACTTTCATTATTTCGCTGCTGCTGTACATGGCCCTTGGCATTTTTCTGTTGACCCCCCTTCTGTGGTCTTTCTTTTCTTTTATTATCTCTCTTCTTTTTGAAGGAAGAGGAATAGTGAGCTTCTGGTCGGGGGCAGTGCCGGGAGGGCGCATATTGTGAGTGGCGAGAAGAAGCTCTCTGTTTTGCTCGACCATGAGTAAACATGACAGCAGCTCAGAATACTTGGTGAACTTGCGTTCACGGTATTGCTACATGAGTGTCGCATCGTTTTCATGGAAGGACGTATACGTCTTTTCTAGCATGCGATTTTCTGAGACTTTCTCACCACACAACTTCAGGCGTGAGGTGATGCTAAAAAGTGCTGAGTTGTACTCAGCAATGGATTTAAAGTCCTGCAGTCTCAGGTTCTCCCACTCGTATCGTGCCCTTGGGAGTATAACATCTTTCTGATGTTTATACCTGTCCTCAAGGGCAGTCCATAGCTCAAGTGGATCTTCGACCGTAAGGTATTCAGCCTTTAAGGTCTTGTCCACATGGCGGCGAATATAGATGGCTTGCGCCTTCTCTATATCGCTAACATTTTCTTTTTCAGTCACAGCAGCGATGAGGGACTTTGCCCGCCGGTGAAACTTTACATCTAGCTGCCAGCTTAGATAGTTTCTACCTGATGCTTCCAGTACTTCGAAATCAACGCTTGTAATTTTAGCCATTTATCTAGCAGAGCACAAACATGCATGCATTAATAATTAATCAGAGAAAACATTTTCATGCGGAGGCAATATTTAACGAAAAGCTAAATGTGTGGATCGGCCAGTCCCACAAGAAAGCGTCCAAAGTCCAAAGTCCAAATTATACAAATTTGTAGCTTTAAAAATGAAAATACAACTTTGGAAACCCAGTGGGTCCCATATGATATCTCCATCTTCAAGCGTGGCCTCCGTCTTCATGGAAGTTGGTTTTCTTTCTTTGACATTTATATAAATTACTCACTACAATTTCTCTCAAAAATAAAAGAAAAGTGCGGAAAATAAACTGTGGGACTAAACGACCGATCCAAAAACCACATTTAGCAATTCATGCAGAAATATTGTGCTCATCAACATTTTCATCAGACATTTTCATCACAAGCATCACATGCATTTAATATTCGCAGAGATGGATAAATAATTTAATCACTTAATAATTATTGGACCACTGGGCAACGTCATGCACCGTTAGGTTAGATTACTAACGGCAGAGCGGTCGCAGGATCTTCCTAATTATTAAGTTTAAAATACAATGCACAACCACACATATAATATCCACAGAATAAGCCTAGTGATGTAAGGCATCTAAAGATGATTTTTACAGGAAAATCATTACGATGCAAGAGTTGAAATGAATGGGTTTAATCAATAAAATTGAATAAGAGCCCAAAATAAACATTTTCTTTGTCTGAGGAAAAGAGGTTCCCTTATCATCCCAAAAGCCCCTCAAAAATACCCAAAAAGCCTTTGCCAGTCCGATAGTATGCCCGTATTTTACCGTGATTTTTCACGAATTTTCTGCCCTTGAACGCCCTTTTAAAATTTATATTGAGCCCAAAAGGTTCATATTAAGGCTTGTTTATAGCCTTTGCCCCCCTCATATGGGCTTCAGGCCGACAAAATTTTTTTTCGAGAGAGAAAAAAAACAGCCTGCGGGCCTAAAGCCCGCAGCCGGCCTGTGGGCTTCAGGCCCACAGATTTTTTTTGAATAAATCGGCATGTGGGCCTGAAGCCCGCAGCCGGCCTGTGGGCTTCAGGCCCAAAGGCTTTTCTGGATTTTTTTGCTGCAAACTAGGTTTGCAGTCGGGGGGGGCGCCGCCGCCGCCCCCCCTGAAGGGGGGATCGGCGGCGGGGGCCGCCGCCCCCCTGCAGGGCGGCGCGGCGGCGGGGCGATCCCGCTGCCCCCCCTGCAGGGGAAGCGGCGGCAGGGGCCGCCCCCCTGCTGGGGGGCGCGGCGGGGGCCGCCGCCCCCCCTGCTGGGGGGCGCGGCGGGGGCCGCCGCCCCCCCTGCTGGGGGGGCGCGGTGGCAGGGGTCGCCGCCCCCTGCAGGGGGAGGCGGCGGCGGGCAAATCCTGCCGCCCCCCTGTGATCACTCCTTATTTTACACCTTTTTTCCGCATGTTTGCATGCCATTTAGATCGCCCAAATCACGTCTTTTACGATTTATCGACGATATTGCGATGCTTTTCACGTTTTGTTGTTTTTGTCGCATTTCAGGTGATTTGGCGCGATTTGGAGTGATCTCGAGATACGCTTACGCTAGACGGCCACCAACGACCTCCCCGAGGAGTATTTTGCTGTTGGAGAGGAGCGGAAGAAGAATGGACGCCGCAGGAGCGACGGGGAGGCCAAATTAAGCAGTTTGGGCATTTTTTGTGTCCCACTCGGCCGAGTGGAGGAGCCACTCGGCCGACCAGCGAGACACCGCTCGGCCGACCTGTTCAGACACGTTTTCCATGTGTACTCGGCCGAGCGACGGAGACCACATCGGCCGAGTGACTATACCACGTCCGCCCGAGTGGCGCCCAGACGAAGGCCCTCAAAAGTATCGAAGTTACTGTTTTTCGGACACCTGAGCTTCAGAAGACCCACTCGGCCGAGTGGTAAATCCGTCCGCCCGAGTGAAGTAAAGCCATCGGCCGAGTGACGACAACTCACTCGGCCGAGCCACCTCCGAACTGAAGACCCCTGAAAGCCCCGACTTACTGGAAAATTACAGGGTTTTCACTCGGCCGAGCGACTTTTGTCACTCGGCCGAGTGCGATGCGCTGCCTGTAGCGAAATCTGCGGAAAACAGGCTGTGCAGGGGCGTTTTGGTCAGGATTTTTGGACGATTTTTGGGGCTATTTAAGCCCTGTTTTTACCCTAGTTTTAGGAGCCACCTCTCAGATTTTTTGCAGCTTTTTGAGTCTACTTTTTAGCTTTATTAATTGTGATTGGAGAAGAGAAAAACTTGGATTTTTGTTGGGTTGATTGAAGATCTACATTGGTTTGCACTTCTCTTCCCCAAAAACTCTATTTTTATTGTTTATATCATTGTTGTGATGAATTCCATTGTCTATTTCATTGCTAATTATTGTGCTATTGCTATGATTAGTGAGTAGTCTCCACGTCTTGGGGCGTGGGGATGAACCCTACAAGCCCAATTTCGTATTTGTGTTGAATTGGTAGAAATTGAGCTAGGATTGTTATTAGGGATTAGATTGGGATCAAATTACTACGGATAGCTAGGTATTCACATCAATTGGGATTTGCAAGAGATTGGATCCCAATTCGATAGGAAGCCCTAGAAATCCGAATTGGGTTGGAGTCGGATTTTCGAAGTATCGGTTTGCAAGAGATTGGACCGATGCTAGGATCTCCGGTTGCAATTCCGTGCCGATACCCGTTTGCAAGAGATTGGACGGGTAGGAACTATCCTAATCTAGATTGTGGACCGAGTTTGCAAGAGATTGGGCTCGGTGCGCAATTGGACGATGATGTTGATCCTAATGCTAGCTTCCCTAGGCTAGGGTTTGCAAGAGATTGGACCCAAACCTAGGATAGCTATAGACCGGCAACAGCGCGAGAGCGTGAGCTTGGTTCCACATTTAGTTGCAACTAGTTCATCCAAATTCTCATCCTAGCGATTTCGATACCGGCGAACCACATTTGTGAAATACGGTGAGTAGTGGGGATTCCCCATTCCCTAGGCGTTCTCTATTTGATTTGATATTTCGCACTTTTGTCTGACGATTGTGACAGGATCGCCCAAGGCAATTATCCCTCTAAATAGCCAGGTTGATTAGGAGCAAGCACGGTCATTCGTCCTCCCTGTGTTCGATACCCGCTCGCCGCTATACCGTGCGCTTGCGGTAAAACTACAACCGTCGCCTCGGGACGTGTACGCCGGGGCGCGATCAAGTTTTTGCAAAAACTTGATCGCGCCCCGGCGTACACGTCCCGAGGCGACGGTTGTAGTTTTACCGCAAGCGCACGGTATAGCGGCGAGCGGGTATCGAACACAGGGAGGACGAATGACCGTGCTTGCTCCTTATCAACCTGGCTATTTAGAGGGATAATTGCCTTGGGCGATCCTGTCACAATCGTCAGACAAAAGTGCGAAATATCAAATCAAATAGAGTACGCCTAGGGAATGGGGAATCCCCACTACTCACCGTATTTCACAAATGTGGTTCGCCGGTATCGAAATCGCTAGGATGAGAATTTGGATGAACTAGTTGCAACTAAATGTGGAACCAAGCTCACGCTCTCGCGCTGTTGCCGGTCTATAGCTATCCTAGGTTTGGGTCCAATCTCTTGCAAACCCTAGCCTAGGGAAGCTAGCATTAGGATCAACATCATCGTCCAATTGCGCACCGAGCCCAATCTCTTGCAAACTCGGTCCACAATCTAGATTAGGATAGTTCCTACCCGTCCAATCTCTTACAAACGGGTATCGGCACGGAATTGCAACCGGAGATCCTAGCATCGGTCCAATCTCTTGCAAACCGATACTTCGAAAATCCGACTCCAACCCAATTCGGATTTCTAGGGCTTCCTATCGAATTGGGATCCAATCTCTTGCAAATCCCAATTGATGTGAATACCTAGCTATCCGTAGTAATTTGATCCCAATCTAATCCCTAATAACAATCCTAGCTCAATTTCTACCAATTCAACACAAATACGAAATTGGGCTTGTAGGGTTCATCCCCACGCCCCAAGACGTGGAGACTACTCACTAATCATAGCAATAGCACAATAATTAGCAATGAAATAGACAATGGAATTCATCACAACAATGATATAAACAATAAAAATAGAGTTTTTGGGGAAGAGAAGTGCAAACCAATGTAGATCATCAATCAACCCAACAAAAATCCAAGTTTTTCTCTTCTCCAATCACAATTAATAAAGCTAAAAAGTAGACTCAAAAAGCTGCAAAAAATCTGAGAGGTGGCTCCTAAAACTAGGGTAAAAACAGGGCTTAAATAGCCCCAAAAATCGTCCAAAAATCCTGACCAAAACGCCCCTGCACAGCCTGTTTTCCGCAGATTTCGCTACAGGCAGCGCATCGCACTCGGCCGAGTGACAAAAGTCGCTCGGCCGAGTGAAAACCCTGTAATTTTCCAGTAAGTCGGGGCTTTCAGGGGTCTTCAGTTCGGAGGTGGCTCGGCCGAGTGAGTTGTCGTCACTCGGCCGATGGCTTTACTTCACTCGGGCGGACGGATTTACCACTCGGCCGAGTGGGTCTTCTGAAGCTCAGGTGGCCGAAAAACAGTAACTTCGATACTTTTGAGGGCCTTCGTCTGGGCGCCACTCGGGCGGACGTGGTATAGTCACTCGGCCGATGTGGTCTCCGTCGCTCGGCCGAGTACACATGGAAAACGTGTCTGAACGGGTCGCGCCCAGACGAAGGCCCTCAAAAGTATCGAAGTTACTGTTTTTCGGCCACCTGAGCTTCAGAAGACCCACTCGGCCGAGTGGTAAATCCGTCCGCCCGAGTGAAGTAAAGCCATCGGCCGAGTGACGACAACTCACTCGGCCGAGCCACCTCCGAACTGAAGACCCCTGAAAGCCCCGACTTACTGGAAAATTACAGGGTTTTCACTCGGCCGAGCGACTTTTGTCACTCGGCCGAGTGCGATGCGCTGCCTGTAGCGAAATCTGCGGAAAACAGGCTGTGCAGGGGCGTTTTGGTCAGGATTTTTGGACGATTTTTGGGGCTATTTAAGCCCTGTTTTTACCCTAGTTTTAGGAGCCACCTCTCAGATTTTTTGCAGCTTTTTGAGTCTACTTTTTAGCTTTATTAATTGTGATTGGAGAAGAGAAAAACTTGGATTTTTGTTGGGTTGATTGAAGATCTACATTGGTTTGCACTTCTCTTCCCCAAAAACTCTATTTTTATTGTTTATATCATTGTTGTGATGAATTCCATTGTCTATTTCATTGCTAATTATTGTGCTATTGCTATGATTAGTGAGTAGTCTCCACGTCTTGGGGCGTGTGGATGAACCCTACAAGCCCAATTTCGTATTTGTGTTGAATTGGTAGAAATTGAGCTAGGATTGTTATTAGGGATTAGATTGGGATCAAATTACTACGGATAGCTAGGTATTCACATCAATTGGGATTTGCAAGAGATTGGATCCCAATTCGATAGGAAGCCCTAGAAATCCGAATTGGGTTGGAGTCGGATTTTCGAAGTATCGGTTTGCAAGAGATTGGACCGATGCTAGGATCTCCGGTTGTAATTCCGTGCCGATACCCGTTTGCAAGAGATTGGACGGGTAGGAACTATCCTAATCTAGATTGTGGACCGAGTTTGCAAGAGATTGGGCTCGGTGCGCAATTGGACGATGATGTTGATCCTAATGCTAGCTTCCCTAGGCTAGGGTTTGCAAGAGATTGGACCCAAACCTAGGATAGCTATAGACCGGCAACAGCGCGAGAGCGTGAGCTTGGTTCCACATTTAGTTGCAACTAGTTCATCCAAATTCTCATCCTAGCGATTTCGATACCGGCGAACCACATTTGTGAAATACGGTGAGTAGTGGGGATTCCCCATTCCCTAGGCGTTCTCTATTTGATTTGATATTTCGCACTTTTGTCTGACGATTGTGACAGGATCGCCCAAGGCAATTATCCCTCTAAATAGCCAGGTTGATAAGGAGCAAGCACGGTCATTCGTCCTCCCTGTGTTCGATACCCGCTCGCCGCTATACCGTGCGCTTGCGGTAAAACTACAACCGTCGCCTTGGGACGTGTACGCCGGGGCGCGATCAAGTTTTTGGCGCCGTTGCCGGGGAGGCGATTGCGTTTGATTCTTTTTCACCTTAGCTATTTCTTTCTTTTATTTTCTTTTTATTTTATTTCTTTTACCATTATTATTTCCTTTGCTATTCTTACCTAACCCTTCCACGGTACTAATCATCTCTTTGAAACTCTGTTTTCCCTGTGCATGTACACGAGATCTACGGCGGACCCCGAAGCCTTATTATTCGATCCCGAGATCGAACGTACCGCGCGGAGACTCAGAGCGGAAAGGAGACAATATCCGGAAGGACGGTTTATGACCAACCGGGAAACTCCCGAAGAATTGGCGGAGAGAATGGCGAGAATAATTTCTATTCGCGATAGGCTTCGGCCTAAAACCTCTTCTACTACGTCATCCATCGCCGTGCCGGAGTTGGCGGCCGACAAGAACTTCGAGCTAAAGACGGGATTGGTGGTTTTGATGCAACAAGACCCATTTCATGGGAACGCTCACGAGAACCCCCACTACCACATCCAATCATTCTTGTCGAAGTGCGCCACTTTCCAAATGCCGGGGGTCCCGATCGATGCCATCAGATTGCGCCTCTTCCCCTTCACGCTAAAGGACAAAGCACTCTATTGGCTGAGGACGCAAGCTGACGGAGTTTTCACCTCTTGGGACGGGTTGGCGGATGCATTCATTGATAAATTCTATCCACCATCCAAGACGGTGAAGATCCGGAGCGCTCTCATGTCCTTCAAGCAAGGACCACATGAGACGCTCTATGAAGCTTGGGAGCGATTTAAGGATTTGCAGCACCAGTGCCCGCACCACAGTATAGAAGATTGGGAGTTAGTGCATAGCTTCTACAACGGTCTCCAACCGGGGACCAAACAAATTATTGATGCCGCGGCGAATGGTGCAATCTTGTCAAAGACTCCCGAGGAAGCTACGGCCCTAATTGAGGAGATGGCCTCTAATAACCAACAATGGGGCGATGAGCGAGGACACTCTACGTCCTCCTTAAAGCCGACTAGCATCTACGAGGCAAAGGCCGTAGCGGAGCTTACGAGCAAATTTGATTCTCTCCACAAGGTGGTGGAGAGATTGGAGAAATTCATCACGGAGCCCCAAGGAAGCCCTTCCACCTCCGCGCCGGCAAGCCAAATGAGTGATTGGCAAGACCAATCTCAAGCCATGTATTCGGGAGGAGAGCAAGGAGAAGGATCCTTGGAGCAAGTGCAATATGTTGCGGGGAACCAAGGTTATTGGTCCAATCCGGCCGCAAGAAATCACCCGGGATTCTCCTACGCCAACAATGAAGGAGCTTTGAACCCGCCACAACAACCGCCTAATCAAGCTCGACCACCACCACCCCAACAACAATACTATCCGCCGAGGGGACCTACACAACAAAACTTCCAACCAAAGCAACAAGTCCCACCTTATAGGCCTCCCGGATACAACCAAGGGTGGAGGAATCAAAACCAAAACCCTCCACAAGCTCCACAACGATCCGATTTCGAAACTAGAGTGGAGGCGTTCATGGTCGAGCAAAATAAGGTGAATGCTACTTTGAAGGCGGGGCAAGATTCTCTCAATACCGTAGTGGCTCAAATTTCGGAGTAATTAGCGTTGCTCAACCGGAACACTCAAAGATTGCCGGCGCAACCGGAGCAAAACCCACGGGGCAACACGGGCCACATCAACGCCGTAGTTGCCGTCACAACTAGAGGCGGGAAGGACACCACCCCCACCATGATTCCTATTGAGGAGGCCGTGGAGGAAAGTTTGGAGCCGGTTGAGCCGGTAATTGAGATTGAAAAGGAGAAGGAGCCACAAGACAAGGAGAAATCTAGGGCGGAGCTATTAATTGAGGAGAAGCGCTTCATGCCACCGGTCCCATTCCCCCAAAGACTAGCGAAAGAGAAAATGGAGAAAAGGCTAGCGAAATTCCTCGAGTATCTAAGAGGAGTTAGCCTAAATATTCCCTTCCTTGACGCCATCATCGAGATCCCCACATATGCCAAATTCCTGAAGGATTTGATTTCAGGGAGAAAGAGGAAGGAGAAGATCATGCTAGCCGAGGAGGGCTCTTGGTTCACCAAGAGAGAAAAGGAGCCGGCAAAATTTAAAGATCCGGGGAGTTTTCGGATTCCTTGCACTTTGGGCGGCGTGCCTCTTCAAAAGGCGTTGGTAGATCTTGGGGCTAGTGTGAGTCTCATGCCTCTCTCCATGTTCTTAAAGCTTAACACCGGGACGAAGTTGAAACCCACCGACATGCGCATTCAATTAGCCGATGGACGGATAACAAGGCCGGTGGGGATCGCCGAAGACATCCCACTTCAAGTACCGGGTGGAATATGCTTGCCATGTGACTTTGTCATCATGGACATTAAGGAGGAAGGAGACACCTCATTGATACTTGGACGCCCATTCCTCGCCACCGCCGGAGTCATCGTCGACGTGCGCGAAGGTACCTTAACCTTAAACGTCGGAAACATTGAGGTGGAGCTCCACATTCCTAAGGCTATGAAGCATATGCCTTATCACGAGGAACTCGACTACATGGACCTCCTCGATGAGGTAATAGAGGAGGCGATTCCTCACTCAATTGGTGCCCTTTTTGATGAAGAATTTGATGAAGGCCCGGATTTAGGCCAAGATGAAAAGATTAAAGACGATTCCCCCGACTTCTCCGCTGATGAAGATGAAGGCGACGCTGATGTCGCGAGGATTCGAGAGCTCTGCAAGCTCTCGAAATTAAAGTCTCCAAAGAAAGCTCCGCCGGCACGGAAATCGGCACCGCCGGTAAAGCCGTTGGCCGGGGCAAATGCTAGCTTGGGGGAGCCTCCCCCCAACACTATTCGAGATAGGAGACCACCGCGGGAGAACGCTACGCCGCCACGTTCGAATCCAAGCGCGCTCCCCGGAAAGTTTGACGGGTGCATCCCGTATGCACCCAACATCCCGCATTGATTGAAAATTATAGGGGGTCGAGCTCACGACCTTAAACGAGCGCTTTTCGGGAGGCAACCCGACGGTTTTTGCCTTATTTTTACTTTTTCTTTATTTTTGTTTTAGAAATTTTTAGTGTTTTGAGTCGATCGCCAAAAATTTTGTGATAACGGGTCCCATTTTTCTTGACAGGAGAGGAGATAGGTAGATCCATCATGAGGAGGATGAACGAGGCGACGAGGAGCGCCCAAAGAAGGCGTTCGACGCTTAGGAGGAGCATGAAATCGACTGGAGGAAGAAAGACGGAGTTTAGAGCCCAAACGAAGATAAACAGCAGAAATTAAGGCTCACTCGGCCGAGTATACTAGTCACTCGGCCGAGTCCATAAGTTCGTCCGGCCGAGCCGCTCACGAACGAGGGAAGTCTGATGTACCCAACTCTCTGTCTATTTTTCTCATTTCATAAGAACTGCCACTCGGCCGAGTATATATATTCACTCGGCCGAGTAAATCGGATACCCTCCTAGGGCGAGTTATGCCGAGTAGCTTGAGTCACTCGGCCGAATGGACTTACTCCACTCGGCCGAGCCTGGCAAAGCCACTCGGCCGAAGCGATATCGGGGAGAAATTTTTATTTGCCTCGCTCGGCCGAGTGAGTAAAGTCACTCGGCCGAGTCGTAACTTTTTAATATAAAGCCGAGGGGGGGCGCAGTTTTCGAAAACGAAAAAACCCCTTCGCCCGCGCCCCCTCAGCTTTCCCTCGCCCGATCTCGCCTCGCCCAACAGCCACTCGCCCGCGTGCGCCGCCGCTCGGCCTGCCATCGCCGGCCGACCATCGCCGGACCCCGCCCGAGTCGCCGCCGGCAGCCCCGCCTCCGATCACCTCCGGTTCGCTTATTTTCACCGTTTTCTCCTCTCCTCGTGTATTTTTTGAGGATCCATGTGCTAAACGCCCCCCTAACCCAAATCAATTCCTATATCTATCCATTGCACCCCTATTGCTCCATACATTTTGATTATTACTCGCTGATATCGCTTTTTCACGCGCAGGCTGCTTATTGGAGCTTAGGGGAGGCCAGGGGAGCTTCTACGGGCTGCTCCGGACTTCGTGGAGGCGCGGACTTCGCACGCTTCCACTACTTAGCACTCGCGGCGTGTTCAGGTATACTCTTTCCATTCTTTTTGCACACGCCGCACTTTTCACTTTTCGGCGCGCGTTCAGGGCCGACATGCCGCCCCGGACACGACCGAGGTCGACGAGAGCTTCCGCCAAGCGGAAGCGATCGGACGAGGCCGGCCCTGCTCACGAGGTGGAGGACTCTCCTCCGCCTTCTCCCGCACACCCCGTCCACCCAGCACAGCCTGCAGGCCCCGCACACCCCGCACAGCCTGCAGCGCACCCACAGCCCGCACAGCCACTCCCGCCGCTGCACAGCCACCACCACCGGCTCCACTGGTCGGGCCGCTCAGGATCACGTTCCGAGACGACGCACACCGCGCCGTCTTCGACCGTATCTCTCAGCGCTCGATCGTACCCTCCAGGTTTGCACACCTCGCTGACCTTGGACGCCTGGGGGTACTCGAGGGACTGCTCACGTTGTACGACAACGTGGGTTGGCGAGATTTTCTGCAGGTGTCGGCGGATACTTTTACCCGTCCGACACTTGAGGTTTTGAGTTCGATCGCCCGGACCGATGAGGGATGCTCATTCCGGTTCATGGATCGAGAGTGCCAGGTCACTCTCGATATGATGAGAGCGTTTTTCTCTTGGCCCGCAGTCCCCGGAGCCGATCGCGGTTATGGCCCCACCCATATCCCCCCACCTTCTTTCGACGCCGGTGCCTTCTGGGCCCGGATTACAGGTCTTCACGCCGCCTTTGACCCTAGTAGGGCCAAGGCCTCGGCCATAGTCCACCCCTGCCTACGCATTGCCCAGCGCCTCATGGCGACTACCTTTTTGGCCAGATATGTGCCGGGCACGATGTCTACGCCGGAGCTTTACATGCTCTACGCGATGACCCGTCCCAGAGCTCTATCTAGGGATGGAGATGAGCTTGTCCCCGCCGTCGTGATCGATATCGCGGCATGGTTCTTAGACCGCATCATTGTATCGGTGGGCGCTCGCTCACCGAT
This sequence comes from Scilla litardierei, assembly GCA_030789695.1. Lineage (NCBI taxonomy): Eukaryota > Viridiplantae > Streptophyta > Magnoliopsida > Asparagales > Asparagaceae > Scilla > Scilla litardierei. Next base: position 206,719,648 of record CM061134.1, on the reverse strand, counting down.
ATGCTGCGGCGGCCTGATTACCCTGCTGGCTCTTATGACCAGCGAGGACTTCCCCGACGACTTGCGACGCGTCCCGGGCCCCACCTCTTTGTCGATAGATGTTATGGCCCGGATGAAGATGCTGCGTCCGCATGGTGAGCGTCACTGGGTCTGGTTGCACGGCCCTTTCGGTGCCGACTACATGATTCTCCCGAGCCCTGCTCGGACCCAGATTGCACCGGCCCACGTTGACTGGCTCCCAGATATGGATGTCCTCATCCCCGCCGCCTACGTGCTCGAGGCCGAGGAGGCCGAGCAGGCCCACGCTGCCCACGCTGCCCAGGCTGCCCCCGCAGACCCTGCTGCACGCCCTGCCGAGCCTGCTGCCGACCCTGTCGCCCCTGTGGCCCCTCAGCCCACACCTGTCGTTTCTGCTGCTCCCGACACTTCTGTCCTCACCTCTGCCAGTGTCGAGAGTACTCTTGCTGAGCCCACTTCCACCACTGTCACCACTTCCGAGGCTGTCACCACCACTCCCACTTCCGCCACTGGCCCCTTGTCTGTCGAGCCTCTTTCTTCTGCCTTCCCCGAGCGCCCGCCGACCGTAGTCGAGTACGGAGAGCCCTCGTTCGTTTCGGTCGTGGAGACCATGGTTAGCATGATCTCCGCTGGGGCTACACCTTTTGGACCACACACTTCTACCCCAGCGGGAGATTCCTCTGTCTCCACTGCCGCCGTCTTCTCCGAGAGTGTCGTGGCGTCTGTCCACACTTCTGTGCCACAGACCTCTTTGGCCACCTCGTTGCCTCTTTTGCACGCTTCCTTTGCTGCCGCCGCCTCCACTTCTCGCCAGCCTCGCCCTGCGCAGCCTAGACCGGCGCGTCCCTCTGCACCACCCCCGCCCGACACTACACTGCAGAGCATACGTGCTCTTGAGTTGGCGGTGAGTGGTCTTAGAGGAGACCTTAGGACCCTGTCCTCCACCGTCTCTGCGATGGCTGGACGCTTCGACCTGATACCCCAGATCCACTACTGCCTTACACAGGTGCTGGAGCGTCTCCCTCGCGTACCCCAGCCCACCCAGCAGGTTCCCACACACACTTCCACACACACTAGACCTGCTTCCGCTTCCACCCCAGCTCAGCAGCCCACACCACCACCACCACCACCTCCGCCTCAGGACGGAGACGGCGCGGCACCGCCTTCTTAGGCACTCTTGATGCCTTTATCCATTCCTGCCGTTGTGCTGCCCGTCTCTGCTGGGTCCTGATGCACTTTTGTCCACCCCCCTCCCCCTCACTATTTTTGGGATTATATTTTTGATCATATCTTTATGTGCATATCATATCATATCTACTTGGGATTCTCATTTTGATCACATCTATATATATCTTTTTGGGAGAGAGGGAGCGTTTTTGGTACTGTATTTATTTTCATATCACTCCTGTTCGTGCATGCATCATGTCCGCATCATATTTTTTTTCATTTCTTTCTTTTTTTCTCTTTCTTTTTATTTTCATTTTTCCATGCATGCATCCTCACTTGCCCCTCACACTTCTTGTCTCTCGGTGTCCCACACTTTGCACATTGAGGACACTGTGCCGTTTAGCTTGGGGGAGTGAGTCCTCACTTTCTTTTTTCGTTTAGCCACCTTTATTTTCAGTTTTTCACACCGTTTTTCACTTTTGCACTTATTTTTCATTATTTTTCATTTATCTTGCCATGCATCACGTTTTTCTTATTTTCCTGTGTGCCGCATTGCATAGTTCTATTTTTCCTTTTATCTTTACTTCGTTTCTTTTTCATCTCATGCTAGAGATGAATTTTCTGTGATGATGTCTACGTGGAGTCAACTTATTCTATATGCATGCTATATTTGTCATGTCTTAGGTTTTATATCTGATATCATATGCTATGACTTGCCTTGCATTTAGAAATGGTAACCCACACTTTTTTTTTCACATGAAAATGGATGAAGTTTTATTATTAGCTGAGACTGAATATTCATATGTATGCTATCTCAGAAAACACACCAAGATTCACGCATTGAATGCCTATATCTGGAGTACTGATTTCTTTTCCTTTATCACTTCTATATGCATGAATTGTACACTTCACTTCAGGATGATTGAATGATGTTAGCTATGATATATCGGGATTAGTTAGCTTTTTGTGATCAAAACTGAGTAGATTAGATTACCCTGCTGAAGTTGTCGTGCATGTCTTATAGAGTGAGCCGAGAGTTATATATATTTCTTTCTCCACAAATCTTGAACATCATTTCTCTACTTTTAAAATCTTTGGTGAATCTCCCCTTAGTGATTCTATTTTATGGCATTTCCCCCGCTATTAATTCCTAGCTCCAAATCCCCTATTCTATTCCAAAAAAAAAATGAATGAAAGGGAGAAAAACATGCTTGCATATCATTATCTCTCTCTGAGTTGGGATCATTGTGAATATATTGCTTATTGAAAAAAAAAAAAGAAAAAAAAAAGAGAGAGAGAAAAGAAAAGAGGAAAAATCCTCAATAAAAGATCCCATCTCACTTTCTTTCTCTCTTCTTTCTCTTCATTGATTTTGGAGCTATATGTATACATAAATGGGGATGTAAATATTTTTGTGCCACCACGCTTATAGATAAGCTTGGGGGAGGAGATCCATTAATGTGTGAGAGAGTGACTACTTGACATTGCACGACAACCTAGGCTAAGTAATATTCTATACTCGGTGAGATCGTTTCTAGCTCTACGAAATCCAGAAATCCAAGCCTAGCTTTCATTTCATGAAATCCATACTTTTCTATTCTCTCTATTCTATAGTGTGATATTCTTATACTCCAGATAGAAAGCGTTTGATTGAAAAGTGTGTGATCTGTGATTTGTATACCGCTTTAAATGATTCAGACGATGTTAATCTTAAAATTATTCCGTTCTTCATGATTACACCATTGTTCGTGGGTTTTCTATTTCTATTTGCACTATTATACTATGATATCAAAATAAAATTCTTTGACATGTATTTCACATTCGGTGCATGCTATATGAGTAAGTGAAACCCACGTCCTGAGAAAATGATCTAGCTCCCTACCTCTTCGCTTCCTTCTTTCTTCTTTATTTTCATTTCGTTTTCATTCTTCTTCGTTTTTCTTTTTTTTTCGTTTTTTCGCCGTTTTCGTTTTCCGAATCCACCGGGTTCGCCTTTTACTTATCTTCCTCGAGGACGAGTAAGAGGCAAGCTTGGGGGATTTTGATCACTCTTTATTTTACACCTTTTTTCCGCATGTTTGCATGCCATTTAGATCGCCCAAATCACGTCTTTTACGATTTATCGACGATATTGCGATGCTTTTCACGTTTTGTTGTTTTTGTCGCATTTCAGGTGATTTGGCGCGATTTGGAGTGATCTCGAGATACGCTTACGCTAGACGGCCACCAACGATCTCCCCGAGGAGAATTTGCTGTTGGAGAGGAGCGGAAGAAGAATGGACGCCGCAGGAGCGACGGGGAGGCCAAATTAAGCAGTTTGGGCATTTTTTGTGTCCCACTCGGCCGAGTGGAGGAGCCACTCGGCCGACCAGCGAGACACCGCTCGGCCGACCCGTTCAGACACGTTTTCCATGTGTACTCGGCCGAGCGACGGAGACCACATCGGCCGAGTGACTATACCACGTCCGCCCGAGTGGCGCCCAGACGAAGGCCCTCAAAAGTATCGAAGTTACTGTTTTTCGGCCACCTGAGCTTCAGAAGACCCACTCGGCCGAGTGGTAAATCCGTCCGCCCGAGTGAAGTAAAGCCATCGGCCGAGTGACGACAACTCACTCGGCCGAGCCACCTCCGAACTGAAGACCCCTGAAAGCCCCGACTTACTGGAAAATTACAGGGTTTTCACTCGGCCGAGCGACTTTTGTCACTCGGCCGAGTGCGATGCGCTGCCTGTAGCGAAATCTGCGGAAAACAGGCTGTGCAGGGGCGTTTTGGTCAGGATTTTTGGACGATTTTTGGGGCTATTTAAGCCCTGTTTTTACCCTAGTTTTAGGAGCCACCTCTCAGATTTTTTGCAGCTTTTGAGTCTACTTTTTAGCTTTATTAATTGTGATTGGAGAAGAGAAAAACTTGGATTTTTGTTGGGTTGATTGAAGATCTACATTGGTTTGCACTTCTCTTCCCCAAAAACTCTATTTTTATTGTTTATATCATTGTTGCGATGAATTCCATTGTCTATTTCATTGCTAATTATTGTGCTATTGCTATGATTAGTGAGTAGTCTCCACGTCTTGGGGCGTGGGGATGAACCCTACAAGCCCAATTTCGTATTTGTGTTGAATTGGTAGAAATTGAGCTAGGATTGTTATTAGGGATTAGATTGGGATCAAATTACTACGGATAGCTAGGTATTCACATCAATTGGGATTTGCAAGAGATTGGATCCCAATTCGATAGGAAGCCCTAGAAATCCGAATTGGGTTGGAGTCGGATTTTCGAAGTATCGGTTTGCAAGAGATTGGACCGATGCTAGGATCTCCGGTTGCAATTCCGTGCCGATACCCGTTTGCAAGAGATTGGACGGGTAGGAACTATCCTAATCTAGATTGTGGACCGAGTTTGCAAGAGATTGGGCTCGGTGCGCAATTGGACGATGATGTTGATCCTAATGCTAGCTTCCCTAGGCTAGGGTTTGCAAGAGATTGGACCCAAACCTAGGATAGCTATAAACCGGCAACAGCGCGAGAGCGTGAGCTTGGTTCCACATTTAGTTGCAACTAGTTCATCCAAATTCTCATCCTAGCGATTTCGATACCGGCGAACCACATTTGTGAAATACGGTGAGTAGTGGGGATTCCCCATTCCCTAGGCGTTCTCTATTTGATTTGATATTTCGCACTTTTGTCTGACGATTGTGACAGGATCGCCCAAGGCAATTATCCCTCTAAATAGCCAGGTTGATTAGGAGCAAGCACGGTCATTCGTCCTCCCTGTGTTCGATACCCGCTCGCCGCTATACCGTGCGCTTGCGGTAAAACTACAACCGTCGCCTCGGGACGTGTACGCCGGGGCGCGATCACCCTGCAAGGGGGGACGGCGGCGGGGGCCGCCGCCCTCTTTGGGCGGAGGGGTGGGGAGGCCGGCGGCGAGCCGCCGGCGGGCTAAAAGTTAGGGTTTAACCCTAAAAATTGTATTTTTGGGATGAAAAATCTGTCGTTTTCAAGGCGACAAATAATCCCCATATCGATCTTGCGAGATCTAGGGGAGTGGCAATCATACGTATGATTAAAAACATCGTTTTTAGTGTTTAACTCTATATTCGTCCTCCGGATATAGCGACGGTTGCTCGAAGCCCTACGCGATGACGGCGCTCGATTGAGGAAGCCTTTGCACCGCGCTCATGGATCTCCCGCCTTCGTCTTCGCCTTCGCCTTCGCCTTCGCCTTCGCAACGAATGAAAAAAAATTTGTGGAAAAAATTTAGAGGCTCGTGCTGATAACGTGTTATGAATCAACTACTAGGGGAGGAGCCCCCAGCTCTTTATTTATAGGCAATTGGGGGAATACAAATATGTGCTTACAATGATATGGGCCTATCTCTAGGATAGCCCAGAATCTCACCCAACTACGGTTAAATAACCGTTCACAACACAATTGTGTTTCTGTGTGGTTTTTACCTCACAAACCAAAGGAGGCTTCGACTCTTAATTATCTATTATATACAATATGTATATTTTAGGAGAGAATAATGGGTATTATTTGTACTTCCCCATTTTTGTGTCTTGATATATGAGGCATAGTCTCATATGCCATATGATACATAATATTCTCATTTGTGAATGTGAATGCTGACTAGAACAGATAGATAGATACAAAAAGGACTGAGATTGAATTTTGAAAATTCAATGGTTGAGATTAAAATTTTTGAAATTTTTAAAAAGTAAAATACTAGGGTTTTAGGATGGCAAAGGTAGCGATAGTGTGATGGAATGGATGGTGAGGCTGAGAAGGGATAAATAAGGCATGGTGCGAGTGGGTGTTTGAGTGAATTTAACATGATGAGAAGGAATTGCCATGGATACATGATTGGGTCGGCTATGGATCGGGCTCGACATGTTTAAGGATATATTTGAACTTGACTCAGATTTGATTCGGAATGGAAACTTAAAACATGTAGCCGATCTGACAGTTATCCGAATCTGACCCACATGAATTGATTTTTTTCGCTGTAAAAAATTGTGTTAAATAAATGTCACATGAGATCACACTAGAAATAACACCAAACAATTCAAACTTCTCACCAAAACTTACAAACTAATTTGCATTCCCATGTTTATATATAAATATAAATATAAGTATAAATTAAAACTAGTATGATCCGGGTTAATATATGTTGACGGATCAAACTATTCAGATGTTTATCCAGGTCAATCAGGTCAAACCGAATTCGATCAGAACCGTTTATGTTGATACACATACCCGATTAATGAGGTAGGGTTAAGACCGGGATCATTTTGCTCCCCTTAGGTTGAGTGATATGAGCACGAGAATGGCTACTACTTTGGTTTATGGAATAAACAGACTTAATCATGTAAGATTTATCTTTTTTTAAGGTTTTAAGACAGGCTTGGACGTGGAATGGAGCTTCCGATCATGACATTTGTCAAACAATAAAAAATAAAAAAATAAAAAATTCTAATGAAAAACTTTCCAATTTTTTTTTGATACATCGAAAAACAGGAAACATAGGTCGTGGAACATCGGAGCCCTAAAAAACCCCAGAGACTTTCCAATTTTAAACATTGTCTAAAAAACACTGGTTTGAAAAAGTTAGTGTGAATGGTGACCTAATTTTAGGAAAGAAAAGATCTGATTTTGATTTGCTCCCATTAAAAGCATCCCCTCAAAAAAAAAAAAAAAACTAATTCTCCGTTGTTCTTTTTTCCTTTTCGTCTTCCTCCTCCTCTCCCTCGTCGTTGGGAGAGAAAAAGGAGAAGGGAAAGGTAGGAGAATTTTTTTTAAAAAAATTATCATTAGCAATTAATTAATTAATTAGTCCCTGTTTCCCACCAATTCAAAAAAAAAAAAGCCTGGTTCCAGCTTTGACCCACCAATCCGCCCTTAAATAAATTCTCCAACCCTGTACTCAACATCTCTTACAACCCCTCAAATTCTCTTTCCAAGATCCAATTTTCACTACATCTTTCGTCGATTTCCATCGATTTTAAATCATGGGTAACTGCTGCGCGTCGCCGGTGGACCCGTCTGATCGGCCTTCGAAACAGAAGGGCCGGAAGAACAAGCCCAACCCCTTCGCCGTCGAGTACCACAAGGACCCGGCCGCAGTCGGCACCAAGCTCACCGTCCTCAGGGACCCCACCGGCCGCGACATCGATAGCCGGTACGAGCTCGGCAACGAGCTCGGCCGGGGGGAGTTCGGCGTGACCTACCTCTGCACCGACCGCGCCACCGGCGAGCACCTCGCATGCAAGTCCATCTCCAAGAAGAAGCTCCGCACCGCCGTCGACATCGATGATGTCCGCCGCGAGGTCGAGATCATGCGCTCGCTGCCGCCGCATCCAAACATCGTCAGCCTCAAGGACACGTACGAGGACGATAATGCCGTTCATCTCGTCATGGAGCTATGCGAGGGCGGCGAGCTCTTCGATCGGATCGTCGCCCGCGGGCATTACACCGAGCGCGCCGCTGCCGCCGTCACCAGAACAATCGTCGAAGTCGTCCAGGTAACAAAGATGCTTGAAACTATAAAAAAAGTTTAATTTTTTTAAGGTCTGGAAAGGATAAGGATTGAACCTTTAATTCCATTGATTCAGATGTGCCACAAGCATGGAGTGATGCATCGGGATCTCAAGCCGGAGAACTTCTTGTTCGCCAACAAGAAGGAGACGTCCCCCCTCAAGGCCATCGATTTCGGGCTCTCCGTGTTCTTCAAGCCTGGTACGATCTCAGTTCCTAACTGATGTGATTTGATGCGGGTATTGTTTTGGGGCTAAATTTCAGGATTTTGTGTTCTTGATTGCAGGCGAGAGATTTACGGAGATTGTGGGCAGTCCTTACTACATGGCGCCTGAAGTTCTGAAGAGAAATTACGGGTCGGAAATCGACGTTTGGAGCGCCGGAGTCATCCTCTACATCATGCTTTGCGGCGTGCCGCCTTTTTGGGCAGGTAAAATTTTCATCGATGAAATGCTGGAAGTTGATGATATGGCAATGCATGTGTTCTTCAGTTTGATTGTGTGATCTTGTTGGCTGCATGCAGAAACCGAGCAGGGTGTTGCACAGGCGATTATCCGATCGGTCGTGGACTTCAAGAGAGATCCTTGGCCGAGGGTTTCAGACAATGCGAAAGATCTCGTGAAACGGATGCTTGATCCTGACCCTAAGCGGCGATTAACTGCACAAGAAGTGCTTGGTAAGCTTCATACCCCCTCTTCCTCGTTTATTACATATCAATTGTCGCCTAATTTTAGTGTTTCTAGTATGCTCTACTAATATTGTGTCTCATTTGTTGATAGTTTGTAGGCCTTGATACTGAATGAGTTTAACCTACTTGATATTACTTATCTGCTGACATTACTGCCTTTTATCCTTTGTACTGGAAATTTGTCGAGTAAATGAAATACCCTCTTTTGATTATTTATACCCTTTCGTCTACCATCATTCGTCATTAGCAATTTTGGTTTCCACTATATATAACTGAGCATCATGATACTTTTCATTTCAGATCATCCTTGGCTGCAGAATGCCAAGAAGGCACCAAATGTGAATCTAGGTGAAACAGTGAAAGCTAGACTCATTCAATTTTCTGTGATGAACAAACTCAAGAAGAGAGCTCTTAGGGTAAGACTTGACTTTTTATGTCCTCGTTAAGTAGGCCAATGGCTTGATATAATGACACAATTGCAAGTTCTTGTCAGGCTGAGTAGCATATTAATTTTGGAATTTATCACAGGTTATTGCGGAACATTTATCTGTCGAGGAAGTAGCAGACATAAAAGATATGTTTTCAAAGATGGACATAAACAACAATGGCAAGATTACACTAGAAGAGCTGAAGACTGGTCTTCACAAGCTTGGACACCAGATTCCAGAAACCGATGTTAAGATTTTAATGGACGCTGTAAGTACAACCTGGATGTAGTTTAGCATTCATAACTTTGTTCAACATGCATTTGCATTCATAATTCTTGTTTTGGTATGCAGCATACCGGATTTCTCTGCTATATAAGTAGATATAATGTCATTTAATTTACTCCAAATGCTTGGTTTTGTTTGGAGGTTTGCCATCAACCTGTTAAGCCACCATAATGGACGTATGCCTCTCTTACCCTTGAGAAACCGAGAACATGCGTCATGTAGCTTGTGCTTGTTCATTTGCAGTACTGTTTCGTGGTAGGACGTGATGCATGGATGTAGTGTTCACGATCGTACATTCATTCCGCATGCTTGATCGTTGTGTGTCCTTGTTTACTAGTACGGCATGCTGCTCAGGGCAATGCTAACTGGCTATCTACTGTTCTATGTCTGATATAAGAATGTCACGTTTTATATTTGGGATTAAGCTCAGGGACCTAATTTATCATGTCAATGGCAGGCTGACGTTGATGGAAATGGAACATTGGACTATGGAGAATTTGTTGCAGTATCAGTTCACCTCAGGAAGATAGGGAATGACGAGCACCTGCACAAAGCATTCATGTACTTCGATCAGAACAAGAGCGGATATATAGAGATTGAAGATATGCGGGAGTCATTAGCGGATGAAGTGGGACAAAATAACGAGGAAGTCATCAATGCCATCATCCGCGACGTGGACACAGACAAGGTCAGTGATCATCTTAACCCACAATTGAATCTTTTCTTGTGCTATCAAATGCTTTTTACAGACATTGATCGCAAGAAATGTACGAAGTGGATAACATGTTTGTTTATCACAGGATGGCAAAATCAGTTATGACGAGTTTGCGGCAATGATGAAGGCCGGCACAGATTGGAGAAAGGCTTCGAGGCAGTACTCCAGAGAACGGTTTAACAGCCTAAGCTTGAAGCTGATGAAGGATGGGTCTTTGCAGACAAAGAAGGATGACGGTAGATGAGAAGAAATACAATAATTTGCTCTTGTGTGTATGTTGTGACATCCAAGATTCATTCTGGTTCTTTTGTTGTATCGGCTCGTTGAGGAAGATCTGATGATATGATTCTTTATGGTTGTTCCTCTTATGTTTATTTTCTGGATAGGTAGGTGAGAAGATACGGGTTGGACGTTTGGGGTTTCGCATATATACAGCTTTTGTACGTATAATTACTTTCATCGGAGGATGTATCGGGTTTTTTTGTGTTTTGGGTGTGGATTTGTTGGGGGGTTCATGACTGTAAATATGTATTTAACACCGAATTGGCAAGCCATGGTTGCTGCATGAAATGCTACATCCCTTTTTCCTACAATTAGTTCACATCGATATATATTTTGAGAGATGTTAGTTCTTTGGCACGTACACTGAATTCAGATGTCTGAATTTTTTGCTTGTTGATGTCCTGGAATGTGAATTGGATTGGCATTGTGTCAAAAAGAGCAGACGTGAAGCTTGTAAACTTCGAGGTTGAGGTGGGAGGTTGTTTAGACTTGTGACTTTGAGGTTGGTGTGGTTGTCATTCTGTTCATATTGATGTGTTGATAAGTTCCTTTGAGAGGTTGGCTGTCTAGTGTTGACTTGGTCTGGTAACGTTTTGGGATTTTGGTTGGTTAAGAATATTCACATTTAGTTGTGTAATGTGCAGAGAGTCCTGGATTTGATGCTAAGAGGAAGAGCCGTATTCAGAGTTGGTCGTTGATAACTAATTCTGAGAAAGATGCTTATGAGCTGTTGATATTTCTAGAATGAGAGAGACAGAAATTTTCAATACATGAAGTAAATGTTTTAGAAACGGTCAAAAGCTACCTGAGGGATGGTGGTTGCCACTCAATTTTTTCCAAGCTTCTTGAAGGTGACAATTGAAAAGCAACCAGTTATGGTCAAAGGTGGCCAAACGATCCAAAAGCCCGCGGTCCGGTCTGTGCGATGTGCAATTGACTAGACCGCAGGCCAAGCCCGACCCGGCGCCAAGGCCGGGCTTCCGCCCAATGGTCGGCCCACCGGCCCGGCTCGGCCCGTGGTCCGGCGGGTAAGGGCCCAGGTCGGTCCGTGACCCTTTTCTAGTATTTTTTTCCAAACTTAATTTTTTCCACATATAATAATTACACAAATTGGCTCCTATTATAAACGGGATTTTGGAGGCCTATCTGTGTATTGGGTATCCACCCATTATATAAACCTATTACTATAAATACAGGGCTACGTGGTTCCGTAGCCGCCAAGTTTACAACGCGTTATCAGCACGCTCGAAGCTGAGCCGAACCTCTGCCGACGGACGAACGCGGCGCGAACGGGCTTCCTTCACCGAACGTCACTAGATCCGGCGGGTAGGATCTAGAGTTAATTTTTATTCCCTAAATCTAAATTTATATGCGCATATGATTAGATCCAAATGCTTGGATCAACGTTTTGATTAGTATAGATCGGATTTTAATATTAGATCTGCAAGCTAAATCCACCCTTAAACGAAAAACTCGATGTTTTTATCAACAAAAATCAAATTTTTAGGATAAAAAACGTTGTTTTGAAGAATAAAAATAGTTCTTTTTTTAAATAAAAATCCTATTTTTATGATCTTCTTCCCCAAATCTTCAAACCCTAGATGGGATTTTTCGTCGCTACGCGGCCAGAAGCCACGAACGCACGAAACCCCCTCCTCCATTGTGATCTCCCTGCCGCCAGAAGCGGCGCCATGCCGCTGCCGCTCCGGCGGCAGCAGGCGCTGCCGCCAGGAGTGGCAGTCACCGTTGCCGCCCCGGAGTGGCAGCAGGCGCTGCCGCCCGACGCGGCAGACTGCGCTGCCGTCCCCGGCGGCAGCCGCCGCTTTCGACCGACGCGGCAGCGGCAAAACCCCCCTTCCCGTGCGAGAGAGACGCAAACGCTAGCCGCCCGTAGCGACGGCACGTGCAGCGAAACCCTAGCCGCCCGAAGCGGCGACGCGCGCGACAAAACCCTAGCCGCCCGAAGCGGCGACACGCACGGCAAAACTCTAGCCGCCCGAAGCGCGGTCCCTCCGGCGCAAATGCTTTCCGCCTGCACGGGCTCGCACGAACGATCGCCTCCAAAAGTCCTAACTGGGGTTTTCCCCAAAAACTTCGTTTTTACAAATTCTTTTTCAGATTTAATTAAGTTTTTCTTTGTTAAAATCTGATTAATTACATGCTTTATAAATCATCGCATTTTTTGGATTAATTGATTATTATACATTTAATAATTAGGAAGATCATGCGATCGCTCTGCCGTTAGTTAACTAACCCAACGGTGTATGACGTTGCCCAGTGGTCCAATAATTATTAAACGAAAAATTTTCATTTCCATTATTAAATACATGTGATGATTAATTGCATGTGATGATTAATTGTCTGCGATTAAATTATATGCCTGCAGCATAAATATATGTCTGAGATAAAATTATTTATATACATGCAGAATATAAATAACATGTGTATATGTTTCAATTCATGTTAGCTGAGCATACATTCTTAAGCTCACATTCTTGATTTATTTGCAATGATAATTTAGTTTCTTTCAACTATTTTATTAAGCATAACTTTTAGCCTACAAGCTTCATATTATGTGTATGATAAATCATTAATTGTTGCATTTTGCACTCGTATATGATCATCTCTTGCTCATACTCATGCTCATGATATGACGATATTTTATGACAACAAACCAATCATGATTTCAAAAAGTTTAACATTATATCTACTTTGACAAAATGAACTTGAAGTTCAAAATCAAATCAAAAGTCAACACACTTTCACCCTAATAAAAATTAACAAATACGATGGATTATGCGAAAAACATTTATGCGATTTCTTTTAGAGATACGCATTTTGTGGTAAATAGATCTATCAGATCTATGGTTTATATAAACCAATATTGACACCAGCAGTTGTCATAACACTGATAAACTCTTTTAGTGCAATCTCACTTTACAAGGTATGATTCTTTAATCTAGCCTTAATATTAAGGGTATGATTCTCATTTATCTATTAAGGGTACGACAGAAGTCGTATCTTAATAGATAAATGAGAAATCATAAATTTCGTAGCCACGTATTTGTTTCCCCTTGAACATGATTCTTTATCCACATAATACTTGAATGACTCAATAAAAATGGCCTAAGACCATACTTGAGTTTTCAAATAGACTTTTAAAAGTCTCTCATAAATTAGAAAAGTGGAAATATAGAAAGTAACTCATTTCCCTTGTATATGTCTACTTCGTAAGACCAATATTCATTCTTCCTTATAAACGACAATAAGGAAGACTGAAAACCGTGGAAGTCTTGAATAAAATGAGAATGGGAAGATATGATATAACTCAACATGGAGTATGCAATAGCAACCCATTATCAGACCAGAAGTTCTGATACGACCCGTAATGCTTTTTGCAACATGAATGGGCATTAACCTATGTCATATAAAAATATATACATATCTAGTCTAAACGATGAAAGTCAAATTGACATTATGTATATTTAGCTACTCCCCGAGGATAAATAAATTTTGAAAACACATTTGATCTGTTGTCATAACATAAGTCTAAATGAGCATAATTTGGGACATATGTTTTCAAAAGCACACATCATACTATGAAACTTGTTGATGTAACATAATTATCAGTAGTATTCTCTTGCAGTATATATGTGTTAAAATGCATCGCCATAATATTTATTATTGATTTCATGCTTTTTACACATTTTATTTTACTGTGAATGATTTGTCATCCTGAATACTCCTAAAATGAGGATGCCATGTACTCTCTGAAACTTATAAAGTTTCAAAGGATATTCGTCAAAACGAAATCCCTAATGACTCAAGAAACCAATAAAGCCTGAAGCTTTATCTAACTTTGATCCGCATAGTAGTCCATGTGAAGATGTAATCCTTCACAGTTTGAACATAGTTCACCTATTACCTGACAAAATTAACTTAAGCATTTTAATGGACTTTCAAAAGTCCCATATAAATTCGAACAGAGGAATTAATTTGGAACACCAGAAGTGTCCAGAATAGACCAACTTTGGATCGATGTCACCATGGATTGATGATGCAAGACATCATTAACCAGACGAACCCGAAGATTCTTCAAAAAAGGGTAAAACTTTCATTATCCCATTCAAAAGGGAAAAATGATTACGAGATCATCTCCATTCACGTGGATATTGACTCTTCTCACTTCCTCAAACGAATTTAAGATGATATACTATCATTAGAAGGATGAGACCTTTAGGCCTCTTGAGAGTATTTGAGGGATAAAAGTGGACTCACACACTCCCTACATATGGCTGATGATGTACCTTAGAGTACTCATCCATATATCCTCTTAAAATGGTCATAATCAAAACCTTATTATCCAACCGCAATCCAGATTATTATTAATCACAACAGACATATTACCTAACTGGGTTATTGTTTGGGCTTTTACTTACCCTCATACCATCCTAAAAAATGCCGTAGTGGAACTTATCTATCGGGATTAACCATCCTGAATGAATATATTCCGAGATCCACAAACGGGGGAGGCATTACTGCACATCTTATAGATTGTGCCTTGACGGGTTCATATCCCTAATTCTATGCTCAACTTCGTTGAAGTCGAGCTTATTGCGATTTTTTTGGATAACACTGGGAATCAATTATATTTAACAACTGGAAGAAAATTGAACACCCTGAAGTTCTTTGTTCACACCCAGAAATGGGTTATATGTAAATCATTAAAATGATTTAAACTGATTACTTATCCATTAAAAATCCAGTTGTAGGTGACCGTACGGGAACATGCAATTACAATGCAAAACATCAAAACACCTCCTTAGAACCTATTTATATGAGCCTGATCACCTCATATAAACAGTTTCCGAGAACCCCTAACGGGGGAAGCGTTTAGAGCACATCTTATCGATGGTGCCATGATGAGTATACATCCACATATCACCACTATGGACCATCAGAACACAGAACTATTTATCGAAAGTAATTACCACAGATAAATAGATTCTGAGCACTCTGAACAGGGGAAGCATTTAAAATCACTTCTCCTAAGACGTGCATTGATGTGCCCTCTTTTAAAGACTTGATGAGATCCTAAAGATCCTTCATAACTTTAATTCCCCAGCATTAGGTTCAACAAAAAACCATTTTCATCCATGAGCCTGAAGCTTAATTTGACCATTTAAAATATTAATACCTATGATCTGATTATCATGAATAGTGATGAGATTCTAAAGATCCACACTTATGAAACTGTTAAACAGTTATCAGACATAGCTACTGACAATATAAATATTGTCAAATTCATACATCCCTGCTACTAAAAATCCAGCTAGAATTGACATACCAAATATAATGGATGCAATCCACCAGTGGCAGAAGTGAATATCCTCAATGGATGAGAGGACATACCACGAGGCTCCAAAGCGAGAAATAACTCCTGGAGACCCTAAAACAATACCACCACAGGAAAGTGAGCTCGTCTCCATATCCTCTCCCTTTCCAGAACCTCCAGAAGAGATGAATCTAGAATGAATTGAATAATGTATGTACATGGAGAGGTATTTGGATATAACACACTTGTCGACAATTACTCACATTTCATTTTTCCATATATATCGTTCACAATCTCCGTTTCCTGAAGCAAACGCAGAGACTTGGCCAGATTATATGGAACGAGGCAATAATAAGTTGAGCTGGACTCACTTATGAAATGTGAAGTGTTTGGATCTGAAGTCCTGATATCAAATGATATCAAACCTGTGGGTTACCGAATATTGTATAAAAAAATAAAATCATATGCTATAAGCAAAAAGATATAGCTTAGAGGTTTATTTCGCAGAAATCAGGAAGTAACCATGTAAGATGAGCTTAACTTACTTACGAAATTATTTAAACTGATGCATCAGGCTCCCTGGTCATGGTTGCGAAAACCATGCGATTGGCAAAGAAAATTTTAGGCTATGTTGCTATGGATGATGTGACAACATACCCTTACGGATTACCATCCTGAAGATGAATTACCATCATGAAGATGAAACCATCATCCTGAAGATGAAACCATCATCCTGATGATGAAACCATCATCTCGAAGATGAAACCATCATCCAGAAGATGAATAATCATACAGCAGATGAATAATCATCCAGAAGATGAAATTATCATCCATTTGATAAAGAAACATAGATAATCGCAATCCACTAATACACCTACTGGTTGTATGGATGCACATTAAGACCCCTTCCATTCGCTGGAAGAGGGGAAGGATATCCTAGGTCCTAAAGTGCCTTAATCAAGTGTTTTTTGAAACACTCATCTATCTGGCCAACTGCATGCGACTCATGAGAGCATTAGCAGTAAACCTTTTAGCCAGATACAGTGCAGTGCCTGCAGCGCATCACTGGACCAGAGATATGTAGCTTCTGCGCTACCTCCAAGGGTCAAGGATCATCCAACATGTTAAATGTATTTGCAGATATAGGTTACAGATCATCGCGATGACTACAACAAAGGAATGATCAACTCCTGGAAACTAGCAAAGCAGGCTTCCATGGAAACACCAATCCCACCATCCCGAGAGGCTCATCGATCCAAGAAGCAAATCATAAGTACGCGCAGCCAGGTCCTGCAGTACCTCGCAGACACAGTGACGACTTGGTCAGAGACTTGGTGCTACTTACCGAGTCTGCAGACCACTTCTCTTCAGAAGAGCTCCCTCAGATTAAGTAGCTGCCATAGATGAGCGATGTCTTGTATTGATGCACGATGCCTTGTACTTTGTATTTATTATCGGAACACTGTAAGAGATTGATGTATAGTTGCCTAGGAGATCTGTGAGCCTGCAGCTTGTACAGATCAGGGGGGAGTCAAATGTAGTGTTGTACTCTTTTCCTCTTGGCTATTGGTTTTTTCACTGGGTTTTCCATAGCTAAAGGTTTTAACGTGGCAACCTTATTGACTCTGGATCCAGAAGTATCCACCACCTAAATATTTCCACTAATCAGGGGAAGTTATGGAAAACTGTACTCTTTTTCCTTGGCTATTGGTTTTTCCCATTGGGTTTTCCATAGCTAAAGGTTTTAACGAGGCAGTGACCCCTAACTTAGGATTTAGAAGTATCCACCTCTGATGATATCCATCTATCAGGGAAAGTTATAGAGACTTGTACTCTTTTCCCTTAGCCACTGGTTTTTCCCACTGGATTTTTCATGGCAAAGGTTTTGACGAGGCAAGAACTCTTAAACTTAAGATCCAGAAGTATTTATACACCCATGGTCAGATAAGCTCTATAAACCTTGAAGCGCTCATTACGGCTTATAACAATGGATTGATAAGGGAACGTGTTATAAACGGGCTTTTGGAGGCCCATCTGTGTATTGGGTATCCACCCATTATGTAACCCTATTACTATAAATACATGGCTACGGGGTTCCGTAGCCGCCAAGTTTACAACAGCTCCTTACTTTTTTCCACATATAATATTTCCTTCTTAATTTGTTCCTCCTTAATTTGGTCCTCCTTAATAAAATATTATGTTTTCATATAACTTTTTATCTTTTAAATTTTTTATACTACATATAAATATTATATAATATGTTTAAATATTTTTTTCATTTTTAAATGAATTTTTAAGATTTTTAATGAATATTTAAATTTTTTAATTTTTAAAAGTTTTTTATATTTTTTATTATTAAACACTGGCCCGTCCCGCTAGGCCCGTGCCTACCCAAGCGTTGGGTCGCGGGCTGGGCTTCCAGTCACCGGACCCTTCCCGGGCCTGGCGGGCCATTTGGTCAAACGGGTCGGCCCGGCCCGTGACCTGGTCAAAGCCCGGCCGGGCCCGGGTCGGTCCATTGTACACCCTGAATTATGGGGCATTGTGTATCACATAGCAAGATGCAGATGAAAGTTCATTGTTTGATTTTTCTTCTTTTTCAACATAATAAAAAAATAAAATAAAATCAGATATGTATTTATCATATGTATTTATCGTCAATTTTTAATAGACGAAGAAAGCTATTTATGCAATGTTGTGTTTTTTCTTGTCAGGAAGTTTTATGTGACAAATGGTGTGGTTCATATTATAAATATGAATCATAAATCACAAAATTTGCATTATGGATCCATTTTAAACTAAATCGAGTTATAGTATATGATTGACACAATATGAATGCTCCACCAAGACAAAATATTAAAAACTACATAAAAATAAAAAACACTTCACCAATCCAAACTATAAACTCTTTATTTTAAATTTAGTTTCACCAAGAAACTTTACTTTTTCGAAAATTTTAGTTCACTCCAGATTCTGTTCTCACCAAAATTTAGATTTAGTTTCCCTAAAATTTTGAATTAAATTTTAGTTCCTCCTAAAGAGTTTAGTTCCCCACAAAATTTTAGTTTCACAAAATTTAGTTCCATCCAGATTTAATTCCGACCAAAATTTTGAATTTTAAATTCCCTAAAATTAAGTTCACACCAGATTTAGTTTCGCACAAATATTTGGGTATTACCTCCAAAATTTTCTATTCCTCTCATCCTACTTATCAATTCCTTAAGATTCAATCACAGTCGTCTTTCTACATACCCTTTTGTCCTAGTGAACAACTATATTCAAACATATTTCTCAGTTGTATCCGTAGATCACGTGGCATTAAAAATATTCACTTGAAAAATTTCAACTCATTCAAAATTTCTTCCTCGAAAAAAATTACAGCAATTTCAAAATCACCCAAAAAAATTTTACCTTCAAAATATTCTCCCTCAGCAAAATTTTTCTTGAGCAACATTCAAACTAAAATTTAGTTCCCCAAGAGAATTTAGTTTCACACTGTAACGACCCGCTCTCGGGGAGGGGGGCATTACTTACTTGATTTATTTGCAGGTCTGCAGTTTACCAGTGAAACCAATATAGCCACGATGCAGAGACGTACAATAATACTCAAACCAGCGTACATTATTACAGTCCATAAATTAAAAATACAACAACAAACAGCTCACACACACCAAATACATGAAAGGAAATACAGAAAGGAAATGCGGAAAGGAAATACATAATATAGTACACACACGAACTCAAACAACTAGAAGTCTGTAGTCTACGGGTCAAACCCTGGCTCCTCAAAACTCAAAGGCCGCTTCTGCGATCTGGTCGTCGGCCGTCGGTGCCATAAATGGAACCGTAGGTAAGTCGCAATAATTCGAAACATAGAAAAGAAGCGGTGTACAAGTATGACAAAAAGCAACTGCGTACCAGCAAACCAGAGTGAAAAGTAAAGTACGGAGCAACAACTGTACATAACTGAGTAGTAAAGGTAAACATGACTAAAACGGAGAGAACAAACTGTACTGTCGTAGTGCAAGTGTAAAGCAGGCTAAGCAAGTGAAGAATGCTACTGCTGTAGCTAGAAGTACGACAAGTAAAGTACTGGTGACCGCATAGGTGTGGTAGTGTAATGGCCCTAGTGCCTTTTACAATACTGTATGTATTTTTGTTTGATATGTAGCGTGTACTTGTTTGCGTGCCTCCGTACGATGTATATAGCCATGTGTGTGTAGTAATTTTGTTCTACGCAAAGTAATTTCCTACGGGAAGGGCTAGATAATTGTATGCCTCATGACTTGGATACATTATCGAATGTTAATGGATGTATAGGAGGTGGTATTATTGGATTTATTGTGTATTGATGTTTGGTTGGTGGGTGTGCTTAGTAATATGGATTTTCATCGTAATTATTCTATTATATTGTGATAAGATTATTATTGTTGTTATTATTGTTAATATTGTTTGGGCCTAGCTAAAGTTTAGTAGCTCAAGTTGGATGTTGGGTTTTTGTTTTTGGGCTTGATTGTTGGGCATGGATATTAGAAGAGAGGAGAGATCTTTTGGATGAGAAGAATGGCAAACTAGTAAATACTTAGATCCCTTCTTTTCATTCTTTCTTCCTTTCCTTTTCCCACTTCTTCTTCCCCAAGCAACACCCGAATTCCCCAAGCCCAGGCCGAATTCCCTGTTGCCGAATTGCTCCCAGGCCGAATTGCTTCCAGGCCGAAAATGAAAATGAAAAAAAAAGAGAAGAAGAGAAATTGAAGAAGAATGAAGAAAGGAAAGAGGAGGAAGAAAGAAGAGTAGGGGGCTTCCCAAGAGGAAGGCTAGGGTTTGATGATTGATGATGGATTCTTGGGGGAAATTCGAAATTAGGGCTTGGTGATGGATTCATGGAGTTTTCATGAGGAGAGTTGGGGTTTCATGTTGAAATAGAAATTGGAAGAAGGCTTTGTTTAGGGTTGAGTTTGGATGAGAAATCAAGAGGAAGATTTGGGATTTTGAAGCTTGGAGCTTGCAACCATGGTGGATCTCTCTTGATTTTGAGGTAGGAATTTTATCTCCTTATAGTTTATTATTCAATTTCATCCAAGTTCATATTGATGAGACTATCTTTCATTAAGGAGATGCATCTCTTCATGTTATGGAATACATGCCATCTAGGTGTTATAGTAAATATTAGTTCCAACTATGGTTCATGTTAATATTAGTATCTAGATTATTGTTATAGTAAATTTTATTATTATGGTTGTTCTTGTTAGCAAAAATAAATAGGGATATGGGTTATTTGGGCTTGAGTTGCTACCTTGCATAAGCTTTATGTTGCTTTCTATTGCATTCTAGTTCATGCTATACATGCCAACTAGGTGTTTGATAAAATGTCTATATGAAGTCATGAATGAAATTAGAGGGAAATGCTTGCGCCAAATTGGCCATGAGACAGTGTTATCTTGCTTTCGGTTTTGTGCTATGAAATTAATTAAGTTGAATTGTTCTTTACGTTCAATTTTCACAATTCAAGTTGGATTGCTCTCATTTTGGCATTGCTCTCGAATGTTGAAATGTTAGGCTGTTGGAAATTTATTAGGAAATGTTGGGATGTTGGAGGTACGATGAAATGTTGGAAGTTTAACATTCAAGTTGCCTTGTACGACATTGCTCTCTTTTATGAAATGGTTCTCATTTTGTTATAATGATTAAACGAAATTGTTCTCCTTTTGTTACATTGTTTAAATGGAATAGCTTTCATGTCGAAAGTTAGAGGCTTTATCATTCCTTTTGCCTTGTTTCATAATTTATATAAATTGCTCCCAAATGGAAAGTTGGAAACTTTATTATTGGATTTCTCTTGTATGAAATGAGCATTATGTGAAAAGAATTTGAGATGCGGATTTGGCTAAATCTGTTGTTGGATATATGTGAAACATGTAGTGGGTGATGTGATGTTGATAGGACACGAAGGTGGAGTGCACGGGCATGACAAAGTTGCCACTGTAGGAGGCAGGTGAAGTCGTCGTGGGCAACCTCTTGATACCATTATGTGGCTCCACGTTGATAACGGAGTAGAATCACTTGCATGTGCACGCCGGCACATTCATGGGATCCCCATTGCATTGGTTGTATTTCATACGCATCATGGCATCATTGAGCATTATATGTGATTTGTGGTTATGTCTATGACTATATGACTTGCGGTTGTATTTATGATTTGTTGGTATTGTTGGGGTTGTGGGGTGGGTGTTGGTGTGTTGGTGTGGTAGTTGGTGTTGGCGTTGTTGTTTGTAGGATACCTCATTGTATTGTTGTGGTTGGTAGGATGTCATCATTTTAAATGTCATCCCCTATGTAAGTTGTTGATGATTGTATTTTAGGGTCAATGAAGTTGCGTTTATGAATTGCGTATACTGAAAGTTGTGTTATATGTGAGTCTCCTCTCTAGTGTGTTATTTGCATGCCCTTAAATAAGCTAAAGTTGCATTTCCACATTAAAGCTAGTACCTTTCTTATGCAACTATGCATGCTCTTGTGAAATTATCATTTTTAATGTGTGATGGTAACCATGCACATGCCTTTATTAGCAATTCACATGCATGGTGCCATTTTGTTTAAGGATTTGTGAAAAGTAATGCCTTTGTAGGCAAGTAAACCTCTTTCAATATTTCATAATGAAAGTTACAATTTTTCTTGTTTAATTGATCAAGCTAATAATTTGTATGCAAGTTGGTTTTCATTTTAGTGCCATGCACAAGTTGGAGTCTGAATGGAGTAAGTTAGCATTTATGGCCCATTGTTAAAGAATAATGTGTAAAGATGATAGCTTCATAGCTTGCTATTATGTGTAAATAATGCAATTCTTCATCTTGTGTGGGGACATTTGAGACGAAAGGCGTATTAATTTTCCTCCTAGTGCCTTATAATGCTTGATGTTGTTGCTTGGAAGTGTATTAAGTGATCACGTTACCTTAAATTCCTCACTTACCATGTTGCTTCTCCTATGATTCCTTGAGCAAGGATATGTTTTGTTTTATGTTTATAGCATGTTTCCCTTGTAAAATTACTTATGTTGTAATTGGAAAATTTTGATAAATGCAAGAGAAACTCTGCCGAAATTTTTGTGAGCATTTCATAAACATTTCCATAACATTCTAAGCATCAGAAACTTAAGTCACGAACACTACACGTAATGCCACTTGCTAACCCCCTTAAAACTCTATGCAAAGTTAGTTAGTGGCTATATTACCAGATGTCCTTTATGGTTTGCTACTTTAGAGAGCATCCTTATTCAAGTTCATGTCACTAACATATTCCATCTTGCTTCTAAGGTTCATGTCACTTTAAGACACATGTAGCCATGAATCATAATTCTTCTTGCTAACTAGTTTCCAATCAATTAATGTAAGTTGTGACACGAATTGCTAGTTTGTTGAAGTTCCTACTCTTTCTAACATGTTGATTCATATGCCTTAATGCGACATGCCATCTTTGTAGAAGATGATGTATCCTTGTCCTATAGATACTTTGTATGCTAGAGCATTGTGCCATGATTGAATTGGATAACATTCTATATAGAGATATATATTCCTACTGGGTCACGCTGTGACGTGTCCCCGTTGATATTTTCAGGTGTTGGATCGTAGAGTTGAAGGCCAATTAGTTCAGCAGGATGGAGTTGAGAGTGGTGCGAGTGTGTGAGAGGTCTGGAGGGGTGTGCTTTGTACTCTGGCGACTTGTGGGTTTTTATGTTGTGTATGAGATTTGGCTTATATGTTGTATATGGGTTTGTATAAGTGATGTTGGAATTGGATAGTTGTATATTTATATGTATCGGTGTTTTATTTATATCAGTTTTTGTCTTATTGGCCCCTTTTGTGTTCTGTGTTGTTGGAATGTGACAGGTACTACCCCAGCAGTGCGCAGTGGACCTGCTGCGCTGCTTAAGTTTTGAAATTTTGTTTTTCCTTCGTAACACCCGCCTCTTCGGGAATACCTGATACAGATTCGTACTTATCGGGTACCCCGGGGAGTGGGGCGTTACAGGTAGGTAATTAAAGTGCATGTAATGCATAAAGTAAAAGATGACCGTGCAAGTACAACAAGTAACGTATAAGAGCAAACATAGTGATAGCAATGGTGAGACTAGCAGGCATGAACTGTAACGATAATAAGCATGCAAAGTACTAAATAAGACGTGCAATCAATAGTTATTTTGGTGTTCGTAGTAATTAACTAAACTATGTGATGTGACTCACTTAAGAAAGTATGATATGCAACTATGGGTCACCTCCGTGCCACGGGGAGCAAATTTCGAACGTCAACCATAACATACTTTGAGAAAAACGAGACGAGACGAGACGAGAGTGGTGAACCCGGTCATTACTCCCACACTTTCTCTAAAATGAGTCACCCCAAACCCCAGTGTCGTGTGTATCGATTACATGTTTCTTAGGAGATATTCCTTTAGACATTTCACGAGATATTCTACGAAATATTCCATAAGACATTCCACAAGTTGTTCAACAAGATGTCCCACACATTATATACGATAATTCATTAGCACACAATTTACCCAAGTTGATGGTTGTGTGTTACAACCACCAAATTTGAAAGCTGGCAATGTAATCAGATAGTTATTCTGTAGTTGATTATTCCTCTAGTTACTTATGTTTCTAGTCCTTCGTTCGATCAATAGTGGTTTGGAGACTATTTATAAAATCCTGAGTTCGTGCTTGTACACTTGCTTATTTTCTAAGACTAGAATTAAAGTGACTTACATATTTCGAGGTGGTGGTAGTGAGCCGGGACTAGATCTATGGCTTCCAAGCGAGTTGGTGCACGAGAATTGGTACCTGTAAATACGAGAAACAATTGGTTAAAGAATACATCATTTTCTGTTTATTTAATTTGATTGTTTCGATTTTATAAACGATTGAAACGTTGTGGAAAATTATTCTAAATTTTTATATAGGCTAAATATGAGGAAAGTAATTTTACAAAAGGACGAAATATTTTTCTGAAGCTTCTGTTAATTTTATAATTTTTAAAATAGGTTTAAAAACTAACTTTGATTAGGTAACATAATTGTTCAAATATTTTTTCTGGGTGCAATCTGCATCAGAAAGTTTCAAGTGAGCTGTCAAAATGACCGTCTCAAAGAGTACTACAACATATAATTTTTTTACATATCAGTTTACGTGAAAATAACAAGTTACAGATTTTTAAAGGAAAACTATGTATTTAAGTTTTAGTCTTAAAAATTTATTCTAGAAAAACTACTCTTCTGATTGAGATGAAACTAGTGTCATTGGATCCAGAACGTCGTTTCTGATTTTCTGGATCTAACCTTGTATTTTTTCGACCCTTATATAATTAATTATGATTTAAAACCAATAAACCCCATATATATATACGCGTATAATACGAGTTTATACGTATTCGTATAAAAAAATAAAACGTTTCAAAAATCCACCTCTCGTCGTTCTCTTACATGCGGGGGGATGAGGTTCTCGTTGACGACGACGGCGAATTAGGGCGGCGACAGGCGGCGGACGCAACGGGGGGCGGAGGAGCGACGTCGTTGGTGCAGCGATCGAAGGGGAGTGTCGAGTAGCATGGCGTTGCTCCGAGGTGGTGAGCTGCTGGGGGGTTCTCCGGAGCATGGCAGTGGCGATGTGAGGAGCAGAGGGCGGCGTTGTCGGAACGCAGTGGCAAAGTGTGGAGCGGAGGGGAGCAAGGCGAAGGCGGTGCAGTCGGAACTCGGGGAGCGGATAGGGGTGGCTTCGAAGGAGTTGGAGGCAGGGCAGTGTGCTCGGAGACGCCGACGGAGCATTGGTGGGGGTCGAGGAGAGGGGCAGTGTCGAATTCGAACGACGAAGCTCGGGGGTCGTCGGAGAGGGTAGTGGGGCGGAGCTCTGGGCTTTGGCGTGCTGCGGTGATGGGTGCTCGGAGATGGGGAGCTTCGTCGAAGAGGGAGTTGGCACTGTGGCAGGCGTCGCTGGTAGTTGGGAAGGTGGTGGAAGGTGGTGGCCGCACGACGGCGTGTCGACGGCGGAGGAGCGTGGGTAAGGTGAGAGTGATAGTGTGAGGCGTTTGATCGAGAGAAACAAAAAGGAGAGGGTTTTCTTCGCGGGCTAAGGGGGATCCGAACGAGAGGAAGAGTGAGAGGGTGAAAATAAGCCTGGGTTAATATATTTTGAGGTGGGAGTGTTAGTTATATAGGTTTAGGAAATGTATTTAAAAAACAACCTAGTTAATACAGGGGACAACAATCTTGAAGGGAAATTGGTGAGCCAGCTAAGGGAGGTGGGTTAAAAGAGTGGTTGGGGGTTTAGGGTAGAAGTAACTAGTAAATAGTAATTAGTAAGAGTAAAAGCATCATTAGGGGATGTAATTAGTAAAAACGAAGCAATATAACCCTGTTTTTGCATACGACTCCGAAAAATTACGAAAACATAGCCACGAGATTGTATCGTCGCAAGGATCGTGAATACGATATCCATATCGTGGTTTGAGCTACGGGGCTACTAGTTTTAGGCCAAAATGTTGATTTGATTTCAGAAAATTACGAACTTAAAATGGGGA
Source organism: Scilla litardierei (assembly GCA_030789695.1). Classification (NCBI taxonomy): domain Eukaryota; kingdom Viridiplantae; phylum Streptophyta; class Magnoliopsida; order Asparagales; family Asparagaceae; genus Scilla; species Scilla litardierei. The sequence continues at coordinate 206,693,628 of CM061134.1, read as the reverse complement.
GCCCTAAATGATCATAGAATGATATTGTAGAAGTTTGAAAATGTTTTGATGATGTTTGTATAGAAAATTAATTCATTCAGCTAAAACAGTAACAATTAAAAATGAATTTTTATCAAAATTTTTAGAGGTATTTGATGAAATTCGAACTAATTGAAATACTCTATAACTAGTTTGATGCTTCAAAATATTTTTTATAACGAATTTTGAAATCACTTTTGTTTTAAAACTCCTGACCAACCATTATAAAGAAATTTTAAAATGTGAAAATACGTGAATACGTAAATAGATGTATTGGCAAAAACGGATCGTTACACCCACAAAGTTTCGTTTCCTCTTGTAACGCCCGCTCCCCAGGATACCGGGGAAGTACGAATCCGTCCCAGGTTCTTCCAGAGCAGCGAGTGTTACGAATGAAAAATAGAAAAGGGATACAAAGAAACCAACAGGCCACTGTGCACGTGCTGAGAAGTACGTGTAATGCTTCAATAACAACCACAGATGCACACAACTCCAGAGAACGACATATAAAGATAATATTAAACAAAGAACAACACATTCATAAATAAGGAAGACCAATTACAATATTACAAATACAATGACAAGTATTAAACCCACTCTCTCATTTATAACATTAACTTGCTAGTACAACACCCAAAGTTACACCCACCAGTACAACTCAACACCCTAAACTGCCCCCACATACCCAGCTCCAATCTCATTCTCTGCCTCCTGAGATTCTCCAACTGCCAACTACCTGAAAACAACGGAGAGGAGCATGTCAAAGCGTGTCCAGTAGGAATTGCCTATCTCCATATAGCATATCATTCAATGCATGATGCAAACTACCATGTGTGACATGTTATTCAACAATATAATGTAAGCTACAATGTCATGCCCCATTCCCCAGAATACCCGGCATCTAAATTTTTTTTCCAAGTATCCTGAAGAGTAAGGGTGATGAGAGAGGAAAAGAAAGAGAAAGGAGAAACTGAACAATCAGGCCACTGCGTAAATGCTGGTATAATACACGTGAAGCTCCAAAATAATATCAAAAAAATCTCATAAATAACATAGATCAACAACCACATATCATACATATAACAACTTCAATTTATATACATAATCCAGGTACACCACTACATATACACCGTCATTCTCCACCTCCCAAGACAACCATATCACACCACAACTACAGCGCACACCAAGTGCTACCCCTGAACCCAACTCCAAGTCACCACCAACCATGATACCCAGGCTACCCGAAAAAATAGAGAGGAGCACGTCAATGCGTGTCCCAGTAGGAATCCACTTGGATTTGAACACAAGTTTAAGGTTATCAACCACTAATCAAGGCATGAGAAATAAGACGTGTAAACTAAATAATATGGTGGAAAGTAAACAGCTAGGTGAGGGATCATGCCTGCGGCTTGATGTCAAGTTAAACACCCATCAGACTCGCCATACGGCAAACTACCTCCTCGGTACGAGCCAAACGAGACTCGTGACGACGAAGTAACCGAACGACATCATCAAGGGTGGCAGAGGGAGCAGTAGAGGCAGAGGCAGAGGCAGGGGCAGACGCTGAAGGTGTCGTCCTCTGAACGTGACGGAGCGCCGCAAGAGATTTCTTGACGGCCGTCGCGTTCAGGGGAGGACCAAGTGGACGCTCATCGTCACGAGGCAAGGGGACACGGAAGTGACGGAACACAAGGGTCAACAAGCAAGGAAATGGGATATGAGCCGATTTAGAGGACTTGCAAATACACTCGAAAGAGTCAATCTTATCGAGTATAATGCGAGCCCAATTAATTGAGCTCCCCATGAATATGGCATAGATCAGCTTCAGAAAAGGCTGGGACGGTAGAGATGAGGAGCCGTACTTGGGAAGCAAGCACGACTTCAGAATCAAGTTGAGGACCCATGCATTCGGCTTGAAGGATTTGGAGGGTACGCCAATCATGGCGGGAGGGATCTGATGGAAAATCTCAGAAAGGATGGTCTGATCAAGGGAAGAAATATCGTCAACAGAAATGTCTGAGGGGAGGACGCCAGACGAAGAGATACCCAAAATCTCTCCCAAGATTTCTGCTGTGAGGACTATAGGAGTCACCAAAACAGTCGTCTCAACAGAGTGGGTCTCATCGTATTGACCCCGGATCCTATTGGCGTAGAATAGCTTCACTAATCGAGGGTACGGGTGAGGATTCGCCTTCGGGTCATATCGAAGGTAATCGAGAAGACCCGAGGACGAAAGAAGATCAGCTAACCCTATGAAGTCACTGAACTGGACGAAATGCTCCAGAAGCAGCGGGCAATGTTCGATACGGTTGTAAGCCGCGAGACACAACGGGTCGTCACGACACAATGAGATATCGACACCGCCCACCGGCATCGGACCCTTTCCCTTAGGCTTTCGGGTAGACGTACGAGGTCGGGAGCTAGACTCAGGATGGGTAGGAGGAGTGGGTTCCCTATGAGTCTCAGTCTCGGGAGAGTACTCGGTGTCGGAATCCGAAGCACCGAGAGGAGTGGGAGCACGGAAAATAACTTGCTTGGGCTTGGTCTGAGGTTTGGCTCGGGGTTTCGCAGTCGCCGTCCTCTTACGCTTAAGAGGAGGCGAAGACGAAGAGGGTTGGGTGGATTTGGCACGGCGTTTCGGAGGGGTTCTCGAAGGTTGAACGGGTTCCGTAGGGTTTGGTTATACGGTCAACGGCGAGGGGCTAGAGGGAGTGATCGGTATACGTGTACGAGCCATAATCTCGGCACGACACGACGCAAGAGAGATCAAAGAAGCAACCCTAGCACAACCCTAGGAAATCCGAAACCCTAGAAGCCCTAATCTGAAAATGAACAAACCCTAACCCTAGGAGTTGAAAACCGAACCCTAGATAGGAGAGGGAGGAGAGAGGGTTACCCTAGGAGGAAGAACGACGGCGATCGGCGGCGGGAATGGTCGGAAATAGGCCGGAAGTCGAAGGGTCACGAGGGAGTCGGGGGTTTTGCGAGCTGGAGATCAAAAAGCAATCGACTAGAATGAAAACGAACCGACTAAAATGAACTTAAGTCGGTCGAGAGTTCAAAAGACCAAACAGTCCCTTGCACAACTAGTCGGTCACAGTTCAAGCACTGACCGACTAGATCACGATCTAGTCGGTCGGTCAATGAGCTTGAACCGACTAGTTGCAAACAGAGAACAGTCGAAGATTTCCTGAATGAGAATTAGTCGGTCTAGGTTCAAATACTGATCGACTAGAACTCAATCTAGTCGGTCGGTAAGTAAACTTGAACCGACTAAGGAGTGAAGCTGGAGAGGAAATGCAAAAAGCTTGAGTTAGTCGGTCTAAGTTCTTTTACTAACCGACTAGATACGAATCTAGTCGGTTGGTGATTGAACTGAAACCGACTAAATGAGTCCAAAAGTTGATAATCAATTTCTCTCCTCAATACACTTGGACGATACATCGCAATTCTCTCAATAATCATCTAAACTACCCCATTAAACATCGAAATCTCAAATACGACATTCAAACATGAATTCGAGCAAAAATTCAAAATATCACATAAAATCCCGAAAAATCCAATAAGTCTAGCATGAATGAAATATTTCGAAATATAATAGCATGCAAGATTATTGAATGAAACATGAATCCTATATCTCGGATTCACCCATAATCCCCAATTCTCGACGCAACCGCACAAAGGAGTCCTCCTTTAGGGGTTTCGTGAAAATATTGGCGATTTGCTTTTGGGTTTCAACGTACACTAAAATGATGTCCTTTTTAGCAACATGATCATCTAAAAAGTGGTGTCGGACATCTATGTGTTTCGAAGGAATGGTGTACCGGGTTCTTGGAAAGACATATTGCACTTTGGTTGTCAACCATGATAGGGCAAATATCACAATTTATACCAAAGTCTTTAAGTGTGTGTCTCATCCAAAGAACTTGAGCACACGCGGCACCGACGGCAATGTATTCCGCCTCGGTGGTTGAAAGTGATACGGAATTTTGCTTCTTGGAAAACCAAGAGACAAGGGAATTTCCTATAAAATGGCACGTGCCACTAGTACTTTTCCTGTCGGATTTGCATCCCGCATAATCGGCATCACTATATGAGATTAACTCATATGTGCTAGATTTCGGATAAAGTAATCCAAAATCTAAAGTGTAACTTAGATAGCGAAAATACGTTTTACCGCTACTAAGTGAGACTCCTTAGGTTGAGACAGATAACGAGCACATACGCATACGGCAAACATAATATCGGGCCTACTTGCGGTAAGATAAAGTAAACTATCTATCATACCTCGATATAGACGAATGTATACATCCTTACCGCTCGTATCCTTATCAAGATGCGTAGTGGTGCTCATTGGAGTCTTTTTCCCGGAGGCACTCTCCATTCCAAATCGCTTTAGCAACTCCACCGTATACTTCGTTTGGTGGATGAAGATTGCATCGTCCATTTGGCGAATTTGGAGACCTAAGAAATATTTGAGCTCACCCATTTGGCTCATCTCAAATTGTTCCTTCATGACATTAGAAAACTCTTCGCAAAGAGCAAAGTTAGTAGCACCGAAAATGATATCATCAACATATATTTGAACTAAAATTATATCATTATTCGAATGCTTAACAAAAAGTGTAGAATCGGCTTTGACCATTTTAAAATTCAAATCCAAAAGAAAATTCTTTAGGCGATCATACCAAGCTCGAGGAGCTTGTCTCAAGCCGTAAAGCGCTTTCTTTAGTTTAAAAACATGATTTGGAAAATTTTCATTAATAAAACCCGGAGGTTGAGAAACGTAAACTTCCTCAACAACATCTCCATTTAAAAATGCACTTTTAACATCCATTTGAAATAATTTAAAATCCTTATGGCATGCAAAAGACAATAGTAATCTAATTGATTCTAATCTAGCTACCGGAGCGAAGGATTTTTCGAAATCAATACCTTCCTCTTGACGGTAGCCTTGAGCAACTAACCGAGCTTTGTTCCGGACGACGACTTGGTTTTCGTCGGTTTTGTTCTTGAAGATCCACTTTGTCCCTATGACGGTGTGGTTCTTCGATGGCAATGGAACAAGCTCCCAAACTTCATTCCTCTCGAATTGAATGAGTTCCTCCTCCATGGCTAAGATCCAAGCGCTATCTTCGTATGCTTCATTAACATTCTTTGGCTCTATCGAGGAGGCAAAGGCACAATGAGCGAAGTAGTTCACTTGCGATCTCGTCTTGACACTATCATGGATATTGCCAATGACTTGCTCATGAGGATGGTCACGAACGGTATGAAGCCGTTTGGGAATACCTTGGTCACTAGGAACATTCTCAACAACTTCATTAGATGGGTTAGTCTCAATAGAATCGATAGAATCATTAGACTTAGAATTATCAAACGAATCACATAAAACATCCAAAGAATCATTATCATTTGAAATTCTAGTTGGAACAAATCCTTCATTAAATGAGACATGAAGCGATTCCTCGATCGTTGAGGTTCGTTTGTTGAATATCCGGTAGGCTTTGCTACGCGAAGAGTATCCAACAAAAATCCCCTCATCAGATCTTGGATCAAATTTGTCCAAACAACCATATGTGTTCTTAATAAAACATTTCGAACCAAAAACACGAAAATGTTTAACTTGAGGCAACCTACCAAACAACAATTCATAACAAGTTTGTTTAGTGCCGGGCCTCAAAAGTATTCTATTAAACACATAGCAAGCGGTGTGTACCGCTTCCGTCCAAAATTGATGGCCAAGTTGGCTATCATCAAGCATAGTGCGAGCACACTCCACTAGCGTACTATTCTTTCTCTCAACTACACCATTTTGAGGAGGTACACGAGGGAAAGAGAAGGTGTGTGTAATACCAACTTCATCACAAAATGTCTCAAAAGACTCATTCTCAAATTCACCTCCATGATCACTACGAATAGTGACAATGGTGGTTCCTAAGAGATTTTGTACTTTCTTAACAAAAATTGTGAAGTTTTCAAAAGCTTCATTTTTATTACACAATGAAAATACCCATGTAAATCTCGAATAATCATCTACGATGACAAGTCCATATCTTGCATTTCCTAAGGAAGCAACTCTAGTTGGCCCAAATAAGTCTAGATGTAATAGCTCTAGTGGCCGTTTAGTAGAAATGCTTTTCTTAGGTTTAAATGAAGATTTAGGAAGCTTGCCACGTTGACAACAATCACAAAAACTTTTCTTTTCAAAAACGAGCTTCGGAAAACCTTTAATGGAATTTAATTTTGAAAGCTTATAAAGTGTTCCAAAGTTCACATGTCCAAAGCGTCGATGTCATAAGTGTTGTTCACTTGTGTTGGCAACGAGACATTGTTCATAAGACTTAGGAAGATCCAAAATATAAATATCTTTATGACGAGTGCCGGAAAATAATAAATTATTATTATCTTTTCTTAAAATATGACACAATCCTTTCGCAAAGCTAACTTTGTAACCTTTGTCACAAAGTTGGCTTATTGAAATAAGATTATGATTTAAGCCATTACCTAGATAAACATCACTAATTAAGGGTTTAGATGGGTTACCCACTTTACCAACACCTATGATGGTTCCGCTCTAGTTGCCTCCAAATACGACGCGGTTTCCATTTGCAATGGGAACCACTCCGGAGAGCAATTGAGCGTCACCTGTCATGTGTTTTGAACACCCGCTATCGAGTATCCAATTCCCCTTGGAGCTAAATTTAAATTTGTTGCTCCTTTTCTTTTTCTTTTCCTTGAGTACCTAAAGATAGAAAATTTCATATCATGGTACCCAAGGTCATTGGGTCCAAAAGATTAGACCTTTGGAAGCCAAGTCCAATTGGACTTAGACTTCCCCACATAATTTCTACTATGCACAACATCCGAAAAATAAGCATTCATATACACTTATTTTTCATCCATGCTTGTGTCCTTTGGGCTCCAAATAGTGAAAATCTTGGGAGCCCTCATCCTATTGGGTGCATGCATGCGACGTTGATTTCTACGTGATGCATGTTGCGGATAGGCATAAGGAACATGATGGAATGGTGCATGCGGATAATTATTCATATGATGTTGTGGGTGAACATATGCATGTGTGGGAACACGTGCGTGAGGGTGTCTCACATGGTGTGCACGTGCACGAGAATGTGTTGCATAAAAATCATCATATGTGTGAGCCGGTGGAGTAGGACGTGTGTTCCTACGTGGCATAGTATTGGTGTACATATAAGCATGCCCCTTCTTTGGAGGTCCACCCAAAGTGGGTTTCTTTCCGAAAGAGGGTGTGGACGAGGTGGAAGCACCATTGGTAGAAGAACTACCAATAGAGTGTTTGCTACCACTCGTAGAGTCACCGGAAGTTGGCCTAACAAAAGTAGTGGCCGATTTGGATGAACATCCCATCGTATACCCCAAACCAATGTGGTGATTGGCCGGAAGTAAGTCACTTAGGATTTTATCCAAATGGTCCTTACCCTTATTGAATTTATTAATTCGGCCTAATGTGTTCTCATATTTCTCGATGAGAGAACGCATAGAAGTATCCAAGTTGGATACTTGCGATGTGAGCACATAAACACGAGATTTAAGATTCTCATTCTCAATACTCAAAGTCGAGTTTTGAGAAGTTAAATCCGCTATCTTATGTTCTTCCGGATCTTCAATGCAAACATGTTCAAGTTTAGATTTGAGATTAACAATCTCATTTCTTAACTCTTCAACAACGGTGTCGTTGTTGGTGATGATAGTCTTAGGCGAGGTTTGAATGCTAGCTAGGTCATCTTTTACTTTAGTATACCTATTTACTAATTTAGTATACTTAGACCATAATTGAGAATTAGCATTCCTAAGGTCATCCATAGTTACCTCATCGCTTTCGTCGTCACTATCATCGGAAGAGGAGGATCCTTGATCATGCTCCTCTCTTGCCATGAAGCACATGTGCGCTTGCTCCACTTGCTCATCGTCCGACTCTCCGCTTGAGGAATCCTCGGAGTCGGTGAATGTTGCTCCGACAAGTCCCTTCTTGTTTCCTTTCTTGTACTTCTTGGACTTATCGAATTTAGGCGCCTTCCACTTCTCCTTTTGCTTGTTGAGAGGACACTCCGCTTTCATGTGTCCTGGCTTATTGCACTTGAAACACAAAGGAGAGGAGGAGGCGTTAGAAGAACCAAATTTAGCTTTGTTCTTGTAGTTACCTTTTCAGAAGAAACGGTTGAACTTCTTGGCCATGAGTGCCATGGACTCCAAGTCCAACTCGTTTTCCGAGTCTTCATCATCGGTTGATGTGGATGTGGATGGAGCGGCCTTAAAAGCAATAGCCTTCTTCTTTGGCTCGTCTTGCTTTAGGTAGGACTTCATCTTTTCCTGTAATTTTAGCTTGCTATCCTTGCGTACCTCGTATGACATTAAAGTACCCATTAGTTGAACTACGATGTACTTATTCATATCATTACCTTCCTCGATGGCGAAGGTACGCTTTTCCCAAGAAGAAGGAAGTCCTTCGATAAGCTTCGAACACTTCTCCTTTTGGGTGTATGTTTTGCCGAGAGCCTCCAACTCGTTTATGATGTCGATGAAGCGAGTGTAATACTCCTTCATCTTCTCGCCCTGTTGCATATGAAACATTTCGTAATCTTTGTTAACAACTACGAGTTTAGAGTCTCTTACCCTACTCGTCCCTTCATGTAGTATGAGGAGGGAGTTCCAAATTTGATATGCACTCTTACATGTGCATATCTTATTGAAGTCCTCGGGCTCCAATGTGCATTGCAAGGCGTTCATTGCCTTGGCATTGCTTACCTTTGCGGCGACCTCCGCGGTTGTCCATTTCTCGAAGTCTTCTTCGGCGGGCTTGACGTATTCCTTCATCGTGGTCCTCCATAGAGATGCACTCCGGAGGAAGGTTTCCATCCGGCATTTCCAGTACCCGTAGTTGGTACCGTTGAAGAATGGAGGCCTCGTCGAGGAATGCCCTTCCATCTCTGAAGATGCTCCTTCACGGTTCCTGAAGGTGCCATAGTCGGAAGGTGGACGCACGGTCTTGTTGTCGTTGGCAGACATAGCTAAGTATCTGGCTCTGATACCAAATGTAATGCCCTACAAGCTACTGCACAAGTACTAGAGGGGGGGTGAATAGTACTTTAAAAATAACGATGAGTATAATTCCTAATTATAATGCAAACAACTACCAAATCAATTTACGGAAGCTTAAATTGAAAACAACAACAAAATTAACAACGCAAACAAACGATATTACTGGGTTCGGATCCACCCAAGTCTCCCTGACTTGTTCCCGGTGATCCTACGTCCCAACCACCCGGATCCCCTCCGGATACTTGAGTTAGAAACCCTAACTCAAGATTTCCACTATGAAATACTTGTGAAAATCCTCCACAAGTCAAATCATACAAAATGTAATTTGTGACTCCCACAACCCGGGATGACAACCACACTCTCACAACCGAGAGTGAAACTTACAATTCAAATATGAAATGAAATAAGAAAACTTCTTACCGACAAAATACATATGCCTTGAGTATTGCTTACGAATTAGGGCAAGGAAGATTTTGAGGAAGAAGTGGCACCAAACTGTAACGACTGCTTTTCATGTATCTGGATTATATATATATAATATGTGTTTTGGTGGATTTTCTCCTCTTGTGTGGTTTTCGTCTCCGTAGATTTCATTTTCGATCGATTCGTCGTATTTTCTCGCTTCTTCCTTAGGATTGTCGATTTCGAAGTAAGTCTCTCGTGACAGACTTCATAACGGTCGTATCTAACTATTAGATCAAGCCTAGGAGTCTTAGGAATCGATCCCGGGGTCTCGCGCTCCGTATCGGTACTTTCTGTGCTCATTAGCCGGTGTAAGAAGGGCCACCGACCGACTAGATGACGATCCAGTCGGTCGGCAATCCTTCTTGGACCGACTAGTTTGCTTTCTAAATTTCTCAGGAGTTACTGTTTATCGTTAGTCGGTCTAAGAACGTTGGTTGACCGACTAGGTTGCAAACTAGTCGGTCAGCAATGCTTCTTGAACCGACTAACTCATCATCTTATTTTTGTATCAGTTACTGTTTACCCTTAGTCGGTCTAAGAACGTTCATCGACCGACTAGATGCTAAACTAGTCGGTCAGTACTTGTTCATGGACCGACTAACTCTAGAATCCTATTTTCGTTCAGGAGTTACTGTTTGCACTTAGTCGGTCAGTGTTGGTCGACCGACCGACTAGTTGCCAAACTAGTCGGTCAGTGGTTGCTCTTTGACCGACTAACCAGTGTTGAAACCCTAATTTCTGGGAAACCGCCAGCCCAACCTATTTAAACCCCTCCCAAACTTTTTCATCTTCTCCAACACGACCCTAAACCCTAAAATCTCCCCCTCTAAGCCCCCATCTTCCTCCAAGCTTCAATCCTCCATTCCAAGCCCTAAATCCATCATCCCAACTATCCATTCACTCTATCAACCCCTCATCCTCCCCAAAATCTCATCGAAACCCATCAAATCCCCAAAATCCCCCGAAACCCTAGTTTCCCCAAACTTCTCCAATCTTTTCCAGATCCGATCCTAGGGTTCCCCGGAGTGTTTCTTCCGCCTCCTCTCGGTAAGAAATCGATCCACCGTTGTTTTCATATCATATTGTAATTTTTATGAAACCCTAATGAAATACTTGTGTTTTGATGATTGTTCCCCATAACAGCGATTCCCCGTAGGCTAGCATTCGCGGAAACAACTTTCATAACCGTCACCCCGGTGATAGGCAAGTGAAACTTGCATCTCTTGATTTGGGCCATGTCTTAGGCCATTTACCTTGCTTTAGCGTAAAAGAGACTAAACGGTGAAAGGATAGCCGTTTAGACGCCATTGACCTAGCTTGACAACGAAGCTTGGTCCGTCACCCTCATCATGCTAGTATGTCACGTTTATATTCAATTAACGGTACGCAATCATTCGTTCATGTCATTGCATAAGTGATTAATTATTGTGATTGTGTAGCACACGCTACAATATTATATTCCTGGCTCGTGTTCCAGAAGCGAGCCCTGTAGTTGGAAACCCCAACGCTCGGATACCGGCTAGGTGCACCCCTATGCCAAATACACCTCCTGGCCCGTGATCCAGGAGCGAGCAAATGCTCGATACACATAGGGGTGGGGTAAGAGATATGCGTCACCAGAGCACGAGATGGCCTGATCCGCCACTCCAGCATGCAGGCGAAATCTCTAGTGTTTAAGTGAGTAAGAGATATGCGTCACCAGAGCACGAGATGGCCTGATCCGCCACTCCAGCCTGCAGGCGAAATCTCTAGTGTTTAAGTGATTAATAGTGATAAGTGATAAGCGATAAGTGTTAAATGATAAGTGATTAGTGATTTGGTAGCTTTTGCTACATTGTGCATGCTTGCCTCTCTTTTAAACTGTTGCATCATACTTAACTGACATGTCATCGCTTAATGTTACAAATGCTAGGTTGTTAGTTACTTTCAGTTTCTTTGCTCAAGTCTTTTTTAGACTTGCTGACATGTGCCCCTCTCTCTTTTGGGTGACGCATGTTAGACCTTGAGCCTGAGTTGCCAGCTGAGGGTGAGGTGTTTGTGGACGCCGAGCTTGAGCCCGTGTTGGACGGGGAGTACGTGAACACTGGGGATCAGTCCTAGTGTCTCCGTTGTGTTTTATTTTGTTAGACAGTTGTTTTGTTATCGGTGCGTGGCACCTATACTTATTTATGTCGTTGCTTTTGTTTGGCCTTGTTCTGGGCCCTTAGACTTTTTCTTTTAGCCTGGTGGCTTTTCTGTGATGTTGTGTACTTTGTGGACAACTGTGGGATTGGTATTTTATATCCGTCTCATATTATTATTATTGTTGTTGTTTCGTTTGCAATTACAGGGACCTGCTTATACTAAATATACGCTTATCGGGCGTGTAGCTTCACAGCTCCACGTTCGAGCGGACCTTCTCACGCCTCGCCTCCATTTTAGGGAAGCGGGTCGTGACAGGTTTTAGTGGTGGCCCATGCAGGTCTCCCTCTGTAACTGCAATTGTCGGGATAACGATAATAATATAAGAATGTCCAACAAATAAGTCCGACATCTGAGCCCTAAGCTATGAGTCTAATTGTTCATTTTCTGCGTCATTAGATGGCAGGAAGGCGAATCACCCGTGGGGGTGGTAGTGGTGCGCCCCCTCATGACGAGGAGCCTGAGCGGGAGCCCACTAATGGAGAGATGATGAGGATGATGTTGCAGATGATGCAGGTTCAGCAGGGTGTGCTTCTGCAGGTGCAGAATGCTCCGGCGGCTCGAGCTGCTCGGGTGGTGGAAGCCCCTCGCCCTGAGCCCGGGGCGAAGCAGTTCAGAGAGCTGGGTCCCGCGTATTTTGATGGAACCGAGGGTCCACTAGCTGCTGATGAATGGATGAGGAATATCGAGGACAATCTGAAGATGTCCAAGGTCAACGAAGTTAGTTGGGTTGACTTGGCGAAGCGCCAGCTGAAGGATAACGCCAGAAATTGGTGGGATGCTGAAGAAAAGATGTTGGGGGAGCCGATCGTCTGGGCTACCTTCAAGGCCAGATTTGATGGTGAGTTCTTCCCGAAGGCTGCCAGGGAAGAGATGCTGCAGCGTTTTATCGATTTGAAGCAGGGAAGCTCGTCGGTGGATCAGTACCACCAGGACTTCATGAGGCTTAGTCGGTTTGCACCAAAGATGGTGCAAGACGCTGAGGAGCGAGCTCAGAGGTTCCTTCAGGGACTTGCCTCGGAGCTCCAGAGTTTCGTGACCTCCTATGACCGAGAATCTTATCAGAAGGTTCTAGTAGCAGCCAAGAGGCAGGAGCTGCTCGTGAACCAGAGGAGGGGGTCTATTGTTGGCGCTGGGAAGAGGCCTGTGGAGCAGGCAAGAGCTGTGGTCCGACCTGGATTCAGGCCGAACCAGCCTGTTCAGTTCAAGAGGCCATGAGGGCCTGTTCGGAAGGTTTGCCATTTCTGTGGCAAGGAGGGTCATATCAAGGAATCGTGTAGGAAGTTCTTGGGGCAATGTATTGCTTGTGGAGATCCCGCCCATGCTATCAGGGAGTGCCCGAAGTTGAAGCGACCTTGGGGGACACCTATTGCTGCCCCGCCGTTGCAGCAGAGAGCCCCGGTGCCCGCTGGTCGTGGGGTGCCTCTCGTCCCGCAGAGGCAGGCTTTTGAGCGGGCTGCTCCGCCGAGGAGGCAGGCATTTCTGATGACCGAGGAGGAGGTCTTGGCCATGGATGAGGTCATTGCAGGTAACTTCCAATCTAGTTGTTCCTTCCCTAAGTAGTTGATTGTTAAAATTATGCTGGATGCTTGTGTATGAATGTTGTTAGAGTAAGATTTGATTGATTAGACTGTTTATTAGGTGTGGTTTTGGTTTGCACATTCCCTGCCCGAGTCCTCTTTGACTCTGGTGCATCGATGTGCATTTTGGCCCAGAGCTTCGTGGAGAAGCATTCCTTGTCGACGTCCCCTCTCTCCAAGAGTTGGAATATCGTCACAGGGAATGGAGTAGTCTCGGTGCATCGTGGATGCAGTCCTTGCTCTGTGGTGGTTTGTGGACATGAGCTTTATGCTGATTTTATTGTCCACAACATCACCAACTACGATGCGGTCTTTGGGATGGATTGGCTTGCGAGTTTCTATGCTACGATCGACTGTCGGAGGAAGAAGGTGGTGTTCGAGATTCCCGGACATCCGGTGTTTGAGTTCAGTCGTGGTAGCAGTTTGCTTGGTCCTGTCAGATTTCGGGCCAGGCCGGTGGAGGCTGTGGCTATGCAGATGGAGCTGGAGTGGCCAGCTGTGGTGCGTGATTTTGGCGATGTCTTCCCCGAGGAGATGTCTGGTTTGCCGCCTGATCGAGCCTTGGAATTTTCTATCGATCTTGTTCCAGGTGCGCAGCCGATTTCGAAGGCGCCGTATCGTATGGCACCTGCTGAGTTGGAAGAGTTGCGGAAGCAGTTGGATGAGCTTTTGCAGAAGGGTTATATTAATCCTAGCGTGTCTCCGTGGGGAGCACCGGTGTTGTTGGTTAAGAAGAAGGATGGTTCGCGTCGCATGTGCGTGGACTATCGGGAGTTGAATGCGGTGACCATTAAGAATAAATACCCGTTGCCTCGCATTGATGATATCTTTGATCAGCTTGGAGGTTCGAGGGTGTTTTCTAAGTTAGATTTGAGGAGTGGTTACCATCAGTTGAAGGTGAAGAAGGGAGATGTTCCGAAGACAGCGTTCAGGACGAAGTATGGACACTATGAGTTCGTGGTTATGCCTTTCGGCGTAACTAACGCGCCCGCAGTTTTCATGAATCTGATGAACCTGATTTTCTACGACTTTTTGGATAAGTTTGTCGTTATCTTTATTGACGACATCCTGATATATTCAAAGTCGGAGGAAGAGCATGCCTCGCACTTGAGGACGGTGTTGGAGATTTTGAGGAAGCATCGTTTGTATGCTAAGTTTTCGAAGTGCGAGTTTTGGCTGGATCGAGTTGATTTTCTGGGGCATGTGGTGTCTGGAGGTGGTATTTCTGTGGATCCCGAGAAGATTAGGGCCATCAGGGAGTGGCCTGTTCCGTCGTCTGCATCTGAGATTCGGAGTTTCCTTGGTTTGGCGGGATATTATCGGCGATTCATTAAGGACTTTTCTCGTATTGCTGAGCCGATGACCAGGTTGACACGGAAGGATGTTGCTTTTGTTTGGTCGGGTGATTGTGAGCGTGCTTTTGGTGTTCTGAAGGAGAGGTTGACGACTGCCCCTATTCTTGTTGTGCCTGATCGCAGCGGTGGATTTGAGATCTTTTGCGATGCTTCTGGCAAGGGTCTCGGTTGCGTGCTGCATCAGCACAGACATGTTGTGGCTTATGCGTCTCGTCAGCTCAAGGTTCATGAGAAGAATTACCCGACGCATGATTTGGAGTTGGCTGCCGTTGTGTTTGCTCTTAAGATTTGGAGGCACTTCTTGCTGAGTGAGAAAGTGAAGATTTTCACCGATCACAAAATCTTGAAGTATATTTTCACTCAGAAGGAGCTAAACATGCGACAGCGTCGATGGTTGGAGCTTATGGCGGATTATGAGATTGATTTGCAGTATCACCCTGGCAAGGTGAATGTGGTTCCTGATGCTTTGAGTAGGCTTCCCGCGGTGATGATGTTGACTTCACAGTGGAGATTGCAGCAGGATTTTTGCGAGTCTGGAGTGGAAATTGTTCTTCCTGGGGAGGCTTCTTCGTTGATGTACGTGCAGGTACAGTCGACGATCGTGGATCGGATTAAGGCTGGCCAGGCCGGAGACCCGAAATTGGTAAGGATTCGAGGGCAGGTGGAAGCCGGTCTGCGGACTGACTTTTTGATTCATGAGGATGGCTCGCTGAGGTTTGGAGCCAGGTTGTGTGTGCCGGTTGGAAATAGAGAGGAGTTGATGGTGGAGGCGCACAGTTCGCCGTATTCTGTGCATCCTGGTGGCACCAAGATGTACCAGGATCTTCGTCTGAATTATTGGTGGCATGGCATGAAGAGGAGTGTGGCTCGTAGTGTGGCCAAGTGTTTGGTTTGCCAGCAAGTGAAGGCAGAGCATCAGCGCACGGCTGGGTTGCTACAACCGCTTCCGATTCCGGAGTGGAAGTGGCAGCACATCACTATGGATTTCGTGACTGGACTACCTCGGAGTCCGAAGCAGAATGACGCGATTTGGGTGATCGTGGATCGGTTGACCAAATCTGCGCACTTTATTCCGTTCCGAGTGGGACAGTCCACTGAGGCGCTAGCGAGGAGATATATGGAGGTAAAATTCTTTTACTCTCCGTTTTTATTTCCTTTTCCTAGTTTGGATAGTGATGTAACGTGAATCGTACAGGAGGTTGTGCGACTTCATGGAGTCCCCGTGAGTATCGTGTCTGACAGAGACACGAGGTTCACATCTCAGTTCTGGCAGAGTTTGCAGAAGAGCTTGGGTACGCGTCTGAGTTTCAACACGGCGTACCATCCGCAGACGGATGGCCAGTCTGAGAGGACGATTCAGATTTTGGAAGACATGCTGAGGGCGTGCATGTTGGATTTCAAGGGTTCGTGGGAGGACCATCTGCATTTGGTGGAGTTTTCCTACAACAACAGCTTCCAGGCGAGTATTGGCATGGCGCCTTTCGCCGCTCTTTATGGGAGGAAATGTCGATCGCCATTGAGTTGGGATGACGTTGGTGATCGGGAGTTGTTGGGACCTGAGATGATCGTGGAGGCCGTGGAGATCGTCAAGAATATTCGGGAGAGGTTGAGAATTGCTCAAGACCGTTTTAAGCATTGGGCGGATGCTAAACGTCGTCCTTTGGAGTTTCAGCCGGGCGACCATGTGTTCTTGAAGATTTCCCCGAATCGTGGTGTGATTCGTTTCGGGAAGCGTGGAAAGTTGAGCCCGCGATACATTGGACCATTTGACGTTTTGGAGAGGGTTGGCGAGGTAGCTTATCGCTTGGCCTTGCCGCCATCTTTGGAAGGAGTTCACAATGTTTTCCATGTGTCACAGCTTCGTCGATACATTAGCGATCCGTCTCATGCGGTGGATTTTTCGGAGATTACCGTTCGCCCCGATATGACGTATGACCAGTATCCAGTGCAGATTCTGGACAGGCGTCAGAAATCGCTTCGGAACAAGATTGTCAATCTTGTGAGGGTGATGTGGCGACACGGTTCACCTGGAGAGTCTACTTGGGAGAATGAGAATGAGATGCGAGAGCGTTTCCCACTTTTGTTTCCGGACTCGTGAGTTTTTGGAAATTCCGAGGACGGAATTTTTCTTAAGTTGGGGAGGATGTAACGACTGCTTTTCATGTATCTGGATTTTATATATATAATATGTGTTTTGGTGGATTTTCTCCTCTTGTGTGGTTTTCGTCTCCGTAGATTTCATTTTCGATCGATTCGTCGTATTTTCTCGCTTCTTCCTTAGGATTGTCGATTTCGAAGTAAGTCTCTCGTGACGGACTTCATAACGGTCGTATCTAACTATTAGATCAAGCCTAGGAGTCTTAGGAATCGATCCCGGGGTCTCGCGCTCCGTATCGGTATTTTCTGTGCTCATTAGCCGGTGTAAGAAGGGCCACCGACCGACTAGATGACGATCCAGTCGGTCGGCAATCCTTCTTGGACCGACTAGTTTGCTTTCTAAATTTCTCAGGAGTTACTGTTTATCGTTAGTCGGTCTAAGAACGTTGGTTGACCGACTAGGTTGCAAACTAGTCGGTCAGCAATGCTTCTTGAACCGACTAACTCATCATCTTATTTTTGTATCAGTTACTGTTTACCCTTAGTCGGTCTAAGAACGTTCATCGACCGACTAGATGCTAAACTAGTCGGTCAGTACTTGTTCATGGACCGACTAACTCTAGAATCCTATTTTCGTTCAGGAGTTACTGTTTGCACTTAGTCGGTCAGTGTTGGTCGACCGACCGACTAGTTGCCAAACTAGTCGGTCAGTGGTTGCTCTTTGACCGACTAACCAGTGTTGAAACCCTAATTTCTGGGAAACCGCCAGCCCAACCTATTTAAACCCCTCCCAAACGTTTTCATCTTCTCCAACACGACCCTAAACCCTAAAATCTCCCCCTCTAAGCCCCCATCTTCCTCCAAGCTTCAATCCTCCATTCCAAGCCCTAAATCCATCATCCCAACTATCCATTCACTCTATCAACCCCTCATCCTCCCCAAAATCTCATCGAAACCCATCAAATCCCGAAAATCCCCCGAAACCCTAGTTTCCCCAAACTTCTCCAATCTTTTCCAGATCCGATCCTAGGGTTCCCCGGAGTGTTTCTTCCGCCTCCTCTCGGTAAGAAATCGATCCACCGTTGTTTTCATATCATATTGTAATTTTTATGAAACCCTAATGAAATACTTGTGTTTTGATGATTGTTCCCCATAACAGCGATTCCCCGTAGGCTAGCATTCGCGGAAACAACTTTCATAACCGTCACCCCGGTGATAGGCAAGTGAAACTTGCATCTCTTGATTTGGGCCATGTCTTAGGCCATTTACCTTGCTTTAGCGTAAAAGAGACTAAACGGTGAAAGGATAGCCGTTTAGACGCCATTGACCTAGCTTGACAACGAAGCTTGGTCCGTCACCCTCATCATGCTAGTATGTCACGTTTAAATTCAATTAACGGTACGCAATCATTCGTTCATGTCATTGCATAAGTGATTAATTATTGTGATTGTGTAGCACACGCTACAATATTATATTCCTGGCTCGTGTTCCAGAAGCGAGCCCTGTAGTTGGAAACCCCCACGCTCGGATACCGGCTAGGTGCACCCCTATGCCAAATACACCTCCTGGCCCGTGATCCAGGAGCGAGCAAATGCTCGATACACATAGGGGTGGGGTAAGAGATATGCGTCACCAGAGCACGAGATGGCCTGATCCGCCACTCCAGCATGCAGGCGAAATCTCTAGTGTTTAAGTGAGTAAGAGATATGCGTCACCAGAGCACGAGATGGCCTGATCCGCCACTCCAGCCTGCAGGCGAAATCTCTAGTGTTTAAGTGATTAATAGTGATAAGTGATAAGCGATAAGTGTTAAATGATAAGTGATTAGTGATTTGGTAGCTTTTGCTACATTGTGCATGCTTGCCTCTCTTTTAAACTGTTGCATCATACTTAACTGACATGTCATCGCTTAATGTTACAAATGCTAGGTTGTTAGTTACTTTCAGTTTCCTTGCTCAAGTCTTTTTTAGACTTGCTGACATGTGCCCCTCTCTCTTTTGGGTGACGCATGTTAGACCTTGAGCCTGAGTTGCCAGCTGAGGGTGAGGTGTTTGTGGACGCCGAGCTTGAGCCCGTGTTGGACGGGGAGTACGTGAACACTGGGGATCAGTCCTAGTGTCTCTGTTGTGTTTTATTTTGTTAGACAGTTGTTTTGTTATCGGTGCGTGGCACCTATACTTATTTATGTCGTTGCTTTTGTTTGGCCTTGTTCTGGGCCCTTAGACTTTTTCTTTTAGCCTGGTGGCTTTTCTGTGATGTTGTGTACTTTGTGGACAACTGTGGGATTGGTATTTTATATCCGTCTCATATTATTATTATTGTTGTTGTTTCGTTTGCAATTACAGGGACCTGCTTATACTAAATATACGCTTATCGGGCGTGTAGCTTCACAGCTCCACGTTCGAGCGGACCTTCTCACGCCTCGCCTCCATTTTAGGGAAGCGGGTCGTGACACAAACCCTAGCTCCAAGATGTAGATCAGCGATGGAGAGCTTTGGGGATGTTGGTGACCTAGCATCAAGCACTTGGCTTGGAAGGCTTCACACTCAATGAATCTCTCTTTGGAAGTAAGAGTGAGGAGAGATTATTGAATGGAAAGAATGAGCTTTGAATGAGCTTGGAATGATTTCTCTTGATCTCTAAACTTGCAATAATATCAGCCTTAGCAGCAATGAATGCAGCCCAACAAGTATATATAGGATAGAGGAGAGAGAGAGAAAAAAAACGTTTCAATTAAAGCTCCAACGGCTCTTTTCTGAACCCAACTAGTCGGTCAAAGAACAACCACCGACCGACTAGTTCATCAACTAGTCGGTCGGTCAATTAACGTATACCGACTAATGAGTGAACAGAGAAAAGGTCAAAGCACAGACATAAGGAACTAGTCGGTCCAAGAAGAGTCGCTGACCGACTAGTTTCACAACTAGTCGGTCGGTTACTCAACTGAGACCGACTAACAGATAAAACTGAAGTCTGAGCAGAAATAGACTTAGTCGGTCCAAGAACAAATGTTGACCGACTAATTCACCAACTAGTCGGTCGCCAAATGAGCATAGACCGAATAACGATAAACAGTAAGTTAGGTGAAAAATTGGCATGTACAGTAAACTAAACTAGTCGGTCCAAGAAGGAAAGTTGACCGACTAGTTCATCAACTAGTCGGTCGATCAATGAACACAGACCGACTAATGATAAACAGTAGCTTAGGCTCAAATGTGCATGTACAGGGAAAGCTCAACTAGTCGGTCACAGAAGCATCACTGACCGACTAGTTCACAAACTAGTCGGTCGGTGAGTCAACTTAGACCGACTAACTGTAAACAGTAAAGAGCTTGGAAATGACTGACTGAAACTAGTCGGTCCAAGAAGCTTTGCCGACCGACTAGATCACCATCTAGTCGGTCAGTTCTTCTTCTTGAACCAACTAACATGCACAAGAAGTCGCGAATCGAAGCGCGAAGCTTCGGGAAGGATTGTATGGACTTCTACTAAGATCCTAGAGCTAAGATATGAGCGTTATGAAGATTTAAACCGTAAGACCTACTCAAGGCTTAACATTCTACGAAAGAAGCTTAAAGACTATAAATAAAACTTGACGAAACCGTCTTCAATAGCTTCAATCGAATCTTCATGACTTCTAAATTGGTCCATAAGCTTTAACGAAGCTTTAGGCATACGATCACGTGCTTTGAGAAGTCTTGAGACGTCGTAATTGATATTCATATGAATTTGGCGACGATCTCCATAACTGCGCTCACAAAGTGTTAGTACACGTTATATTTATGTTTGTTCATCATCCAAAACCAAATCTGGGGAGTCCAATATCCAACACATACGACATCACATCATATCCATATCACGATACGTAAAGCATTCATACATGGCATGCTTTCATATACACCATAATACATTCAGGTATATTCGACTTTCGTCCTACCTGGTTATATATATTTACATATACTTCTATATCCATGCACAAACACACAACAATACACATTAATCTGCATACCATTACTTGATAAACAGGGTCACTATCACGGTGTCACATACTTAGTCATATAAGTTCACCCATGATTATATGCACATAAATATCTACATACACACAATATTTAGTCACATCCATACATACTCCTACGGCCACGTACTAATACATGATCAAGTCTTATAAGGTCTACAATCATAACTATAGTTAAATATACACATAATCTCAAAGTCATAGCGATGCACCTACTGCCTCACACAGATAGGCACATGTACCACACACAATACACACAAGAGTGCACAAACATAACACATCCCCCGCCATATGATATATATATATAACCACCGTTGCACATCCTACGCACATTCTGCCATGATAGTCAAATAATTATAAATATCCATATACACCCCACACACGTGTATACATATGCAAACAATCATACACATCTCAATACCTACATACCAAACAGTTTCACTCACTTATATTCATCAAACATATATACACCTATATTCCATATCTATCACATTTACATTTACATTGCACATTTACGTACATACACACATGCTCTGGTACAGACCTATATATTCTCTTATACAAACAAGAATACATTTATCCAAGGCTCACCAAGATACACCTGGATAGACAACCCTATAGGATAGATCAGCAGATAACAAACAAAGATATGTACAAGTATATGTATTCATTCACCCAATATACACATCATTACATATTCTCCTACTACACATTTCACATACATGAACACATCCCTACACTCCATTGTGATATGTATAATAGAAATCCATACAATTATAATACATATGCACATATACGCATCAACCAATACACCACACGGTTACTCTATATAACCCAATTATATGCACATACTCATCATGTATACGCAGAGGTATACGTATCAATTCCATATATAGATATCGAAGCCTACACATATCCAAATACACGTTCGCTCATACACACCAGATTATTATTCTAATAGTAGGTATGCATACAGACATGCATATATACCTATTAGGATCCATGCAACCATGCACATACATTCTCATGTATGGGCACACATCCATACACATATATTATACACATCCTGCTATTACACACCCATACAGTCAAGCTGCTCAAACTACACTAGCAGGTAGTCGGTAGCTACTCATACCATTATATGCATAGCATCCAATATATCCACACTTTTACTAGCATGCTAGTAGATACACAAATAAGTGCATTTCAATATTCATACACATTCGATAGATAGCCACATCCAATGTACGTACACATCCATATACGGATACATGTATATCAGAATAGGGATCATTCACATACATATACATTTAACCACTCATAAGACATACTCCAATACATGTTCAATAATAACAACACATACACACAATCACACCACGCTTGCTACAACACACCTACATACATATAAGTATCTCATATACCAATATACAATCCTCCCTCATGCCACTATATATGGAAAGGTACATGCACTACATATACATCCAAATGGTCCAATAGACGCCATTTGACGTGGCACGCACGCGCGCGCGCGCGCACACACACACACACACACCATAACGTCACTTAACCATGGAAACCCATAGCCATCCCACTTATGTGCGCACTGTATAATCTCAAATCCTTACATTCATCACATTCTACATATGACACACATCACACTTATATCCCTATCCCATATAATGCACGGTATAGTGCTAAGAGTTTAAACTTAGGGTGGATTGGGCTAAAGCACCACTACCCACCTCAGGACGCATTTATTCCAAACACTCGGGAGCATTACTTATATTATCCATACATCCATTACTTATCTATATCGCTACCTACACACCATGTATGGCCATTGAACAACACATATCTTCACACAATAATACAACCCACAACCATATACAAAATTAAGACAATATATCGGTTCATATAGGCACGTAGGCAGCACATACACATACTCACAGTTATTCAAATCTAACACATTAGGAATTCATACACTAGCAATGCAACACTAGCGGTATATATTGATTCGGGTTCAATATTACATATTTAACCCCCTATTTAGCCCTATTTTGTGCTCATGTGATGCTACATTGTTCTCTAATTCATACGTATTTTGTACACAATTATTTATTAGAGAAAACACTCTTTTGAGCACAAAACAGAAATTAATGGAGTATTTCTACATTTTTTATTTTTTTTCCTATCTTGGTCTCGATCTCACGATTCCAACGACTATTTATTTGTATTTTTCTGAGATCTGTGTTAATTACTATGAATTTTTGAATGCAGAATACCAATTAAATGGGGAAATACGCACGAAATACGGTGTAAATACAAAAATACGGGACACGTGGCCGCATCCAAGCGGCTCCCGCCTTATCCGACGATCGAGATCAAGCGGCGACGCGGCTGAATCATCACTGTTGGATCTAAATCCAACGGTCGCCAGCGAAACGAAGATCAGCTCACGAGCGAGCGATCCTGGCCGTTGGATCTCAATCCAACGGCCCGTACGCGACAAAAACGCAGCGAAATCGTGGGCAACGTGGCATCTTTAAAGATTGCTTGGTGAAGTGTCAACCCGAACTAATTGAAATACTCTATAACTAGAATTTTTATCGTGAATTATTTGGTGAAGTGTGTCAAGTCTGTTTTCCAGACAGATTTCAGAGCCTATAAAGATTGCTGTTTTTGGGCATGTTTTAGTCAGAATTGAGAAATATAAGCACTCTGATGAAATTATAGATACACTTGTTAAGTTTTCAACGAGACCAAGAACATCAAATTATATTGTGTGTGCAGGTATTTGGATCAATTTTGCTGAACTGTGTCAAGACTGAAGATCAAACAGACATGTTGTAAAGATGGAATTTTTGCTCCTAATTCCTGAATTGAACATATATTAAAATTTATATGATTTTGGGGTAGTACTTCAAGATATACATGTATATAATTTTTTAGAAACATGATTCGAGCTACAGTAACTGTAATGGAAGCTACAACAGACATCAGAATTTCGGGATTTCAAAAGAGATGATTTTGCTAGCAATTTCAAGAGGAAATTTGTAAAATTGAGCTATAGCATATATATTTAACTATCCTTATCATGTATTGAGTAAAAAATGCTATGAAATCATAATCACAAGAACCAATTTATAGAATTCCAAATCCAAGTAAATTCCTACCTCAAAATTCGATTTTTCCTCTTCTCCTTCTCTTTCTCTTCTTTCCACCTTCTTCTCCTTGAAGCAACCACGGCTTCTTGACTTTTGGGGAGAGAATTAGGGTTTTCAGTTGATGATGGAGGGGGAAAGAAGAGGAAGGGTGGCTGGCCCTATTGGGTGCAAGAAAAAGAAAAGAAAAATGAAAGGGAAGAGAAAAGAAAAGTGAAGAGAGGAGATCTTTCTCCAAAAATATCTATAACTAGAAGCCTCCTTAGGATAAGCATGCACTTAGTTAAATGACCAAAATACACCTCCATATTCTAGGTATTTACAAGTTTGTCATTACTTTATGCACACACAACTTTAGTATGTACGCACAGCAGCTTTAGTTCAAATGACCGTTTTGCCCCTAACCTTTCTAAAAAATTTACGGGGGTTGCCATTGACCCCTAACCACTTTTCACACTAGCATAGCTCCCCTTACACACATCCAAGTACATCCATGCATGCATACATGCATTACACACACACGTCCAATACATTCCTGTCGTTTTGCACCAACGACGTCTTTCAAACTTCTCCCGCACTCAATCTCGCTTTCTCGTCTCTTAGCCATGTATTACGGCCTAATATCCCTCGTACTATGCCACATGCATCGATATCTACATTTATTTCATGCCTACGTATGCATCGTAAATAGAAATACTACGTGTGTTCAGTAAAATACACGCATAGTGCTAAATAGGGCATGACATACAATGAGTGTCATGTCATGACATTATGAAATGAAATATAAGAGTGAACATAATGCATGGTTATAGAGTAAGGATATATTGCAATAAAGGAAACTACAAGAGTGACATATCGCATTCTAGTCATAAGGATATACATGTTATAAAAGAAAAGGAATTACAACAAGTTAACAATTCATACATTGCTTTATATTATTACAACTTGAATTAAGCATGGTTATAGGCTAGTAGTGTCATTTATAGATGGAGTATGTGGTCATCATAGCATGGCTTTATTTTGGGTCTTTCTTTTCATTTCACATCTCTCAAGAAAGGGTCATGCACCTTGTGCCATGCCCATCATTATAACCACATCATTTCAACATAACAACTGACCACATAAATTCATGCCATATGTGCCTCCATCTTCTAAATATGCATGGCATTAGAATCCCTCCCATTTTTACATATTCAAGGGCAAATGTCCACAATTTACATCTTTGTAACATTCATCATTTTCCACCTTTTCTCATATCTTCTCTCTCTCTCTCTCTCTCTCTCTCTCTCTCTCTCTCTCTCTCTCTCTCTCTCTCTCTCTCTCTCTCTCTCTCTCTTGAGTCATTGGACCGGCATTCGAGATAACTCGATCGACAGATGACTAAAGCCCGCGAGGCCTACGAGAGAAGCCCGATATCGACTCAGTCAAAGCCCACTGTCCAATCGACTGTTGAGTCCACCTCACTCGAACGTGGGATTAAAGACGGGCTCGTAAATCGCGGGAACGTGCACAACATTTACTCTATTAAAGGGAAAAGATCGTGGCCCCATTATGGGTGGTCGTTATCTCCCCAACGTCTCCAAATGAACCTTAAGCGTCTATAAATACATGGATGTGTCACATCTCCAAGGTACGAGGTCTAAGACATAGAACTATACTTTTTCAGCTAATATTTTTTATATTCTTAAGCTTGTGTCGCCAGTCTTGGGACGAACCTCCGTGGGTTGATCTCAACTGCACCAAGCTCCCTCGCTCAATTAATTTTCCATACTAACTTAAGCATCAGGGGAATTTGGGTCGAAACCTAGATCCGACCCCCCTAACGTGTCCCTGTGGTGCGAATCGACGGTCATCAGCGTCGAGGGTCGTCATCAAGCTTCCTAGCCTCGAACGATCAAAGCATCAGTTGCTCGAAGGTCGACCGAGCATCGCTCCATCATCAACTACCAACACTCGAACCAGGTTCTTCCAACCGAGGGTCCCACTCCATCTGCTGATGAGGCTCCGACTCAGCGTCAGGAGTCTACATCAGCTTGACAACTGTCTCGGTCAATTTTGGCCTTAACCCACACACACGCATAGCTATCAAGTGGAGAATGCATGGATTTCCTCCTTGGGAAACATCTAGGCTGCCCGCACCCCCATATGGGGGTGTGATGTGTAATGGGCGGCCTAGATGGTGGCCAAGGAGGAAATTCCCTCCTTGGTCACTTGATACTCATTTATCATATATGTATGTATGAGTTTAATTGGAAGAGTGATGTTTGTTGCACTGCGCGCACATTTTTATGAATTCACCGCACATTTAAATTCACCGCACTTCTTCATTGAAGAACCACTCTTATTTTCAATTGTAACCCCGTCTCTTTCCAATTCATCAAAAATATGTGAAACAGCGGCAGCACGCAGAGCATGACGTCCTCCACCGCCTTCAGGCACAGGTTGGGTTATCCCCATCGACCTACTGTGCGACGCTCGACACCAGGCTCTTATAAGTTCCATATGGCCATATAGTCTGCACATTAATTTCAAATCTTGACACTCGATAAATGCAAATATTTCTTTGAGCAGGTGGCAAGAGATCTCCCCTTATATGGACGAGAACCTCTTCCTGCGAGCCATGCCAAAAGTCACAACCAACAGTGATTCCACAGGGAACCCAAGTGTTTTTAACGTTCAGTTTATCTCACAATTTCTCGGAACTCGCACTCAACTCCTCTCCGAGATGGACAAGGCCTTTCCCGAGCTCGGTCTGAAGGAGCAGGTCGACGGGGATAACCCTAACCTGTGCCTGAGTGTGTGGGAGGACGTCATGCTCTGCGTGCTGCTGCAGTTTCACATATTTTCGCTGAATAGGAAAGAGAAATGTTTAAAATTGAAAATAAGAGTGGGTTTTCACAAAAGAGGTGCGGTGAATTTAAAGGTGCTGTGAATTCCTAAAAGTGTGCGGTGCAACTAATATCACTCTAATGGGAATCAGCTAGCCAAGTAGGAATTTCCTCCTTGGTTCAACCACAATTAAGCCCCCTCATATATTTTTTCGAAATTTTTTTTCCAGTATGCTCTACACCTCATAGATGATCGATCACCACACCAAAAATCAAGTGAATCCAACATTTTTTGCGCATCGATCCATCCGTTGCAAAAAGTTCTATGATATGCGACCGTAGATTTTGCAAAAAGTTCTATGTTACCACTCATATAAAATAATTTTATATTTTATATTTTTAATATAAAAAGTCTGCCTAAAGAGGATTATGCAGATGTGCTGACAGTGCATAAAATTTCCGAGGTTGTCAGATGAATTTATTTTTCAAAAAAAATTGAAACTTTTTTTGGTAGGTATGGACATTATAAAAACAAAAAAATCCCATATTTGGTTGAACCCTAGGATGTTTCGGAGATTTGAAAAGAAGAATCATTTGGCGCATCCAAAATGACCACTAGTTTTGTAATAATAAAAACAAGAGCAGGGAAAAAAAACTAATTTCTTGCATACGAATGCAAGCAGAAGAGCCCACACTTGATCAGATCGATGAAGCAAAGACAATCCCAACTCCCCAACATTTAGGTCAACCCTTATCCAAATCTCCTGAACTCCCCTGCCCTATTGCATGCATGCCCTACACGTACAGAGATAAAACAAACCCCCCGTCACGTTCTACGCGTGTCATCCACCCGCGTACCCCCCCCCCCCCCCCCCCCCACCCACGCACACGTGTCACTCAACAGCACCAACCCCCGCACCCATAAATACGAACCAAATCCTTGTTTTGTCACACAGTGGCTAAAAGGAGAAGTTCTGTTACACAATGGCAGTAGCTAGTGATCAACCAACGTCGATGCTGTCGAGAGTTGAGAGGCTCGATCTGATGATGAGCTATTTGGAGGAGATCAAAGGGGTCAGCAGCAATATGAAGGCGGCGAGAGACTACTCGACGGCGTCAACGACGACGACGATGAGCGAAGGCGGGAACTCGTCGGTGAACTCGTCGCCGAAGAGCAGCATGGAGAGGCGGTGCCGGCCGATAGATGATGTGGTGATGGAGACTCGGGTGAAGGGGAGCCTCATCGAGAGGGTGGATCAACTGGAGAGCCGACTACTGAAGGCAAGCTAGCCGTATCCGATACGTGTTCGTGTCGTATCGTAACCGATACTTGTGTATCCGATATTCTCACACAAAACTAACGAGGGTAAGTTGATATTTTGTTGCAGCTGGAGGAAGACATTGGGAGCGAGAGGAAGAGGGGATGTCTGGCCGCGGACGAGAACAAGAAGAAGCAAAAGAATGGGCTGAAGAGCATTGTCAAGTCCTGTGTGAGGGGAAACCTCAAGACTAGAGAATGAATAGAGAGATGGCCAACTTGCGATGAAATCTTCATCCCAAATACCTTGGGGATGTGTGTTCTTTTTTTTATCTTTTTTTATCTTTTTTTATTTGTGAGGTTTTAGATCCTCTGTAAGAATGGCAGCCGTGTTTTTAAGAATGGCAGCTTTTTTCATTGTAAAATTATTGCTAGTTGCCTCATCTGAGGAGCCATTACCTTGGAACATCTGTTTCCTCCCTTACTTTTTAAGGCCTCCTTTGGCAACATGGTTTGGTTTTTTGAAAGTACGAATTTTTGGAGAAAAAAAAAGCCAAAAATTAAAATAATAATAATAGCAAAACCGACCGAAATGGCCGCAGTTGGCAACCGCAGTCAGATTTAGAAAGTTAATTTATTTGGTTTTTAGCATATTCGTCCCTTAGATCTTGCGTCCCTGAGATCTTGCGTATTTTGATATCCGTCACTCAAATCTTCATATTTGCCCTCAAGTCCCTCAAAAGTTAATATTTAACCTTAATAGTCCCTCTCACTCACTATCTGTTAAAATCTTAAAGGAAATGGGAATATTCCGTTAAATTAAAGGACTATTAAGGTTAACGTTCAAAATTTAAGGGACTATTAAGCTTAAATACTAACTTTGAGGGACTTGAGGGCAAATTAAGGTTAAATACTAACGGAATATTCTCATTTCCGTTAAGATTTTAACAGATAGTTAGTGAGAGGGACTATTAAGGTTAAATACTAACTTTTGAGGGGACTTGAGGGCAAATATGAAGATTTGAAGAACAGATATCAAAATACGCAAGATTTAAAAGACAAATATGCTAAAAAACCTAATTTAGTATAATAACTCACAGCATTCTTACCCCTAGAGGCGTTTAACAGGATGGTTAGAACTCCTATGTTTATGGTGAGGCCCATCGGATGCCGAAGCTATGGGTTGAAAAATGAAATTTGACGTAAGTTAGGAAACAAGAGGCTGCCCGAATACAGTAAGCCATACAAGTCAGAAGCTTGTTCTTTCGTGCATCTTCAATCACATTCCAAATCGTAGAATCAGATATCATGTAATAATATATAGGCGCAGAAAACAAGTTTATTACGCAACAAATGAAGTTTCACTCTTAAGGAATCACCTACCAAACGAGCCAACTTTAACCCGAGGAAACCCCCGAATTTTCAACAGCCTACTGATTTCCTCCGGATGAGCTGCAGCGATGAAACGAATTTACACGAAGAATAGAGTACAACATTGGATTACAGGGATGCAGCATCAAACATTACATGGATGATTGGGACAAGGTTCAATATATAAAAGGATAACGGAATCCATGCTATTCGACGATCAAGTACAATCAACTCCTCGATGTCACGCCTCTAAGTAAACTCAAAAGGGAGTGTTCTAGCCACAACCCACGTTTTTTTCCTGCAGGATTAGACATGCATCGGATTAGTTGTGGCGAAAACTGAAAATTCCATCTGCAAGCTCGGAAGGAAGCAGCACCTTACAAAATACGGTAATCTCGATATGATGGGGTTACAGCTCCAAACTCAACGTAGCTCGAACTATACAACAGCAAAATCCCAAAACTGAAACTCATGTTGAGTTGCTCTCCAAAGATGTGCACTGCCCAAGAACCATCCTCACCCGAAACTGCAGCACATGAATATGTACTTTAAGAACTGGTAAATATGAAACTCGCAAGTTAAGTCGCATTTATGTAGTTCGGAAAGACATGGTACCTTGCAATCCAAGGAGGGATCGTGGACCATCGTTTTAATTTGAGATATAACCCCGGCATCTTGGAGTCTTGCAACCCGAGTAGACGATCCTGTGCTGTCTGGATGGGTTAAGTTCACAATGCACCACACAGAAGCTGTTCTCAGCCCATTGTGCTTGCTCTGCAAGAATTTGATAATGAATGGCATGGTGCATCCATCTGACTGGAGAGGTATGATGTAACTCATTACGGCCTCTTTATGAGATTCATCGCCTGCTGCTATGTTGCTTAGCAGAAACATTCCCTGAATGAAAAAGACGTGTAACCTTACATCTTACATTGTATAATGAAGACTGTAATGAAAGTATGGATTTTTTGCTTTTTCGTTTAACGGTGCCATAAGATCTCGTATAGGTTGTTCTATTTGCACCCATTAATGTAATCTTTACAAATTAATCCGTAAACTATAAACCAGGTTCTCGTCTCTTATTGTTTCCGACAATCGACTAGAATATTTTGTTGCACTTGCACCAGCCCTATATCTGCTCCCCGTAGGGGTCTGACTATCCCTGGTTATGCCCCCAATATGTTTCATATTATCACTATCTACATGGAACCTGACAATGCGCCAAAAGCACTCCACCGTCTCCATGTACAAATTTCATCACCACACGAAGCTGACAACTTAAACTTTCAAATGGAAGAGGAAAGCAGGAAATTGTCCACTAACCTGCATGCATACTTCAGGCGAGGAAGCTCCATGCAATCGTCTCACAGCAGCAGCTACAATATTGCTATCTTCTGTAATTACATACTCAATGTTTTCAAGAGACCCATCAGTGAAATTGCTGATGAGGGCCAGGGCTTGCTCCTGAATTGGAAATTCCGAATCTGTAATATAATTAGTTAAAAAAAATTAAGATTCTTTAATTATTTCACTATAGAGTCAGATCTATGTTCTTTTGTAAATTACCACTTATCAGGCTAGCCAGAGCAGACACTGTCAACTCCATAAGAATATGCTTCCTGCTTTTTTGGTCTCCAAGGAACATCATGTTTCTCAAAGCACATAGAGATCTTAATCTTACTGCAGAATCCATAGATTTTGACAGCTGAACAAGTTGTCTAACACTGCCAAATTGAATGAAATCTGACTTCTGAGGAGTAAAATCAATAGCCACATTGCACATAGCATCAAGAGCCGCAACCTATGACAAGTTATAATTTATAGCAGGTGTCTCAGAGACAAATTTTCGGAAAAATAGCTATGGAATTTTGCTAATCGAAAGTACAACTCTATAGACACTAAAGAATCCAGTAATGACACAGAAGATTCAAGTATTAGGTTAAAGATCGTGTGGAAAATAGGCTGCATACCAAAATGTAAGGGACGAAAGCTTGGGTATGTTTCACTATTATTGTTCTTACTTCTTAAGCTTAGGTTACACTACTATATCACCAGCAGGAAAACCTATGTACTGAGAAACTAATCCTTCAATTGCTTTCTGTTAGAAAATAAAACATAACAGATACAACACAGCTCTAGTCTGCAACATAGCAGCCATGCCATGTGTGCTCTTTTGAAATGCCACTTGTGCAACTTCTAAATGCAACTTGGTTATTCCTTGTATCCCAATCCCCACTTTTACTTACAACAAATTATGACAAGTCATACATTCAACGTGCCCCCTTCTTTCTCTATTCCCACCTTCCTATTTTCCAATAAGAAAAAGTCATACACCCAATAAGGGATGAACCTCTGACCGTCCAATTAGATAGCTATTAGATACCAAGCAAGCTCTGCCCCTCTTGTCATCTACTTCCCAACTATTTTCTCAAATACAACAGTAAGACAATTCCCAATACGTTAGCCTCAAAAGGTCGAAAAATCTGTGACAGCCAAAGGTAATAGTACATTGCTACCAAGGCCTGTCACGGTGGGCAAGGGATGTGATTGGGTTATAAGAGGTCTCAGATTCAAACCATGCTGATGCCTTTGTTCAAAAGAGGCAGAAAAAAATAGTGGAGCTCCCATAACAGTCCACCAACAGTCCCTCAAAAATAAAATGAAATAACAAGAATCCACTGATTATTAACAGCAGAAGTTTTTAAAGTTTTAAATGATGACCTAGTGAAGAATTTTTAACTGAAGTTGTGCAATATAAGTAACAAATTTACCTGTACAGATGTAGACATATCATTCAAAAGCTGGATTATGGGAACAAGAACAGTTTCGTTGGAAAAACTACCTGCGCTCAGATTCTGAAGCTAGCTCCATTAGTAAAGGCACTACATAACCTAACTGAATAACTACACTGCAAAGAAACATTTCAAGTCCCGAACCTTAACAGACCGAGAAATATTCTTTATACACATGCACCCGGCAATTCGCACCTCGACTGAACCATGCTTTAATGCAACAGCAATTATGTCAAGTACCTGGACCAATATGCAAAGAGACGCCGATAAATGAAGACAAAAGAATTAATGCAAAATAAGTATTTTGAAGTTGTGCTCATGCCATGTAAACTGCCAGGATATTAAAACAGCTGATTTATCCAACAGAAGTGAAAACAAACACATGAATTACAGACATCCAAACCATAGAAATCAAAAATAGGTAAACCATCCTCAGTCTTTGATTGGAATGATCATCTCTTTGTGTTTTTAATTCTATTCATTTGTCACTTAATACAAAATATCGAATAGCAAAATTTTCAAAATGTGCTATAAACATTTCTTCATAACTAGCCTGATGACAAAAAAATGGCATCTCAACCAAATTTTCAGTTCAAATGTTTATACGGGGATATCAATACTGATCTAGTCAACTTTATTACTTCATCGAGTTGGCATAAAGCTAGACCCATGCAATCTCCGGATTATTCAACAGGGTCCTATAAAACTGGCATCCCTGTATTTACTTAAGAACTTGAAACAGCGTGCCAAGGCACAGCTTGACAATTACATTCGTCATGCATGATAGCCACAATTAGATAGGATGTCAGCAATTAATTTGTTATTGGTTTAAATCCCTGGAATGTTCATGGAAGCACTTAACCCTTCTAATAGAACCGAAAGCAATTCTGAACTTTTTATAGAAGAAAATAGCAAAAGAAAAGATAAATTTGGCTACAAATAAAGGTGCAACCACCCTCCCAAGACGCTGATAAGAGGACGTCCGCAGTCTTCCCTAGCTATTCACTCAAAAATCAATTTTCACATGCCCTAGGGCCGGCCGCCGGCTCCCCTTATGAAGCCAATGCCGAAAAAACCAAGTCATAAGGTGCAATAGAAACCAAGTCATAAGGTGCAAAAACGTCCCTGAATCAATTGGTTGAGTCGAGTCCTCCACCGGTCCGCCGCCGCCGCCGCCGCCTTGAGTACGTGATGATCCCATCACTACTCCCCCCAAACGAGCCACCTTGCCTCAAGGTGAAAATTTGGAAACTGATGTGCCATGACGCTCTCCAACTCCGAGGTGCTCTCATGCTCCAATAAGCCCTTCCAACGCACCAACACCTCCCGCTCTCCAGCTCCCCCACTACGCACACCTTTCAACTCCTCAGGCTCCAATAAGACTTCCATATGCTCCGTCAATGTCTCCGGAAGCGAAGGGGGTGTATGCCCCCCAATCGCCTGCCTCGGCTGGGACACGTGAAACACCGAATGAATGACCGATCCTGGAGGCAATTTCAATCTATAAGCTACTGGCCCCACCTTCGCCTCCACCTCAAAAGGCACGAAATATCTGGAAGAGAGCATCTCGTTTCTTCGATGGGCTCGGGATTTCTGCCTGTACAGACGCAGTTTCAGATACACCATGTCTCCCATGTCGAACTGTACATCGCGACGGTGTAGGTCAGCCCTCATCTTCATGACCTGCTGAGCTCTAGCCAAATGGAGCTTCAGCTCCTTTAAAATCCGGTCTCGCTGTGCCAAGTACTGCTCCACATCGGATATTGACATCGTCTCATAATCATAGTGTAGCAAGTGAGGGGCGGTCCTGCCCATACAAGGTCCTAAAAGGCGTCGTCTGAGCGACTGTGATATGAGGTATTACACGAGTATTCGGCCCATGCCAACCAACAAGCCCACTCCTTCGGGCTCTCCGAAATGAAACACCGTAAGTAGGTCTCGATGCTCCTGTTGACGACTTCAGTCTGGCCGTTAGTATGTGAATGATAAGTGGTACTACGTCTCAATACTATCCCCTGCAACCTGAAGAGCTCCTGCCAAAATCTGCTTAAGAAAACCTTGTCTCTATCAGAGAAAATGGATTTTGGAGGCCCATGTAAGCGGATGACCTCCCTCACGAACACATCTGCCATCGATACTACGCTGTAAGGATGTCTAAGCGGTATAAAATGCGCATATTTACAGAGGCAATCTACCACCACAAATATCACCGTGAATCCCCCAGACTTAGGCAACCCGTCGATAAAGTCCATGGAAAGGTCCTCTCAAACTCGCTCTGGCAAGGACAGCGGCTGCAGTAACCCTCCCGGGACATTACCATGTACTTGTGACGTTGTCACACGTCACACTCAGCTACCATCCTCGATGTCCTTCTTTATTCCCTGTCAATACACCTCTCTAGCCATTCTCTGATAAATCTTGAGGACCCCAGAATGCACTCTCACAGCACTGCAATGAAACTCCTGAAATATGGCTGGAACGTGGGTGGATGTCCTTGGCAACACCAGGCGACCCCAATATACCAACCTCCCCTCATGCACAGCATATTCCGGTTATCTGCTGACCCCTGTAAAAGTGCCTCCCGAATGTCTACCAACTCCTGAACCTCCTCGATCTCCCTCTGCAATGGCTCCCAGTCATGAAGCACGGACACAGACAAAGCCGCCAACTGTATATCCTCCTCTCTCCGTGATAGAGCGTCGGCCACCTGATTCTCCAGCCCTGGGCGATATTCTATCTCAAATATGTACCCCATCAGCTTCCTCAACTATTTCTAGTGCTCCTCAGCGACCATTCGATGCTCTAAAAATACTTAAGGCTGCTCTGATCTGTGTGCACTAAGAAGCACCTCCCCAGCAGATACGATCTCCACTTCTGAATAGCCAAGACTATAGCCACCAGCTCTCTCTCGTACACCAACTTCAATCTGGCCCTTGCTGTCAGCACCTGACTGTAATAAGCGATGGGGCATTGATCCTGCATCAGCACCGCCCCCAATCCTTGTACCGAAGTATCAGCCTCCACAACAAAGGGTCTCGAGAAATCCGGAAGCGCCAACACTGGGACAGTAGTCATAGCCTTCTTCAAGTCCTTGAAAGCAAGCATCGCCTCGGCACCCCATATAAACTGATCCTTCTTCAACAACTCCGTGAGTGGCCAGGCGACCGTACCATATCTCTCAACAAACCTCCTGTAGTAACATGTGAGGCCTAAGAATCCCCTCAGCCCCCTCAAAGTGGCGGGTTACGGCCATTCCAGCATCGACGCTATCTTCATCCTGTCTGCAGCCACTCCCTCTGAGGACACCATGTGCTCTAAGTACTTCACCCGTGGCTGACCAAATAAGCACTTCTTTTGATTCTCGTACAACTGGTGGTACTGCAATTCCTGGAACACTACCTGCAAGTGATCGAAATGCTCCTCCAACGAGCGGATGTATACCAAGATATCGTCAAAGAATACAAGTACAAACCTCCTCAGGTATAGGCAGAATACCTTGTTCATCAGGGACTGGAATGTGGTAGGGGCCTTAGTCAAGTCGAATGGCATGACCAAGAACTCGTAGTGGCCTTCAATCTTCATAAGTCCTAAAGGCTGTCGTGTGAACATCTGTCTTCATCATCCTAATCTGGTGGTAGCCTGATTTGAGATCTATCTTCGAAAAAATGGTTGACACATGTAACTCATCGAGAAGCTCGTCAATCACCTGTATGGGAAACTTGTCTTGCACTGTTTCCGTATTCAGCGCTCTGTAGTCTACGCAGAAGCGCCAGCTCCCATCATTATTCTTAAGTAGCAACACCGAACTGGAGAAGGGACTCACACTGGACTGGATAACACCTACCTGCACCATTTATGCTACCATCCTTTCAATCTCGTCCTTCTGTATCTGGGGGTAGCGATAGGGCCTCACGCTAATCGGGGACACGTCCTCCCTCAAGACGATAGCATGATCGTGGTCTCTAGGTGGTGAAAGGCCACGTGGCTCCTGAAAAACCTCGTCGAACTGCTCCAGCATAGCATGCACCTCTCTCGTAATCGGCTGCTCCCTACCGGCCTCAGTACCCCCCCCCCCTCGCATACTATCGAGTGTAACTCCACCAGAAATCCCCCTCCCTCTACCTGAAGGGCCCGGACTATGGTCTTCAGCGAGACCAAAACTCTACACAAACTAAGTCCCCCTGTAACACCACTGCTCTCCCCTCATCCTAGAACTCCATCCTGAGGAGTTTCCAGTTTACCTTCATCTCTCCCAACGTCTGCAGCCATGGCATCCCTAAAATGACATCTGTACTTCCCAAGTCTAGGGGTAAGAAGTCTGCCAACACATGTCTCCCCTGCAGTGTCAACACCAACCGTCGGTACACTCGTTTGCTATTCTCCTTCTTGCATGTCCTCATCATCACGCTAAAATTTCCAACGTCCACCAGTTGTAGCCCCTGCTGCTCTACCATCCTCCGAGAGATGAAATTGTGGGTGGCCACACTGTTAATGAGCATTGTCACCTCCTGTTTCCGATCTCCCCCTCAACTTCATGGTATGGTTCGGGGTGAACCGTACCACAGAGTTTAGATAGATCTTCGCTACATCTAACTGAGGGTCCTATGTGGCCTCCTTGATGGTCTTGTCCTCCAACTCCGTCCCATCGTCCTCATCCTCCAACAACAACACATGCAGCTTGCGACCTGCGCACCTGTGGCCGGGGGTAAACATCTCGTCGCATCTGAAGCATAGTCCCTTCTGACGCTTCTCCATCATCTCAACATCCGCCTTCTCCTTGCATGCCTGGTCTGCTCCTGTGGAAGCCTTCATCCCTCCAGAAACTGTTGAGGCTTCACGCTGCCCCTGACCGGCCCATCCGTCACCGGCTCTCCTCTCCTCTGCCGAGTGATCCTCTACCATTTGTGTCATCTCCATGACCTCCACTAGCCCTTGGGGCTTGTATGGACGAATCCCTTAGCGGATAATGGGCTTCGGGCCCTTCATGAAAGTGCCCTCCAGTGACTCGTCGGTGACCCCCGGACTCGCCCCGACAGTTGCTCGAACTTCTCTATGTACTCTCTCACGGGCCCGTCATGCCTGAGCGCAAACAACTGCTCGTGGAGGTTCCCCATATGTGGATCTCAGAACCTCTAGTATGCGGTCATTGATCTCCTCCCAACTGTGAAACGGGTGTCCATGCTCCCTCCACTGGTACCATCCCAAGGCTATCCCCTCCAAACATACTGCCATTGCTTCTAACTTTTGTGCATCTGGCATGCGGGATACAGTGAAGAACCGCTTTGCTCGGTAAATCCACGCATGTGGATCATCCCCTTCAAACAATGGCATCTTCAGCTTCTGGACTCTACCGCCCACTCCAAAATGCCACTGCTTTGCTCGTCCGTCTGCATGTCTGGGCTGATAATAGTGCTGCCACCTCTCCTGATGTGTCTCATGTCCTCAGGTCGTCCTCTCCCCGGTCGCCATAACCCTCGCAGGGGTCCTCTCCTCGCCTTCCGTAGCCTCCCTAGTCTCCACCGCTCCCATAGGTTCTTCCTCCGTCATCATAGTAGCCACCGCCCCATTCATCCCCGTATCGATTCCCATCAACATGCACTTGCCTTGGATAACCGCCGGACGTCGGATAGTGTTCGTCGTAGCTGGAACGTCATAGGAGGCTGAAAAGCTGCAGATTAGGGCCCACCATACTCGTGAAATCCCCCTGGCAGCTGCCAGGGGGCTGTCGGAGGCTGCCGGACCTCCGCCGGCCCTTGTCGGAGCTGCCGGAGGGCCGATGGCGCTGCTGGGTTATTCGGCAGGGTCGACCAACCCTGTCGAAGGGCAACAGGGGTCGGCCACCACTGCCGAGCTTCCTACGGGGCGGCTACCCCCGCCCAGGTTTAGGGCCGGTCGCCCTCCCCTTGTTGCGGATGGTTGCGACGTCCCTCTTCGGCCCTCCGACGGATCGTCTCGCGATAATCCTCTTCTCACTGCCCTTCTTCGTCTTCTTCGTAATCCTCCCCATCCTCGAGAACCAATCCCTCATCAAAATTCTCCATCTTGTACTTTCCCTTATCCAAAGGTGGCACCTTTCTTGAAGATTTAGGGTTTGCGTCGTCCAAAGATGACGCCGTTATTGAAGAACTAGGGTTCGCTCCACCTTTTCCCTCTTTCCCCGTGAAAATTGATAACTAAAAGATGATTTGAGCGAGGGCATCGTCTTGCTTGTCTTGCCTTGTGTTCAACCTTTCGTTGGAAGCCTCGATCCGCTCCACGGAGGCCATCAATTTCGCAATTGCTTCCCCGTTCTCCCGTTAGGGTCTTCTTCACCCCCATCGATCTCCGTGTTGAGTTTCTCTTTCACCGCATCAATTCGATATTTCGTCCTTGTCGACGCCGACATGGATCGATGCTCTGATACCAAATTGATAGAAGTGAAAGCAATCTGAAACTTTTATAGAAGAAAATAGCAAAAGAAAAAATAAATTTGGCTACAAATAAAGGGGCAACCACCCTTCCAAGATGCCGATAAGAGGACGTCCGCACTCTTTCCTAGCTATTTGCTCAAAACTCAATTTTCACAAGCCCTAGGGCCGGCCGGCCGCCGCCCCTTATGAAGCCAATGCCGAAAAAACCCCAAATTACATGTTTGCCCTTATTCTAATAAAATAATAGAAACCAAGTCATAAGGTGCGAAAACATCCCTAAATCAATTGGTTGAGTCGAGTCCTCCACCGGTCCGCCGCAGCCGCCTTGAGTACGTGATGATGCCATCACCTTCCTACTTAGCTTCATAGTCTAAAAGACACTTTTTATCAATGCATGCAATTTCTATAATAATTAATTTTGTTCCAGTTATCGACTTGACATACAGTATGTGGTTTTGATGCTAAATGTACAGAGGATTTCCCAATTAACAAAAGGAAAGGTTGGGAAATACAAAATTGTAATTGGACATACATAATTGATGTAAATTACTAACCAGAAAAATATATGAACTGCACAGGTCATCAGCTTGGACATAAGGAAATAGATAAAGAATGAAAAAACAGCAGATTCTCAGACATTCATGTGGGTGGGTCCCTGACGTCAGGGGATTAGTAACCAGCTTAGGATGAAACCAAGAGTTTCACAAAAATCAGAACTGGAAAAAGCAACAAGTTTTCATGATGGAAAATTTCCACAAGTTATGGACATCGCTAAACTCGATGCTCTTTTGAAATCATGTCAAACATACCAGGGTTTGAGGTATCGGTCAATACCATTAGGTATCGGCCGTATCGTATCGGTATCGGCAGTTGACGATATCGAAACCAAGGGTTAGTTTCAGTATCGGCCGATACTAAACGGTATCGATCAGTTTCGGCCGATACCGACCGAAACTGGCCGATACCGTTCCGTACCGATCGAAGACGGAGGAAAAAGAATGTGTAATTAAATAAAAATTCTCAAAACCCCCCAAAAATTTCGGGAGTCAATAGGTTGCATAGAAAGCTCGGTTAAAAGAGAGGAGAAAATCCTCGGGTTTCGGCTTGAAAATGATGAAGAATTAGACGAAGATGTAGAACCAAGAAAAAATTGCTGAAAAAAATTAGAAAAATGACAAAAGAAAGATGAAAAAATTGAACTCACCTCATCGTGTCGCCGCCTCGCCGAACCTGCCTCTTGCCTCGCTGAACCCGCCTCGACCATCTAGCATGAGAGTGAGAGAGAGCAAAGAGAGAGAGAAAGAGACCCGATTCGCCTTTCATGAGATGTTGCGTTCTTTAAAAAGGCAAACTTGTAAGTAAATGGTATGTGCGTAAAGTAAAACAGTCGGTGCGCATATCAAGCAGATATTTTGTGGCAACCTTGTAAATAAGTTATATGTGCGCAAAGCAAAATGGTTGGTGCGCAAAGCAACGACCAGAGATTTTTTTGGCAAGCTTGTAAATAAGTGGTATGTGCGCAAGGTAAAACGGTGGGTGCGCAAGGCAAGCTTTAGGATCTGTTCATTTATCTAATATTTAGTATTTAAGTACCAAACTTTAGGTATTTAGTATTTGATATGATTACAAACTCAAAATAAGTTTACCTATTTAGTATTTAGTATTTGATAGTATATGATTAATATTCTAGTTGTTAAGTATTTTTTAGTATTTGATAGGTTTAGATTTAAGAACCTCCGAAACCATCACCGTGTATATAGTATATACATATTTAAAGCATCTCCGAAAACAAAACCGATACCCGAAACGAAACTGTTGTAACTAGCGATACGGACGAAACCGAAACTTGCTTCCGAAATCGCCGAAACAAGCGATACCCAAACCGAAACCTAAATTTTGGGAAGAACGATACTCAAACCGAAACCGGTACCTAAAACATTGAAAGATACTGCCTCCGATGCCACTATTCACCTCATCATGTCTGCTTACACCACCATTGCTCGTTATGCTGCCAACCATCTCCTCTACATGCATTATCTCCGGCTGTATCATTATCACTGAACCTAAACAACGTGTTCCCATTGGCATCATCATTGCAACTGCAAAACTGCATCCACCTCCAATGCAATTTACACTACCAGCGTTATCATTGCAATCAGTATCATTGACATCGATGTCATGGCATTCCATGTTTTTCCTCCTCTCACAATAATAACCCGACAAAAAGGAAAACTTTGTCTCTTGCTTGTAGTTCTTACATTGACTGCATGGAAACTTTCATCAATGATCATGAAAAGAGGTATCTAGTTATGTTTCCTTGTGTAATTAGCCTTTTGCAGTCCAGTGCATAGCTAACTAGGAAATAGCCAGGAATCTGAGTCGGGATTCCCGCCTTTTCTCTCCTCACATGGGGGAATATGAGAAAGGGAAGAGAATGGGGTGTGGAATCTTAGATTTGAGGAATTAGATAGCTTATACAGCAATGTCAGTCACATCTATTGAGCCAAATAATGAAAGGGAGCAAACTCAAACTACTATTCACGTTGCACGGATATACTTTAGCTTACATCGTCAAGGGTGAGGTCATTGCCCAAGCAATTTAAGCAAACTAATGCAAATCAATGAATCTATACCTATAGGCTGAAGAATGAAGGTTCTGAAGTACCTACCACTACACCAGAACTGCAAAATGGAGAGGGTTTGAGTAAAACACTTTTACCCACTTAACAAGACCCCCAAAAATTAATAGAAAACACACACACACATCCATATACACAAAAAAGTGAGAGAAAAAGAATACCAGACACACACAGACAAACTGGTAAATTGAGAACCCCATTTGTGGATTGAAGTGACCTATGTGCCAGTATTCTTTTATTTTCGGTATTAACCTCCTTAAACACGCAGTCGGATTTGAACCATGGTGACTCCGATAACATTTTATAGTTTATGCCACTGTAGTGAAACCCCAAATCCGGTAAAGTCAGATTAAAATACTCTTGTACTCTTAAATTTTGGTGTAAAGAACATTAAAAGTTAATGAATTTACAAGGCTTTATGTCTTGGTTATGCAATCAATCATAGTGGGTTCTAACAGAGGTTCAAAACTAAAGAATTAAGCAAAAGTAAATGAAAATTGAAAGCAAAACAAGAAAAAGGAAAAAAATTAATATACAGTGAAATAACGCATGTAAACAGGTTGTATATAAATTGGATAAGTATTTTTACAATATCCATATCCAAGATCATATAACGAAAAAGAATATTTACTATCCGTATCCGTATACTTTCCTTCCCTTTCTTTTCTGAGACGATATTCATGGGATTTGCATGGAATTCAATATACTGACAATTATAAAACATCATTAATAACTTATGCATTCTCGACTAAAATAAAATCTATTCATTATATTTATTAAGAGGCAGAGTGGTATGGTTAATCAGGATGATATAAAGCAAAATTTTAAATTTTGTCTTTTCAAGAAGTCACTGCCTATTTTTGCCCAAAAAAAGAGGGGGCACAATGTTTTGCAGGTATATCCAAAGTAGAGATAGCAAATATCCGCTAGAAACAAAAAAGTAAGCTATAACCAGCAAGATAACATTAAAATTTATCTCTCTCTCACACACGCCCCCCCCCCCCCCCCCCCCCACCCACACACAAAAAAACAAGTAGAGATAGAAAATATCAGCGAGAACACAAAAATAAGATCTTCAAGGGCAAGGGTATAAAAAATTGTGCACAGATTTTAACAGACATT
Organism: Scilla litardierei; assembly: GCA_030789695.1. Lineage (NCBI taxonomy): Eukaryota > Viridiplantae > Streptophyta > Magnoliopsida > Asparagales > Asparagaceae > Scilla > Scilla litardierei. The sequence goes on along the minus strand of CM061134.1, from coordinate 206,651,255 downwards.
TCTATTTAAATGATAGTCCCCTCAAGATCTTTCTCTGACCTTAAGATCGATTTTAGAAAGTTTTCATATGAACAGAAATCAGTTGATGATTTCCAAAACTATAAAAGAGCTGTCAGCCATAAATGCTACCATAAGTCTTATTTGTTAGCACAAATAAGTCAACAGAAAAATCACTTACCATTTTAAATTGAACAAACAGAAAAATACAATTGCTATAACAAACCTGCAGTGACATAAGCTGGCACCTGCACCTTTCCAACTTTGAGCAAAGTTCAGCTAATGCAAGCAGTATTCCTTCGAGACGTCTAGCCTGTATTGTAGACATGCCCTTACTAAGGAATTTGCAAAGTTTCTCAACAGCGTTGACGGAAACAGCCTGCTTATGTAACTCTTCATTGCCAACGATTAGTTCCGTTAGTGCAAATGGGGCATCATCCCCAATTTGACCAGGTTCTTCAAGGAGTTCGAGGAGTGTGAGAATCAATTTTGATTTAGTTTGCAAATCTTGCACAAAGCAAGGAGAAGCACGCCCAACAGCAATCAAACATACAGAGGCAAGTAATCTTGTCCGAGGAGATCTATCCTGTGTTAACTCACTTAAATATGACAAAGATTTTCCATTGTTGACACATGCAAATTTTGTGGCAACTTCAGAATTGTTTCTAACGACCGCTGCTATAGAATCTAAATAAGAATCTCTTGAATTTAAAGACCCTTTGAGTAGAGAAGAAAGTCTATCCAAAACACCAACATCACAAAGCACCTTTTGCTCTGCATCTTTCTCGCATGAATGAGATATGATACTAGCAGCAAGTTCGCTCACATTCTCATTCTTACTGTTGAGGAGTGACATAAGAAATTTCATGCTTTTCTCTTGAAAGATATCATATTTTGGGGCTTGCTTTGATTGAAAGATCATCCTAAGAGCACGCGCACCAGCATCAATGACCTGTGAAGCAATCAGAACAGGTCAAATGACACCCAGAGCCCATATGAAATCTGGGATAAATTTTGCACATAGTTAAATCTCAGAAAACTAATACTGTATTGAAAAAGTAGCTATTTTTTCAGATGCGGACATGAGTGCCATATCAGACATGGAGCTTGCTCAAAAACCAAGCATGAAAGCATGCCCATAAATGTATAAATCTCCTGAAAATATGTATAAATGACTCACAAATATACGCATTGAATGGTTACTTGATATGCCAGAATTAAATTCTAATAAACGACATATAATAATTAGATTTAGTGCAAAAGGGGCATAAGCTGCATTCATTTCATCGGCATTCTAAGGTGAACAAGGATTACATATTTGCAAGCATCTGCGGCATACAAACATTCATGTTGTATCCTGATGTGTATGATATGCCATTTTTGTTTGGATGAAAGGGATCAACTTCAATAAAACAGAGTAAAGAAGAGTCAAGTTTCTGGACTATTTTAAGGAAAAATTTATATTGACAATAACATAGAAATTAGAGCAACTATAACATATAGGAAATAAAACAATTGATTAGTAAAAATATTCAGATCATAACAGAATACTCAAGCAATCAAGTAGATCATCAGAGGAAATGGCGACTAAGGAATATGCTTCGTTATTGGCTACATTATCTACAGGGATTATCAGGCATGCATGCATCACCTCAACCATATGTTATTTAAACCAGGCTAAGAGATGCAAGGACTTGTTCATACAATTATATGAAGTAAACAATTTCCAAATAAGAAAAGTTCACTTCCACCTTAATTTCTAATAAAATTGATGTAACATTATTGCTAGTCAAAAGCATCCCCTTGGCCAAAGGCAGGTTTTACAAATTTTATATTTGACACACACATCAAACCCTCAGATTTAAGTCATCAGTAATAAATTTTGTTTACAAATTAGCAATGTTTTGTCTAGGATGTGACATTAGTCATCATTGTAGTTTAGAAAAGTATGGTAGCCGTCATAAACAATATATAGGCCATGTTTCCACTACCTTCGTGCAAGAACTTGGTAATAATCATGGACACAACAGAACATTTACAAGTCACGAGTTCTTTGCACCAAGAGTTAAAAGAAAACATGAAGCTAACCATCCCAATGATGCCTTTTCAATCAACCAAAAGCTTGTAAAGGGACTGAATTATGGTAATATTCATGGACATAACAGAACATTTACAAGTCACGAGTTCTTTGCACGATGAGTTAAAAGAAAGCATGAAGCTAACCACCCCAATGATGCCTTTTCAATCAACCAAAATCTTGTAAAGGGACTGAATTATGGAGTCATTCATTGCAAACTTTTTATCAATCATAAAATAGGAAATCCTTGAATATGGAAAATTAATGCTGTATTGAAAAAGTAGCTATTTTTGCAGACGCGGACATGAGTGCCATATCAGACACGGCGCTTGCTCAAAAACTAAGCATGAAAGCATGCCCATAAATGTATACATCTCCTGAATATATGTATAAATGACTCACAAAAATACGCATTGAATGGTTACTTGATATGCCAGAATTAAATTCTAATTAAACGATATATAAAAATTAGATTTAGTGCAAAAGGGGCATAAGCTGCATTCATTTCATCGGCGTTCTAAGGTGGACAAGGATTACATATTTGCAAGCATCTGTGGCATACAAACATTCATGGTGTATCCTGGTGTGTATGATATGTTTTTGTTTGGATGAAAGGGATCAACTTCAATAAAACAGAGTAAAGAAGAGTCAAGTTTTTGGACTATTTTAAGGAAAAATTTATATTGACAATAACATAGAAATTAGAGCAACTATAACATATAGGAAATAAAACAATTGATTAGTAAAAATATTCAAATGATAACAGAATACTCGAGCAATCAAGTAGAATATCAGAGGTTATGGCGACTAAGGAATATGCTTCGGTATTGGCTACATTATCTACAGGGATTAGCAGGCATGCATGCATCACCTCAACCATATGTTATTTAAACCAGGCTAAGAGATGCAAGAACGTGTTCATATAATTATATGAAGTTAACAATTTCCAAATAAGAAAAGTTCGCTTCCACCTTAATTTCTAATAAAATTGATGTAACATTATAATTGGTAGTCAAAAGCATTCCCTTGCCCAAAGGCAGGTTTTACAAATTTAATATTTGACACACACATCAAACCCTCAGATTTAAGTCATCAGTAATAAATTTTGTTTACAAATTAGCAATGTTTTGTCTAGGATGTGACATTAGTCATCATCGTACTTTAGAAAAGTATGGTAGCCCTTCATAAACAATATATAGGTCATATTACCACTACCTTCGTGCAAGAACTTGGCAATAATCATGGACACAACAGAACAGTACAAGTCACGAGTTCTTTGCACCACGAGTTAAAAGAAAGCACGACGCTAACCACCCCAATGATGCCTTTTCAATCAACCAAAAGCTTGTAAAGGGACAGAATTATGGAGTCATTCATTGCAACCTTTTTATCAATCATAAAATAGGAAATCCTTGAATATGGATGAGGAAGTAGAAAATGACATTTCATTCTTGTCATCCTACATAGACAAGGTCAGTATGCCCCCCCCCCCCCCCCCCCCCCCCCCCCCCCCCCCCCCCCCACAAAAACAAACAAACAAACAAACAAACAAACAAACCACCCACACTCACACAAAGGAAAAAGAAAAAAGTTCCCTGAAACTTCTTTTACCCCCTTACGTCCATAAAAATCTAACAATGTAATGGCTTCATACTTATTTAGTCAGGTGGCTACAATATGGCATTGCACAGAGCTTCTCCAAACGCTTGTATTAAGGAAAACATACCAACAATGTACTACATTATTTTTACATATTACCAAAGTGATAAGGGAGACCATCATCCTAGTGATTCTTCACAATAGTTCCTTAAAACAAGGACAGAAAGTTTCCTATGGCTCAGCAGGGCCCACCAATTAGTATGCTATAATTAAAACCATCACATTTCTCAACTAATATGCATGACGAGCTGCCTGTGGTATATAATCTCCAAAAGCACCTTCTTTTTTCAAATTCCAAATCACAAAAAATTATTCATTAAAGAAGCTCTAATCATTTTTCCCTGAATGGCATATCTGACGAAGACTATACATTCTCACAATTGTATCCAACGGTCACTTTGAAATTGAACAAAAAATTGGGAGTATAAAGCCACAAAGGTTTTCATTCTTTCTTTTTTATAGTTGGATAAAATCTCCCAATTGTATGAAAACAATAACCAAAGGTCAAGAAATTGAAGGAAGTGCATGCCTTCCTGAACATAGCCATGTTCAAGGAGTGTATCACCGATATCAGGAATTGAGCAGATGCACTTCATATGAGAAATGAGCTCCCTCACTCCCCCTCTGTGTGCGCGGGCGTGCATGTTTGCACGCAATTGCCAACTGAAATTTGAATTCTTATATCTATTATAAAATACCTAATTTACATAATGAAGCAAACAAATCATGTAAATAAGGTCACATAAACAACACAATTGGCCTAAATGAGTATACTTCAAAACTCAGGAGTACTCAAATTTTCACATTTGCACTGTCACGGTACCGAACAAAGTAATGAGCTTAAAAATGTACATGTTCGTATACGAAACCTTAGCAGGAAAATAACAAAGATCACGCTTTTGAAATTCAAAAAAACGCAAATCTAAAATCAAGTAAGCTTTAGCACGACACAACTCGTCAAAAATTTGACCTTTTCATCGGGGTAAGACAGGATCCTCGTTAGATTGGGGACTGCACCGGCATCGACCACTGCCCGAACCCCGTCCTCGACCCCGCAGGCGAAGCTCCCGATCGATGCCGCGGCTTGCACGATCACAGACGGATCACCACCCTCACCGCCGCCACAATCCTGCGTCTCCGACGCGAGAACGGAGACGATCTTCGGGACGGCGCCGAGCTTGAGGTAGATGAGCTTCTTCGTCTTGTTGCCAATGATCTGGTTCTTAATTTCCCTCAAAACTTTGGCGAGCGAGTCTCTTTCTGTGTGTTTGAGCTTGGATAGGGTTAGGTTTGCGATTAAGGTTTCGGGGCGGTTAGAGGATGTCACCGCCGACGCTGGCATCGTCGTCGGAAAGGGAAATCGAGGGGAAATTGGGGGAAATTGGGGATTATTATTTATTTTTTATTTTTTATTTTTATTTTTGGATTGTGGGATATGGGAGTATGATTCTGTTTGGGCGCACACGTTTAGGGGTATTGGGGCCCGCTTTTAGGCCTCCTCTGATTGATAGTAGATTTTGCTTGTATAATGATTTTTTTATTTATCTACAAGAATAGCAAAACAAACTAAAGTATGGTCATAGTCTATCAAAAGATTAGCCTCAAAAAATTTTACAATCTCATTCAAAATATCATACACAGTCAAATGTCAAATGTTTAGACACTCAAATCACATCATTATGCTTTCTAGGAAACTTCATTTTATGCATATGTTTGTGTGACTCTTTACAAGTGACTTAATAAATTTAAGAGGCCAAATCATAAATCATATAATCTAAGATGTTCTTTTCAAATTAAACATAAATATGATATTAATATCTAAAAATACCCATTTTCAACAACACTTGTTTTGTAACAACTTTTGACACAACTATAAACCATATTGTTTTGCAAAATTAAAGTCACATGTTGTTCCAACTGAAGAAACTCGTACAAAAAGTGCTGCAACATAGTTTATGACAGCCATATAAGATAATGAAAAGTTTGGTTAATTGAAACCAGAATGGGACATGGTAGTATACCACCTAAACTGCACAGAAGTTCAACTCGTCAAAAAACCTATGGGCCTAGCTCAGAAAAAGCCCATGGGCCCAGGCTTATAGGACCAGCTCGGAAAAAGGCTCATGAGATTAACTTCAGGACATGCACAAAGCTGGCCCAACGACCCCGGCCAAGGATATGCATACTCTCTATATGCAATTCCTAAAAAGCAATCTAACCAAATCTAGATAAATACATCCCGCTAAGAGACAAAGTAATTCATTATATTCTATACTTTATATTACTTAAAATTATATATCTTATCTTTAATATTCTAATTTGAGCATTAGAATAGTCAATGTTAGGACCCTCACCTTAGATTTGACTCACTAACGCTCGTGTTGATTATGATATGTAGATTACATGACATGACTGAAGAAGGCCGTCTATAGAAATACGAATGCAACTAGTACAACACATGAAACAACCAAAACAAAGATAAGCATCCATATAGAAGACAAACCCAAATAGTAAAGAGAATTCTTAGGCAAAATACTCCCGTTGAGGGATATGAATGACGCGGTCCTAACTAAATGGTGGTCAGTATGTACTTTCTCCACCAGGACATGCCACTGTCAGAAAGATCAAACAACCTATATGCTGAGCATAGATGATGCATGGTTTGCTCATCCATCTTTAGCAACAATAACTTCAATAGTCATAAGAAGATCAGAAGGAGCACTCCCAATCGTGATATCCTTATTCGTCGATGTCACAATACCTGTAATGCCCCTAAGTGTGGAATACTAAGAAATATGTATTAATTATTGTGAGTAATGTGTGACTAGTATTGTAGTGATATGAGTGGCATTATCTTGAATTGGTGTTACATATTGAGGTGATCCTGATAGTTATATTAATCCTAGTGAGGCAATTCCATTAGGTGAGGATATAAGTTTTGTATGGATGACATGCTTGTAAATATAATTCTAAGATGGAAGGCATTTGTGTAGGATCCCTAACCTTGGAGTTGGAGGGTAATTATATATGGTGACATTGGATGGCATGAGGTGTAATTAGGAACCATGTTGGAGGGCATTTTGTAGGAGGGGCATTTGGGTAATTTTGCTTACATGGCATCCTTTAGAAGCCTTGATGGCTAAGCTTGAGATTAGAAAGATGGTAGCGGGCATTATGGTAATTGTATGGTGATGGAGAGATCTAGTGGGTTTTAGAGTTATCCCCTCATTAAATCTTTCATTCTCTTCTCACTTTCTTCTTCTTGTCTCATTTTTCTTGTCCTCTCCAGATTCCTTCATGTCCAAATCTCCCCATGGGAGTTATGGTGGCCGAGCATCCATAGGGCCACTCCACCCTCACTCTGCATCCTCTTGTAGCCTCCTTTTCTATTTTGGGTGCAAGTTAGAGAAGATGGAGGCGAAGGAGTAAGAAAGGAGACTTCTTTTGGAGCCTAGAGCTAGTGGAGGCTAGCTTGAGTCTAGTTGGGATTTTGGGAGGAATAGAGCTTCTCTATGAGGTAGGAATCCAACCCAACATAGTATGTTATTTTCATAACATGTTTCATGTTAAAGATTCTATCTTGCTTCATATGTTTGCATTTAAGCACCATGCAGAAGTTATAGTCAGTTTGCTGCGAGTTCCTACAGCCATAACTTGTAATCTAGTTATCAGAAAATTCTGCAAAAATACAAATCAGAAAGCTTAATAAATTTGGGAAAACTTCTATGTTCAATAGATTTCCTGAATCTAACTGCAATTAGCCATAAACTGACATTGTTGCCAACATACCTAAGTCTGCCAGATTTTGTACTACAAGACCAAAAAGGCCATATTTTCCACTGTAGTTTGTCAAATATGGTAATGTTGGACAAGTTGGAAAGCTGACTCCCCTGTCTACAAGTTTTATGTTTACCTAGTTGAAATTGTGGCTGTAACATGGTGTAAAAGATTGAAGTGTAAGGCTCAGTAACTCTGTCTGAAAACAGATCATGTACCCTTTGGGAATTGTCCAAGAACAATTAGCTCACTTGCTTTAAATTTGTGATTTTTGATATCTAAAAAAACTTCATTACCTACAACTTTCATTTAGCAAGTTTTACCAAATTCTAGGTAGAGATGGATGATAACAGCCATTGTTTATGGCTGATTTTATTTTATTGCACTTTGAATGGTTGCTTTGTTGTTAATGGGCCATGTCTTGTTGTTATTCTCACCTTCATTGCTACTAGATGCTATGGTTCTGTGAAATGTGTGCAAGTATGCCTAATACATGTCATGGGAATGGTAGTATCTTGAATGGGTTGGTTGTGGAATGCATGGAGGCATGGCATTGTGAATGGTTGTGATATGCTATGGCACGTGGAATTGGAATGGAAGTGCACATGTAGATGCATGTCCCTTTATACAAGTAATAAAGGAAATGTGAAATGAAAGAGGAAGAAATTATGAAGCCATATGCCTACATGTGTTTCCTTGATCAAATCCCTTCATGCACATTTTATGATGTAATTGTTCTTTAATTTCTTATATGTTACATGCCTTTATGTTTACATGCTTTTATGTCCTCATGCCCTTATGTTGCTTGTACACTTGCACTTGGTCACTCACACTTTTACTCGCCTTCCGCTACATTTTGTATCATGTCGTGATGTGTGATCTATGTTTCTTCACTTGTAACATAGGTGTACAAATAACTGACTCAATCCCCTCAAAGGGGGCAAGATTTCACATGGGGGTTGGGGGAAATCCGAGTGTCGCGTGGGCATAAAAGGGCTGTACTCATTAGAGATGTCTCACTCGCACTCCCGACAGCCAGCAGCAGTGACTGGGCAGGGTTAGAGAGGTGCATAGGTGTACTCGTGATGCACGATGGGTAGTGGCTCCTTCTATATCCCTATTTATCTCACACCCGAAACAGGGAAGTTCAAGAGGCCCCGTTACTTGCAGTGCTCGTGTACCACAGGCGGGGTATAATTCTTCCACCCAACCTGTGTAAGGTCCAGTTTCTTATGCTACATTGGTACCCAGGTTTCGAAAACCCAAGACTATTAACTTACATACTGTCACGCCTCGCTTCCCATTATACTTGGGAGCGAGGCCGCGAGCGGGTCTGCATGTGCTTAAAGCAAAGAAGATATATTTTTTTCTTCTTTGACTTAGCACAATAAGCGTTATTTAGCAAAGCAGGTCACTGCACGCGAATTTCTCAGAAGCAGCATAAATAGTTATTACACTTTTAACACTAGTGTTTTTAAAACAAAGTACACAAGGTAATTAAGCCCTAGCATGGCCGTACAATTGGTTGACTCGGAAAACGCGCAAGTGCACGGCTTCCACTCCCAAGCGTAGGAGTGTCAATGCAATATAAAAATAACCGGTGAGTACCGGGTCGGATCACAGGGACAAGTCGTTCTACGTTCACAAGTTTGATGGATAAAGAAAAATAAAGCGTGATTCAACTACCTCAATTAACGGTGGATGAGTGGAGGAAAATGTGTGGAGAATCTAAAAATCTATCCTAAGTGTGTAGGGTTAGAGAGCCAAAGGTGGAGTAGGATCGCTAGGAGAGAAAGCATGGGTTGAGGGTTCATTAAGTTTGGCGTTAATTAAGCTCTAATTACCGCATATAACACAATCGGTCATCTGGCTAAGGAAGCCCAATCGGAATATTTAGCGTTCATGGACATGAAATTTTTGCGATAAGGATGGATTTATTATCACGACACTAATCAAGTTAGGAGCATGGATTCATCTCGAATTGTGCCCTCTCGGGACTTAACCAATTAAATTTGTGCCCTAATTACAAATCCAACATTAGCATTTAAAATGAGCAAGAGGAAATTAGGGCTACAATTAACAACCAACTCAATAAACCACAACCCAAACAAATTAACACTACACAATCATACTAAATAAGATGAAAATCTTATACAAAATCTTCATCCAAGTTCAATGCAAATATGAGATATCAAAATACAAAGAGAAAGAGGAAAAAAATTCATCCAAGCTTTCACCCAAATGAGCCCTTGCCTCTTCCAATTTGTCTTCCTCCAAGCTTCTCCAAGCTCCACCAAGCTTCCTCAAGACTCCATGGCCTCCTCCCCTAGCCCAAGCCCTAGTGGGGAAGAAGAGAACCCCAAAAAATCATTCTGGCCGAGAGCTGCTTCAAAAAAAACGAACCAACTCAAAAAAATCGCACAGGCCATCATTTACTTGATTGCGGGTCGGATCCGGGGGCGAGCGCCCGTTGCCCGCCCCCGCTTGTCCGTTTGCGCGCGCAGTGCGGGCCGGTTTTTTGTTTAATTTAATTTTTTTATTTAATTGCGCGTGCGGGGAGCGGAGCGGTCCGGCCGCTGGGCCGGCCCGATTCTGATAATTTTTTAATTTAAATTATTATTTTTTTTGTTTGGCAGCGGCCCGCTCCAAGAGCGGGCCGCTGCATTAACCACTTTTTTTTTATTTTTTTGTAAAACAATCTGAGCGGTGGCCCGCGGCTCATCAACAGGCGGATCGGCGCCATGTGGCGTCGTGAGATCGCGCCACGTGGCACCCCAATAAAATCCTTTTCTGGGGTTTTAACCCCCATTTCTCCTCCAATTAAATCACCAAAAATCCCAGAAAAATCCCAGAAAATTCTGGAAAATCCCTAAGACTCTCAGGAGTACCTGAAAAATAGGAAAAGAAGAAATTAGTCCATTTGATTATGAAATTAATATAATGACTATTAAAAAACACTATATTGACTTCCAAAATTCGTATAAAATAATTCATTGCTCAAATAATTCCCAAAAAATGGAGATATGATCAAAATAATGGCAAGAGCATATGGAAAATAGTAGGAAGGCAATAAGAACAATTAAATCCGTATTTTGTGCAAAGAATGAGAATAAGCCCCGAAAATGACATAAAGCGAAAATATACCTAAAAGAGCACGATTAAGTAAAATCTTTAGCACAAAATGGGGGTAGTTAGGGGGGAAATATGCAATTTATATCCCGAATCACACCCCCAACTAGCTTTTTGCTAGTCCCTAGCAAAATATGCGATAAATTCGGATAAAAATGAAAACATGCACCAATACTCACGATATCATCATGGCACACCCCAAATGAGATTTCCAATTGATTTCAAAGCCAATATACCCAATGTATGAAAGTAAATAACAAATGACACACTCTTGAATCCAATTCAAAGAAAAGTAAGGAAATAAGCACCGTATCACACGTATCGGGAAAATATCACGATGTCAAATTTTCAAATTTTCATGGAAATGGCCAAAACAAAAGAAATTTCCTCTAAGTGGTGGGGGATAAGATTGCATCACTAATGTTGCTTATTCATTCATTTTTTCTTTTTCTTTACTTTTCCTCTTTTTTTGTATGTTTTTGGATTTTGTATGTTTATGTTTTGCATTCACGCGATAACGCTATAAATGCAAACACGGCCACCAATACCTACACGCGATAACGCTATATAGGCAAAGGGATGGAATGATCCCCTAAATCTCATCTTTGGCGTCCTCCCCAATGTTTCGTGGGGCACCGGCTACTCAATTTGATTAGAAAGAAACATTCACTTATACTAACTTTCTTTTTCACTCCAAACATGAGTTAGCAACTCATCCACCCATTCCTAAGAAGAAAACAAAGTATGCACAATATGGCCACATCCAATCCAACAAAAAACTACACTATTCATCCCAACTCATGCAATTGCTTACACCAAACTTTTCCCAAATTATCTCAAAGAGATATCACGACGTAAAAAGTAGTTTCATACATGACATATTAGCATTTGACTCCAAAATGGAAAAGGAATGAAAACGTGCCAATCAAACATCGAGAAATCGATACCAAAATAATAATCCGAAAATAGCATGACATGAAAGCATGTAGGGACAACACAAAGCAAATGGCGTATGGGCAAGGAGGACAAAATATGATATGCAATGAAAATCATGGGATGAGGCGAAACATGGTGGGATCTCAAAAAAAAATTTAGGCCAAAATCATAACAATCCTAAAGATTCTGACACTCTCCCCCCAACTTAAAATAAGCATTGTCCTCAATGATGGAAGAGTATCAGATCTTGGCAAAAGATCCTAGAAAAGAGAGAAAAAAACGAAATCAAACATGCAAAAGCAAACTAACTAATTTTTTATTTATTTACACTACTTAAATGAAAGAATACACCTCAGCAAATGGTAGATCCCGGATGTATAACGGCGGTGGCAACTACTCGATCATATCCTTTTGCTCCTCCGCCAGCTGCTTTGGAGCTAGGCCGCCACCGGCCTCTTTGGATTCCAGCAATGCAACTCCAAGCATCTCCTTTGGATAATAAGGATCATGTGGGAGACGAGCTGCATCAATCCAAGCCATGTCCTCATGCCCTGCAAAAGCATTCCAAAACGGGTCGTCAAAACAAATAAAAGAATTTAAATGCAATGGACGACAATCTGAAACAAATGCATATGGAAGTGAAAATTTGGTTTCAGGAATGCAAGGCATGAGATGGTGGAAACTTCCCTGAAATGTGGTGCTAGGTGTGGAGTGGTACGCTGCCTCAGGAGGAGGAGGAGGAAGTGGCTGCAGAGAGAAAACTGGAGTAAGAGGGAGCTCGGGCTCAATATATACCATCTTGCAATCCCCGTCGCTATCCTCTTCCTCGACATCAATATCAACATCAACGATCTCTGCGGCACTCCCCACAATGGGTAACTGCTCCTGACAAACCTCCTCGATGACTGGCAAGTGCGCATCCTGAGGCGAGGGAAGTGACATATGTGACAGTACTGGAGGTAGACTCGTCTCGGGCAAATCCAAGCACGCATCACCCTCGTCATCCCAGAAATAGTTCATCTCAGTCGTCCTCTCAAAGTACTCAACCGCCTCGACCTGTGAAGCTAACTCTGAAGTGGATTGTGGCTAAGGCCCCATGGTGTCCTCAAACTGCTCGTGGCCATCATGCACATCCGTTTCATCCTCAACCTCAAAGTGAAAATGCATCATGTCACCGTCGTGGTCGACACACACTCCATCATCCGTCTCCTCTGACTCCTCAAAAAATATATGCTCGAATTCCTCTACTTTGCCCCAATGCACCCTTTTCACATGTTTCTCTTGGTATTCCATGGGGTCGCAAGAAAAAGAGCCCAAAGGTGGCTCCTCAAGCTGACACTGGACCTGCTGCTCTGCATCCTGAAGTGGAAACTGGGACTGGCCATCATCCTCATATCCAAGTGACGGCTCTCCAGATGGCACAGTCTGCTCCCACTCTGCAAGGTCCCTCAGGTAACACCAGGAATCCTCGGTCGGATAATCAAAGAACTCTCCACCGCAGCTCATCTGCACCAAATCTCGCCCAGATGGCGATAACCCTGTGTAGAAGATCTGCAGAAGATGATCCTCGTGAAAGCTCTGGTGTGGGCACGCAAGCACCAAATCAGTGAACCTCTGCCAAGCCTGATGGTAGGCCTCCCATTCAGCCTAGCTAAAGCTCGCTATATGCTGCTCCATGGCCTGCCGCCCCTGTACCTGCTCCAAAAAGAGAGGCAAAAACACTCGGAGAAATTCAGCCTAAACGACAACCAAGTAAAATGTGAGTCGAGATACAAAGAATCAAACCACAATCTAGCATCATCTTGTAAAGAAGAGGTAAAAAATCTAAAGTATATGCAATCATCGCTAATATTCCCACCAAGACATGCATACATCCATTCTTCAAATTTTTTAATATGTAAATGAGGGTTCTCCCACTCCGAGCCATAAAAGAACGGCGGAAGTGAGATATCCTCCAAATCAATGTCCGAAAAATCTGAAGATGATGCCATGTTTTTTTAAAAAATTCAAAGAAAATGAAAAAAAACAACCAAAAGACTCAATAAGTGGAAAATAAATAAATAGAAAGACACACACTAAGAGATAGAAGTATCACACTAAAGGTTTCAAAATCAATCAAAAAAATGCTAATAATAGAAACTGTTGTCCCCGGCAACGACGCCAATTGGTTGAACGCGTCTCAAGTATGTGATGCTTAAGCGCGAGTGTTAGAATCTTTAGGATTGTTAGGATTTTGGCCTAAATTTTTTTTAAACAATCTGAGCGGTGGCCCGTGGCTCTTCAACTGGCGGTTCGGCGCCACGTGGCGCTGTGAGATCGCGCCATGTGGCGCCCCAATAAAATCCTTTTCTGGGTTTTTAATCCCCATTTCTCCTCCAATTAAATCACCAAAAATACCTAAAAATCTCAGAAAAATCCCAGAAAATTCTGGAAAATCCATAAGACTCCCATGAGTACCTGAAAAATAGGAAAAGGAGAAATTAGTCCATTTGATTATGAAATTAATATAATGACTATTAAAAACACTATATTGACTTCCAAAATTCGTATAAAATAATTCAGTGCTCAAATAATTCCCAAAAAATGGAGATATGATCAAAATAATGGCAAGAGCATAGGGAAAATAGTAGGAAGCCAATAAGAACGATCAAATCCGTATTTTGTGCAAAGAATGAGAATAAGCCCCGAAAATGACATAAAACGAAAATATACCCAAAAGAGCACGATTAAGTAAAATCTTTAGCACAAAATGGGGGTAGTTAGGGGGGAAAATATGCAATTTATATCCCGAATCAACAATCTGCTGAAAGTAAAAACACCTGAAAAGCAACAAGTTAAGAAATAAAACTAAAATAGAAACAGCTCGCCCTAGTCTTCAGTAGGGAGGATCTCAGCGTCCTCATAGCTCTGATCAGCGGATCCAGCTCTAAGATAGGATCCTCAAAAGCAATGTCCTCGATGTACTCTGTCTCTGAACCTAACATATATTTCATAAATTCATTTGAAATATATACCAGCAAAAGCTTGGCAAGATTTTAAATTAATGAAAGTATTAACTTGTAATTTAAGAAAATAAGAAGGTTAAAACACATAAGAGCAGGTGCATAGCATAAAATGAGAACATGTGGAAAGTAAAGATGTGATGTTCATCGACAATTAATATACATTTGCATTTTAAATGACGTAAGCAACGTTGGCAATTTAGAATAATTTTCAGTTGTTTGTGCTAGTGAATAAGTTCATGTCCAAGTAGGTAAAATGTTCTCGATACACTCTATCATCAGGGTTTACCGTGACGCCTCTTGCCATTCCTAATCTGGAAGATGGCCAAGATGCTTGACTCCATTATTGTGGTATGGAGGTAGCCGTAAGATGTTCAAGCCACATTTACGGACTCTACTACATGAACCAACTGTTGGACGCAACGATCTAGGAACTCTAGTTTGATAATGACAAACGTGTGTGTTGCTATTAAAGTGTGCGCTAAGTGTATTTCAGGAATGGGAAAAACGATAATTCTTGAAGAGGTGACTAAGTCAACGTGTTGGAGGAATTGCTAATCACATAGCAAATGGGCTTGGTCAAAGTGCTATACACCTAGCAGTATGACTTGGTCAAAGGAGATTGGATCAATTCAAATCAATTAGCAAGATATGCTACTCTCCATTCCTATTTGAATTCGATGAAGATCTATTCAAATCCTATATCAATTTATTCTCATATGTCTTACGGATTCTCTCCTAGCCACATTTGGACTTGGACCACATCAATCTCCATATACCTTAGCTGACCTAACTCATTGGGCATACCCTCTTGCCGCATGAAACCCTAACCCATACTCTATAAAAAGCCTTCATCAAGATAGTGAAAAGCTGCGGCAGCAAAACAAAAGAGTGCGACAAAACAAAAGAGCATCAAGTTTTTTATTAAAAATTCCTTAGGCCAAAGCCTCTTCTCCAAAGCTTCACGCAACTTAAAGCCTTTCACATCTTCGTCAACAACTCACACAAAGGAGGCCTCGCTGCTAGCAAGCATCAAGAAGGAGACCCACGCATCTGGGTACTTCCAACCGATACCCAGAGGAGAGCCGCTCCAATCAAGCACCTTAACGTTTGTCGTCGACAAGCTATTCCAAGAGGCCGTCCAACGCTGATCATCCAAGTCGCCGACGAACGAACAAGTTGAAGCCTCCATTGACGTCAACTACCACAACACCCTCAAGCTGACATCGCCACTTTCTTCATCACAAGAACTCCAAGACGAAGACAAGCTCTCCGACGTGCTGTCGAAGTTCATCACCTTGGGGGATCGCCGTGCGTCGACGACCCATACTGCCAACATCAACTTCGTGCTGTCATGGAGGAGGGATCTGCTGTCGTGAACACTCAGGTTGCTGTCATCTTCAACGAGCAGCCCACGCATCGAAGAAGCAATAGTACGGAGATCGCCGTTGCACAAAGGCCGCCATCGAAGTCCTTCCGCTGTAAGACGTCGAAGTCGAGTCGTTAGGAGAGTAGCCTCTGTCGAAGAAGTCGGCACATCACCGGAGAATCAAGACGCTGACGCCTGCATGCCCTACCGATTGGAGCAGTTGAAGAAGATCGCACCTATCACCTTCGAAGAGGAGACGACGCTGTCGGAGTCGGAAAGCTGCTCGTTGTTGCTCGTCACGGTGAAGAGATCCGCATGTCAAAGAGGCGACGACGTGACGTCGTGGAACAAGTCACCATTGTAGCTGCCACACGCCACTGTCGAAGAGTCGCTGAGGGAGCCTGCCATCTAGGAGATCATCGTTGTCGTTGCAGGCGAAGAACGTCGCCGCTGAGGACATTGTCGAAGTCGCCGGCGAAGTTGGTGGGACCGGAAAGGTGCTTTCTCTCAAGCGTAAGAGTCCGTTCAAGTAGTAAAATCTGGGAGTCCAGATGTCGAATCCACGGGAAGAAATCTGTTGCAACCACAATTCAAATCAAATAGAAATCCTACGAAAAGAAACTAACCACTTCAACAATGGTGACGGTGATGGTGATGTGAACACGTGAACAATTTAAACATAGAAAAGCGTGTCTGAAAATATCTATAAAAAGTGTGCACATGGTATGGGTTCGTTAGGATCAACGATTCGTATTAATTTGGTTGATAGGTATAACGCAATGAATTCTCCTTTTGGGAGCAATTCACCGGAAAATACCCAATATAACTCAATGAATTCTCCTTTTGGGAGCAATTCATCGGAAGATGCCCTTTTGGGGGTTCAAACACAATATTCAAAAAGATCGTCGCTAAAGTTATAATACGATATGAAACTCTCTTTTGGAGAGATCAAAACTACGGTATGAAACTCCCTTTTGGGGAGATCAAAACTCACCCTTTTGGGGCGATCATCAACTAAATTAATTCTTTTGGAATCTAAAAAAGTCGATTTACGAACAAAGATTACAATTTTAGCGACGTTTAACGGTTTAGCACGAGGAATACAACCAAATAAACACGAATAATATCCCCTAACTACTCCATACCATGCACAAATAAGTTCTAGCTACTCATCGTGCAATAATAAACAAGTTTCATAACAAAATACTTCAAGTTCATAGCAAAATACAATAGAAAACACCAAAATACGGGATAGAAGTTGAAGAAAATATCACCAATTCTCCTTGAAAAGACTTCAAACTCTCTGAAAATAATAAAACAAGCCTCTGGAATTTTACAGAATTTTTCAGGGGGAGAATACGGCTCCTAGAGCCTCCAATACGCTCAAAATACGCCTCAATCTGCTTGAATACGCTCAAAACCCCTAGGAATACCTTATATAATAAGATTGCGGGTTTTAGAAGCTTATTGGGTTTGAAACCCGCAACCGAATCAATCGTAGCCGTAGATCTAAATCGGGGTAATTATCAACCGCTCATCAAAGCGGGATTGGACAGGAAAGCGCCACGTGTGCTTTGAGGATCGTGCGATGCCTTCTTCATCGGATCCTTCTCGGAGTTGCCTCCGTCCGTTGGATCAACATCCAACCGTCGTAAAGAGGCCACGTCGCCCGATCAATCTGCTATCTTCGTTGCTGGTTGAGGTATTTGTGGACCGTTCGATCACCATCGCAAGGTCTATAATTAGCCACGTCGCCCGACTTTACGATTCAATGCGGGAGTGTTTGTGGCCGTAGGATCTGCATCGGACCGTCGGAAACTCGCCATGTCGCCCGCTTACGATTTTCATTTATCATCGAATTTTTCCGCTGCCGCTGCATTTGATTCACCGTCGGATCTCGTGAGATCGAGCGGGGTGAATATCAGCCGTCCGATCACGGATCCGCGCCGTTCGTATCGACCCGCATCTGCTGCTCCGAAGGAGCGCATCGCAGCCGTTCGTTGATGATCGAACGGTCGGGACTCGGCCGCTCTCTCATTCGCCGTGGATCGTCAGATGGTGGCGGGGGCGCTCGAGATGCTGCCACGTGGCCGCTCCGATGGAGGCCGCGTCATGCGCCAAGATTCGTGCACGTATTTTCTTTGTATTTCTTCATTTTATTGGTATTCTGCATTCAAAAATTCATAATAATTAGCATAGATCTCAGAAAAATACAAATAAATATTCGTTGGAATCGTGAGATCGAGACCAAGCTAGGAAAAATATAAAAAGTGCAGAATTGCATCGTTAAATGCTGTTTTGTGCTCAAATAGTGTGTTTTCTCTAATAAATAAATGTGTAGAAAATACGTATGTACTAGAGACCAATATAGCATCACATGAGCACAAATTAGGGCTAAATGGGGGGTTAAATATGTAATATTGAACCCGAATCACACCCCCCAACTAGCGATTTGCTAGTCTCTAGCAAAAATAGCGATAAATACGGATGTGTAATTAACAATAAGTTCTTTCAAATTGCTCATGGCGTGGCTCAATAATACGCATTCCAATATGGTCTTGACCATCAATATACACATCCAAGGACAAAATCAATCACATGAAATTTTCTCTAATTTAGTATGAATAAATAACATACAAGCATCGTTTTGTGCAAGCGAAAGTATAACACGTCGTTATATCCTAGTTTTCTTGTTTCCAAGGAATTGGCCTATCACAACAATCATTCAAGATATGGGTATTGAAGTTGCTTAGTATATTCACCATTTCTTTTTCTTTTATTCGTTCTGCGTAACGCGCATCAAGCAACATTCGCAGAAAAAGTTATAACTTGGATCGCTCCATCAAATGAGTGAGTTTCCTGTCAATGGCTCCCAAATCAGACGATAATAGGGCATTAGGCCAAGAAGGACCCCTCGGACTGTACTACTCGAGCCAACCAAGTTATTTATTAGTGACATACATATTCATTCAATTTTCATCATTCATTTTCTTTTCTTTCATTCAAAATTTTTTCTTTTCTTTTCTTTTCTCCATCTTTTTGTAAGCAACTCAAAACCCATCAACATGAATATAAACATTAATAACAAAGGCCAAATTCGTCTTCAACTTGAAAACTATTCTTAAAAATCGTGTATACTTAAGCTTTTTCCATCACATTAGCATGCATGAAATCAATTCAAACTATTTCGAGATATTAATCATGGAAATTGAAAATTTTCATGAATAGCATATTAACGGCAATTCCATGAAGGAAAAATAATTAATCAAGCCATAAACAATTTTTAGAACACAATTAATGTATAATCATCCGCATTAGAGGCATATGAAGGAGTTTTAAAAATGATGAGATTTGGCGATTTATTCTTCTCAAAAAAATTCAAAATTCCCAAGGTCTCATACACACACCCCAACTAAAGATGGACATTGTCCTCAATGTCGGAAGGTGCACGAGTTTATTCAAGCCAGCAACCTAGAAAGCATATAAAAACTACACTACTGGAAAGAACACACCGTGATCAAATGGCGGATCCCGAATCTTTGATGGTGGATGAAGTTGTTCAATTTGCTCCTTGCGCTCCTCGGCGATTATTCTTCCTCCAACGACTAAACTGGATCCCAGCAACGTGACTCTCAGCATCTCTATAAGATGTCCACCTATATCCTGCAAGAGATGAGTCACGTCAATCCATTTTAGTTTAAAATTCTTCGAAATAAAATTATTCCAAATGTAGTCATCAAAATAAGTGAAAGAAATTAAAATAAGTTGAAGACTACTCCCTGAAAGATTTGCACTGCTCTCTGTACGATGCTCGTTCATTGTGGAGAGGGATAAATGATTTTGGGACAAAACTGGAGGAGGGCATGGTTCTGATTCCATGGCGATAATCTCAAAACCCTTTTCCCTAGCTGTCTCCTCCTCTCGTTCATCCAAAATTGCTAGCTCGTCCTCTCTTTTGCGCACACTTTCTGCCATGTATATATTTATATTCGTGTCCTCGCTCGGTATACCTGCAATAGAAGATAAACTCGTATTAGTTTCTTTAAATTGAGTTTCAAAATAATTACCTTCTTCTAAGCAAGTGGCAATCGGAGTAAGATCTTCAATGGATTTCTGAATCTGCCGACTCCGAGCAAGGAAATTCTCCTGGAATTGATGGGATGTGGCCTCATGTGTCTGAATAATCAGGTAAGCGTCCTCTCTCAAGGATTGCAAAGGTACGTCTACGCTTTGCTCTTCTTGATCAAGGCACGAAGGCTCCATTGAATCGCTCTCTGAATTCTCTTCCACGGTTTCTTCGTTTTCTTGCAGAGACTCCATGTATTCCCACGCCACTGTCGGCGTCATGCTTCCCAATAATTCCTGCAGCTGTGGATGTAGTCCATCTAGGAAGAACGCCATAAGCACTTCATTTGTGAACCCATGCTGCGGATAGCTCGATACTATATCTGTGAACCTCCTCCAGGCCTGAAAGAAAGTTTCACAGTCAGTTTGATTAAAATTAACAATTTTGAGCTTCTCCATTCTATGTTTGTGTGCATTAGCATATCGTGCATCATAAAGATTGTTTGTGCAATAGAAGTTCATAAACTCCATTTTGAAATAAAATAAAAATAAAAATAAAAAAGTTTATGTACAGTAAAGTGGAAAGATCTCACCGAAGGTCCTCTAGATGAAATAAACCGTAGTCACAAACCATTCCTCCCCGGCAACGGCGCCAAAAACTTGGTGGGACCGGAAAGGTGCTTTCCCTCAAGCGCAAAAGTCCGTTCAAGTAGTAAAATCTGGGAGTCCAGATGTCGAATCCATGGGGAGAAATCTGTTGCAACCACAATTCAAATCAAATAGAAATCCTACGAAAAGAAACTAACCACTTCAACAATGGTGACGGTGATGGTGATGTGAACACGTGAACAATTTAAACATAGAAAAGCGTGTCTGAAAATATCTATAAAAAGTGTGCACATGGTATGGGTTCGTTAGGATCAACGATTCGTATTAATTTGGTTGATAGGTATAACGCAATGAATTCTCCTTTTGGGAGCAATTCACCGGAAAATACCCAATATAACTCAATGAATTCTCCTTTTGGGAGCAATTCATCGGAAGATGCCCTTTTGGGGGTTCAAACACAATATTCAAAAAGATCGTCGCTAAAGTTATAATACGATATGAAACTCTCTTTTGGAGAGATCAAAACTACGGTATGAAACTCCCTTTTGGGGAGATCAAAACTCACCCTTTTGGGGCGATCATCAACTAAATTAATTCTTTTGGAATCTAAAAAAGTCGATTTACGAACAAAGATTACAATTTTAGCGACGTTTAACGGTTTAGCACGAGGAATACAACCAAATAAACACGAATAATATCCCCTAACTACTCCATACCATGCACAAATAAGTTCTAGCTACTCATCGTGCAATAATAAACAAGTTTCATAACAAAATACTTCAAGTTCATAGCAAAATACAATAGAAAACACCAAAATACGGGATAGAAGTTGAAGAAAATATCACCAATTCTCCTTGAAAAGACTTCAAACTCTCTGAAAATAATAAAACAAGCCTCTGGAATTTTACAGAATTTTTCAGGGGGAGAATACGGCTCCTAGAGCCTCCAATACGCTCAAAATACGCCTCAATCTGCTTGAATACGCTCAAAACCCCTAGGAATACCTTATATAATAAGATTGCGGGTTTTAGAAGCTTATTGGGTTTGAAACCCGCACCCGAATCAATCGTAGCCGTAGATCTAAATCGGGGTAATTATCAACCGCTCATCAAAGCGGGATTGGACAGGAAAGCGCCACGTGTGCTTTGAGGATCGTGCGATGCCTTCTTCATCGGATCCTTCTCGGAGTTGCCTCCGTCCGTTGGATCAACATCCAACCGTCGCAAAGAGGCCACGTCGCCCGATCAATCTGCTATCTTCGTTGCTGGTTGAGGTATTTGTGGACCGTTCGATCACCATCGCAAGGTCTATAATTAGCCACGTCGCCCGACTTTACGATTCAATGCGGGAGTGTTTGTGGCCGTAGGATCTGCATCGGACCGTCGGAAACTCGCCACGTCGCCCGCTTACGATTTTCATTTATCGTCGAATTTTTCCGCTGCCGCTGCATTTGATTCACCGTCGGATCTCGTGAGATCGAGCGGGGTGAATATCAGCCGTCCGATCGCGGATCCGCGCCGTCCGTATCGACCCGCATCCGCTGCTTCGAAGGAGCGCATCGCAGCCGTTCGTTGATGATCGAACAGTCGGGACTCGGCCGCTCTCTCATTCGCTGTGGATCGTCAGATGGTGGCGGGAGCGCTCGAGATGCTGCCACGTGGCCGCTCCGATGGAGGCCGCGTCATGCCCCAAGATTCGTGCACGTATTTTCTTTGTATTTCTTCATTTTATTGGTATTCTGCATTCAAAAATTCATAATAATTAGCACAGATCTCAGAAAAATACAAATAAATATTCGTTGGAATCGTGAGATCGAAACCAAGCTAGGAAAAATATAAAAAGTGCAGAATTGCATCGTTAAATGCTGTTTTATGCTCAAATAGTGCGTTTTCTCTAATAAATAAATGTGTAGAAAATACGTATGTATTAGAGACCAATATAGCATCACATGAGCACAAATTAGGGCTAAATGGGGGGTTAAATATGTAATATTGAACCCGAATCAGAAGTTGAATGTTGTCTGCTACATGCCCTACAACGAACCAACGGCGGAGAAGGCAAAAGCGAACAAAATCAACGGCGGGGATTGGAGGTAAGTGAAAACGAACCTCGTGCTGACGTGGACGAAGTGCTGCTGCGTGAAATCGAAAACGAAAAGCAAAGAAAACATTGCTGACGTGGAAAATTTTAAGGGAATTACTGAGCACACCGACCACTTATAATTCAATCTGAACTAGGATTGTTGTACGCACAGACCAGTGTACAACTTGACATCCAGGAGT
Organism: Scilla litardierei; assembly: GCA_030789695.1. Classification (NCBI taxonomy): domain Eukaryota; kingdom Viridiplantae; phylum Streptophyta; class Magnoliopsida; order Asparagales; family Asparagaceae; genus Scilla; species Scilla litardierei. The sequence goes on along the minus strand of CM061134.1, from coordinate 206,628,353 downwards.
CAGATTGAGACACCTTTTGCGTCAGATTGGAGCTGACGGTGTGATGATTGACAAAGACGACTACATGGACACGAACTGAGCATTTCTAAACCCTTTACTCTTTATATTCGTGTCTTAGTATAACGTTCTATGTAGGAGAAACTTTTACCAATATTTGTGACTATTTTGGACTTGTCTGGTTGGGCTAGACAAGAGGGTCTTGACGTATTGTTATAGTCAAGATACGCATTTACTAGGTTGATATGGTTCTGCACTTTGTTGAGTGTGGTACAGTCTAGGTGGGGAGTTGAAGCTAGGACCCCATTATAGGTGTATAGAAGGAACATATTAATGCTATTATTTGCTTGGGGCTAGACGTAGGTCATTGTTACGACCGAACCAGTGTATATCTGTGCGTGCTCTGTGATTGTCTCTTATTTACGCTGGTTGTGCTTTTAACTGTGTGTGATTTCTCGTGGGTTGTGCGAGAATTTTTTATTAGCCTATTCACCCCCCTCTAGGCTAGGATCCAGATCCAACACCAACCCCACCCAAAGTGTCTGTCTAGTCATCGACTAGGTTCCATCCCATATGAATTCGATGGTTTCACCCCATATGTATTCGATGGTTTCACATATATGTTTCGAAGGTTATGTCCTACCCTCTGTCCAATAAGTTTGTTGTGCTAGCAGCTGGTCGATATTTATGTGTTCTAAATAAGTAACATTATTACAAGTCCATTTAAATCAGAAAGCATCTAATATAATGAAAGCATGTAGTTCAGCTTCTAAAGTTAACAAGCGCATCAAAATAGAATTTAGCACTAAGGTTACACAATTTAGGTTTTGTTTGTTTCATTTACAATAAAATACTTGCCTCGAGATGAGTTTGGGTGTCCAAATGATCGTGGCGTAAGGCGCGCTTTATCTGCGTCATTAGATTCGTGATATTATACTGATAGTTATTAACCAATTAAAATATATTAAACTAACTTATATAAACACATCATATAACATATTGGTTTCATTATATATATTGTTTACTAACATTTATATATATATTCGTTAACATATATAAACTAATATTAAAACCTAACTTACATAATATTTTAACTGTACACATATATTATATAAACTAACTTACTATAAATAACATTAACTGTAAAAACTAACATTAACTGTTAACTTAAACTATTAACATAACTACTTTATAACATTAACTATGCAATTATTAGTAACTCTAACTAACTCACCTTTTCACAAACCCCCCTATCGTTCCTTCTTCTTCTCTTCTTTTTTTTCTTCGCAACAAGGAACGACAAGGGCGGCGGCTGGGCTCGACAGGCGGCGTTGGTGGGCGGCAGTAGCCAGGGTGCGGCGGTGATGGGGTGCGACAGCGCGCGCAGGCAGACGGTGCGGCAGCTGGCGAGGGAGCGCAGGCGCGCGTGGTGGCGATTCGGGGGCGCTGCCTGGGCAGGGAGGAGGGGAGTGAGGAAGAGGGAGAGGTGAGGGCTGAGGGTGAAGTTGATTTATGGGTTGATGGATCTAAAAATTTGATTTCATATTTGAATTTCAATTTGATTCCCCCCCTCTCAATTTCAATTTCAGGTTTTACTCTTTGATTTGGGTTCTGATTTTGGGTTGAATGGGGGAGGGAATGATGGAATTGGTTTGATTTGGGGCTGAATTTGATGTTGGATTTTGGCTAAATGTGGATTTGGTTTTTTTGTGGTTGTATGAGAATATGAAGGTGAAGATGGTGATGTTGGGGGTGGGGATGAAAGAGTGTCTTATAGTGGTGGTGATAGTGGTGGGACGTGGGTTTTGGCGCGAGCTTGCGGGAGGATGGTGGAAGCTTCGATGAAGCTTCAGATGGTGGAGGGACGTGGTGATGATGATGATGTTGTTGTTGTTGTTTTAAGAACAATGAAGGGGGCAGCTTGATGAGGGAAGCTGGAGGTGGGGATGGAAATGAAGGCGGTGTTGGATATCACCGATATATTTCGGTGGGATTCAATTTGTAGGGTTAGGTTAATAGGTAGTTTAATTAGTAATTTAATTAGGGTTAATAAGTAATTAGTCACGACACGGTAAAAATTTAAAAACATAGACGCGCTCGTGTCGATGCGTAAAAGAAAGGAACATACAGACGAAAAACATCCAGACGATCGAAATAAAATACAGGCACGCAACAATCAAACACGACTAAAAATACAGGCCGTTACACATACTTTACTACTTTGCACTTGTTAATTGTTACATTTATACTTCAATTGCTTTGTAGCTTACGTTTCCTCTTGTGTAGCACTTGTGGATTGTTGTAAGTAGCTTCCATTGCCTTGTAAGTTATGTCATGTTTATGCGCTACTTGCTTTTTTATCAAGCCCTTGTTTCCAATTGCTCACTTTCAAATATCATGCTATGTCATTGTCTCTTTTATATACCAATTTATACTTTGAGCACCTGTAACTGGTTGCCAATGTATATCTCTTTCCTTGCAGTTGTGTTTCCTTTATGCACCTCATTTATTTATAGCTTGTGTTGTAGTTCCTTTAGTTTCTGCCATGCTATGCATTGTTTCATTTAGCTTACTTGCATTTGCTTATGCCATGCATTGTCATGTAAAATAGGTGCATTTCTGGTAAATAATATACCAAGTGGAGTTGGTATTCCTACTGGGACACACTTTGATGTGCGACTCTCTATGACAGTCTATGGTAGTTCTTTTGGCTTTGGTGGCAGGTAGAGATGCATGTTTTTGAGGTGGAGTTGTGTAGGATTGTAGTTGTTAGTTGTATAAGTGTGAGAGATGTTGCACTTGGGCTTATTCTTATACATGTGTTGTATAAGTTGTATTGGACATCATGGTGTATATATAAACTTTGGGTCTTGCTTGTTGTATCTGTATGATGTCTCATTGAGATGTTGTTTAGTTTGAGGACCATTACATGTACTATCCCAGAAGTGCGCAGTAGACCTGCATCTCCTGTAGGGGTTTCTGGGTCCTTAGAGCTACAAAATCGACGTCCGGTCCAAGTCGGACGGACGACGAAAACGTAAAAGCAGTGGAAAACCAACTTAAAACTATTTTATGTCTAGCCCTAAAGAAACAACCCTAGCCAAAATCTCTACTCTCTCGGGGTTGGGTCCGACCAACTCTTAAGGATAGATCTATCTAATAGCAATTATAAACACATATTAATTAAACTACATACCTTTCACTTCGTTTCTGCAGAATACGAAGCGTCGTTTTCAGCAACGTTTCTTTATCTCTAAAGCGATGCCCCGAGCCACTTCTCCCGAGCCGAACTGCGTCCCAAGGCGAGCAACACCCTGTCGCCGAGCCAACCACGTGCCAAAGAAAGTTTCACCTAGAGTGAATCCTCTGTCAAGACTTCGGATCCGATCCAAACTCCTTCGTAGCTTTGTTAGAGCCCGGTCAAGAGCAAAGAAGAATTTGGGAGAAGATGGAATATTAATTTAAGCCTAGATCCGAGCTTGCTCACGTTTAATGGAGCTACTCAGATCTGGAGCTTGGTGCAAGGTGCACCGGTGCAGGTTTCAAGGATGGGGGTTGGCCCTTATTTATATAGGCTGCTAACCCCTCCTCTCTTCCAATTTCTGATGTGGGTCTAAAGACTTTGTAGGAAAAATCAATTATAAGTTTGCCTTCACGAAGGCCAAACTTTGATGAATTTTTTCTCCATTACCATTGAGCTTCACAAGTGATACAATCTATCAAATTAAAGAGCACTGAATGGTAAACACATAGAAACAAATGGGGCTCAATTTCGACTCTGTTTGACCCATCAAACGTTGCCCCAAAGTTTAGCAAAAACTATTTTTCGCTAAAAATTTCAACCATCAAAAGACCTTAGGGTTTCTCAAACCCTAGTGGGCCCCACGTGGGGCCCACCAGCTAACGGCAGCAGATTTGCTACACCCGCTTGCTACAGCAGGCGGGCCCCACATCCGCAGGCCGATCACTGCATGTGCCCGCGTGCACAGTGCACGGGAAGGCCCTGCCCACATGAAGCGGGCGGGCCTTACCCACTTTGATGTGGGCCCTGCCTGGGCCCAATTTTGAGGGGCTTTTTTTGTTTTAAAAAAACAGCTTTAACACTTTAAAGCTTTTGGGCTTTATCCGCCTTGGGCCTTTTGTGCTCTATTTAAAACTCCTTTTAAATAGACTTTCTCGGACCGTTTGGACTCCGATTTGAGCGCGGTTTTCTCTGTGACTTTCACAGTAGAATCCTCTTCCATTTCTTTGCATTTGTATAATAAATAGGCTTGCAAACAATTTGCTACATAATTAAAACCTATTGCATCAAATGCAATTGAAACCCACATCCTAATGCTTTTGTCCCAAATATTTTGTGACGTATTAATTTCCTTGGATTGAATGCATCATCTCCCTTAATTCTACTTATTACTTGCCGAAGGTCTCACTCTGTGTGAGTGTTAGAATCTTTAGAATTGTTAGGATTTTGGTGTTAAATTTTTTTTGAGATACCTCCATCTCGCTCTCATCCAATGAACTTTATTGCATATAATATTTGGCCTCCTCGCCGCTTGCTTTATGCGTAGTACCTGCGTGCTTTAATGCCATGCAATTTTTCGGATTATCATTTTGGTATCAACTCCTTCGATGTTTTATTAGCATCCAATTGGTTGACACGGAAGGACGTGCAAAAGCACGCCTTCCACTCCCAAGCATAGGAGCGTCAATGCAATAAATTTATAACCGGTGAGTACCGGGTGGGATCACAGGGACAAGTCGTTTTATATTAACAAAATTGATTGATAAAGAAAGAAAATAGCGTGAAACAACAACCTCGATTAACGGTGGATAAGTGAGAAAAAAAGTGTTTGGTGAACTAACATCCTAACCTAAATGGGTAGGGTTAGAGAACCAAATGAGGATTTAGGATAGCAAGGCGAGAGAGCATGGGTTTTGGGTTCACTAGGATTGGTGTTAATTAAGCTCTAATTACCCGCATATAACTCAATTGATTATCTGGCTAAGGACACTCAATCGGAAAATTTAGCGTTCAAGAACACAATAATTTGCAATATGGATGGATGTATCATCGTATCACTAATCAAATATGAGCATGATATTTTCTCAATTGTGCCCTCTTGGGTCTTAACCAATCAAATTGTGCCCTAATAAACATCCAACATTAAAAATGAAATTGGGCAAGAGGGAATTTAAGCAAGAATTAACAACCAACATTCATGGATCACAACCTAAGCAATTTACACTACTCAATCACCATGAAACAAAAGAAGGAATTTTCATTCAAAATTTAACCAAATTCATTACAAATTGAGAGATGCAAAATACAAAAGAGGAAAGAGAGGCATCACACAAGATCTCCCTAAGATGAAGCCTCCCTTCCACTTTGCTCCTCCTCCAAGCTTTCCCATTCCTCCATGGCCTCCTCCACCTCCCATATTTCAGCAAAAAAATCAAGTTAGGGCGGAAAAACAGCCCCCAAACCCCCTAAAAACGTGTTACAGCCCAAACGGGTCTGCAGGAGTGCGAACTGGGTCCAGAAATGACCCCAAAAGCCACAAAAACACTTAAAACAACCTAGGGGTGGCAATTCGGGCCGGCCCGGTCTTATCGGGCCGGGCCGACCCGGTCCGGTTTTCTTAATGGACTGGGCCGGCCCAGCCCGATAAGACTTCGGGCCATTCCGGAGAGGCCTGGGCACGGTCCGATAAAAATTCGGGCCGCCCGGCCCGGTCCGATAGGGTTGAATGAATTATGTATCGTGACAATATTTTATCATATTTTTAAACACAAACTTGTCTCATATGCTTCAAGATGCATCGAAATGGAGCACGAAAGAAGAGGATTAAGTGGGTTGCATAAGGTGATGTGTCCTATATTGTTTTCATTTATTTGGCAAGATGAAGTAACATGTTTGGCGGTTCTTTGTCTCTTCTCAGAAACTGAGATCGACCCCCAAGATCCGAAGACATTAAAGTTGGCGCTGGCGGGAAGTTGTTAAAATTTATGATATTTGGACCTTGATCTGATAAAATTCATGACATTGGACTCAACACCATAAATAAATGCACATTACTGAAATCCGCTTTAGACCAGTGTGTGGTCAAAATTGAAATAGGGCGATCAAATGCTTTTCGTGCCGTGCCGTGCCGCCCATGGGCTGAAAAGCTTGGCCCGGGTCCGGTCCGAAAATGAACCGGGCCGGGCCGGGCCGGTCCAATAAGGATTTCGGGCCAAAATTGTTGGCCCAACCACGGCCTTATCGTGCCGGGCCCGTGCCAGGCTATCGTGCCGGGCCGAAAATTGCCACCCCTAAAACAACCCTCCTAGGCATTGCGGGTCAGGTGCACGGGTGCCCGACCCGCGGGCGCACAAGGCGCCCGCAACCGGGCACGGGCACGTGCATGGCACGTGCTCGCTCCCAGGTAGTGGCCTTCTTATTTTTTTATTTTTTTAATAAAGTTGAAACGCGCGGCCCGCTCCTGAGAGTGAGCCGTGATATTGGGCCGGCCAGTGGGCCGGCCCAAAGGCTCTATTTGTTTAATTTTTTTAAATTTTCTTTTAAAATTTCCAGAATCTCCTAACTTGCCCCAAAAAATCCCGGAAAATAGCTCGAAGTTTCCAAAAATTCTAGAAAATATAGAAAAATCCCAGGAGTACCTGAAAAATAAGAGGAGCAAAAATTAGTTCATAAAACACACATTTTATGTATAAAAAGAGATTAGGCGTTAATAATCCACGATATCACGAAAACACACGTATCAACGCCAAAATAAACATGATATACACATAAAATGCCTAGAAATGGGGGGGGATATGCAATTTATATCCCGAATCACACCCCCGACTAGCTTTTTGCTAGTCCCTAGAAAAATATGCGATAAATTCGGATAAAATTGAAAACATGCACCAACACTCACGATATCATCATGGCATACACAAAATAGTATTTCCACTTGATTCCAAAGCCAATATACACAATGTATGAAAGTAGATAAAAATGACATTCCCCTCAATCCAATTCAAAGAAAAGTGAAGTAGCAAGCATCGTATCACATGTATCGAGATATATCACAAATGGCAAAGTTTCTAACTTTCATGGAAATGGCCAAAACAAAAGAAATTTCCTCTAAGTTGTGGGAGATAAGATTGCATCACTCATGTTGCTTATTCTTTCATTTATTCATTCATTTTTCTTTTCTTTTCTTTTTCCTTCTTTTTTATAATTTTTTTTGATGTTTATGTTTTGCATTCACGCGATAATGTTATGAAATGCAAACACCGCCTCCTTTGCATACACGCGATTACACTATATAGGCAAAGGGATGAAATGATCCCTTAAATCTCATTTTTGGCGTTCTCCCCAATGTTTCGTGAGGCACCGGTTACTCAATTTGATTAGGAAACCCATTCACTTATGTTACTCTCTTTTTCATTCTCAACATAAGTTAGCAACTCATCCATACCTTCCTTAGAAGAAAACAAAGCATAACAATTGAACAAATCCAATCCAACCAAAAACTACATCATTCATCCCAACATGAAATCGCTTACACCGAACTTTCCCCAAATTATTTCAAAGAGACATCACGACGTATAAAATAGCTTCATACATTGTATATTAACATTTGACTCCAAATTGGAAAAGAAATGAAAACGTGCCAATCAAACATCGAAGGAGTTGATACCAAAATGATAATCCGAAAAATTGCATAGCATTAAAGCACGTTGGGACTACGCATAAAGCAAGCGGCGAGGAGGCCAAATATGATATGCAATAAAGTTCATTGGATGATAGCGAGATGGAGGTATCTCAATAAAATTTTAACACCAAAATCCTAACAATTCTAAAGATTCTAACACTCGCTCCCAACTTAAAATAAACATTATCCGCAATGTTGGGAGAGTATCAGATCTCACAAAAGATCCTAGCAAAGAAAAGAAAAGCATACGAAAGCAAACATGCAAAAGCAAACTAACTAACTTTTTATTTATGTACACTACGTAAAGGAAAGAATACACCTTAGCAAATGGCGGATCTCGAATGTATAACGGTGGTGGCAACTGCTCGATCATATCCATACGCTCCTCTGCCAGCTGCTTTGGAGCTAGGCCTCCACTGGTCTCCTTGGATTCCAGCAATGCAACTCCCAGCGTCCTCTTTGGATAATATGTGTCATGTGGGAGACGAGCTGCATCAATCCAAGCCATGTTCTCATGCCCTGCAAAAGCATTCCAAAATGGGTCGTCGAAACAAATAAAAGAATGTAAATGTAATGGACGACAATCTGAAGCAAAAATATGCGGAAGTGCAAATTGGGCTTCAGAAATGCAAGGCATGAGATGGTGGGAACTTCCCTGAAAAATGTCGCTAGGTGTGGTATGATACTCTGCCTCAGGAGGAGGTGGAAGTGGCTACAGAGAGAAAAATGGAGTAGGAGGGAGCTCAAGCTCAATATATACCATGTCCTCTTCCTCGACATCAACATCAATAATCTCTGCGGCACTCCCCACAACTGGTAACTACTCCTGACAAACCCCCTCGATGACTGGCAAGTGCGCATCCTGAGGCGAGGGAAGTGACATCTGTGATATGACTGGAGGTAGACATGTCTCGGGCAAATCCAAGCACGCATCATCCTCGTCATCCCAGAAATAGTTCATCTCAGTCGTCCTCCCTATGTACTCAACCGCCTCGACCTGTAAAGCTAACTCTGAAGTGGATTGTGGCTCAGGCTCCATGGTGTCCTCAATCTGCTCGTGGCCATCATGCACATCCGCTTCATCCTCAACCTCAAAGTGAAAATGCATCGTGTCATCAACATGTTCGACACGCACTCCATCATCCATTTCCTCTGACTCCTCAATATATATATGCTCAAATTCCTCTACTTGGCCCCAATGCACCCTCTTCACAGGTTTCTCTTGGTATTCCATAGGGTCGCATTGGAATGAGCCCTCGGCTGGCTCCTCAGGCTGGTCTTGGACCTGCTGGACTGTCTCCTCATACTCTGCAAGGTCCCTCATGTAACACCATGAATCCTCGGTCAAATAATCAAAGAACTCCCCACAGCAGCTCATCTGCACAAAATCCCGCCTAGATGTCCATAATCCTGTGTAGAAGATCTGCAGAAGATGATCCTCGTGAAAGCTCTAGTGTGGACACGCAAGCACCAAATCAGTGAACCTCTGCCAAGCCTGATGGTAGGCCTCCCATTCAGCTTGGGCAAAGCTCGCTATGTACTGCTCCATGGCCTACCGTCCCTGTACCTGCTCCAAAAAAGTCGGCAAAAATACTCGGAGAAATTCAGTCTGAAATGACAACCAAGTAAAATGTGAGTCGAGAGCCAATGAATCAAACCAAAGTCTAGCATCATCTAGTAAAGAAGAGGGAAAAATCTAAAGTATATGCAATCATCATATATGTTCCCACCAAGACATGAATGCATCCACTCTTCAAATTTTTTAATATGTAAATGAGGGTTCTCCCACTCCGAGCCAAAAAAGTATGGCGGAAGTGGGATATCCTCCAAATCAAAGTCGGAAAAATCTGAAGATGAAGCCATATTGTTGTAAAAAAAATTTCTCAAAAAAATGAGAATAAACAAGCAAAAGACTCAATAGGTGGAAAATAAATTAAGTGAAAAGACACAACACTAAGAGATAGAAGTATCACATTAAAACTTTCAAAATCAATCAAAAAATTGCCACTAATAGAAACTGTTGTCCCCGGCAACGGCGCCAATTGGTTGGCACGGAAGGACGCACAAAAGCACGCCTTCCACTCCCAAGCGTAGAAGCGTCAATTCAATAAATTTATAACCGGTGAGTACCTGGTCGGATCACAGGGACAAGTCGTTCTATATTCACAAAATTGATTGATAAAGAAAGGAAATAGCGTGAAACAACAACCTCAATTAACGGTGGATGAGTGAAAAAAAAGTGTTTGGTGAAACTAAAATCCTAACCTAAATGGGTAGGGTTAGAGAACCAAATGAGGATTTAGGATAGCAAGGCGAGAGAGCATAGGTTTTGGGTTCACTAGGATTGGTGTTAATTAAGCTCTAATTACCCGCATATAACTCAATTGATTATTCAGCTAAGGACACTCAATCGGAAAATTTAGCGTTCAAGAACATAATAATTTGCAATATGGATGGATGTATCATCGTATCACTAATCAAATATGAGCATGGTATTTTCTCAAATTGTGCCCTCTCGGGTCTTAACCAATCAAATTGTGCCCTAATAAACATCCAACATTAAAAATGAAATTGGGCAAGAGGGAATTTAAGCAAGAATTAACAACCAACATTCATGGATCACAACCTAAGCAATTTACACTACTCAATCACCATGAAACAAAAGAAGGAATTTTCATTCAAAATTTAACCAAATTCATTACAAATTGAGAGATGCAAAATACAAAAGAGGAAAGAGAGATATCACACAAGATCTCCCTAAGATGAAGCCTCCCTTCCACTTTGCTCCTCCTCCAAGCTTTCCCATTCCTCCATGGCCTCCTCCCCCTCCCATATTTCAGCAAAAAAATCAAGTTAGGGCTGAAAAACAGCCCCCAAACCCCCTAAAAACGTGTTACAGCCCAAACGGGTCTGCAGGAGTGCGAACTGGGTCCAGAAATAACCCCAAAACCCACAAAAACACTTAAAACAACCCTCCTACGCATTGCTGGTCGGGCGCACGGGCGCCCGATGCGTGGGCGCACAAGGCGCCCGCAACTGGGCACGGGCACGCGCATGGCGCGTGCCCGCTCCCAGGCAGCGGCCTTCTTATTTTTTTATTTTTTAAATAAAGTTGAAACGCGTGGCCTGCTGCTGAGAGCGGGCCGCAATATTGGGCCGGCCTAAAGGCTCTGTTTGTTTTTTACTTTTCTTTTAAAATTTCCATAATCTCCTAACTTGCCCCAAAAAATCCCGGAAAATAGCTCGAAGTTTCCAAAAATTCTAGAAAAATTCTAGAAAATCCAGAAAAATCTCAGGAGTACCTGAAAAATAAGAGAAGCAAAAATTAGTTCATAAAACACACATTTTATGTATAAAAAGAGATTAGGCGTTAATAATCCACGATATCACGAAAACACACGTATCAACGCCAAAATAAACATGATATTCACATAAAATGCCCAGAAATGGGGGGGGGAATATTCAATTTATATCCAGAATCAGTGAGACCATACAGCCTGACCCTGCTACAAGTGGAGCTCGAAACCCCAGAGGGCAGTAACCACAAGAGCCACGTGTCGTCCCTGTTTCGGTATCATAATTATGTTATTAACTCGTTGACATGAGTATTATCGGGACCACCTTGACCGTGTCCGTGATGAATACTGCAGTTTTGGTCCCTTCATCAAAACTATGTCGCCTAGTCAAGCCTAGGTTACGGTCAAACTGTCAATCATAATAGCTTGAACTTGGTTAGTCTCCATCAGTCTTTAGCCAAATAATGTTGGTCTTCTTCCAACATACTTTAGCTAAAGTTTTTCACTAAAGACCAAACCGACACATGCAATACTAACTCCCCATAACGGGAGAGACGAATCCTTTCTTGGTTATTTCTTTTCTCGCATGCTTCAAGTGTCACCCAACCAAAGACCCTTCGACATGCCTTACCTCGAAGCTAGATCAGATATCTAAGTGACACTGTTCACGTACAGTTTCGTACAATGACATCAAGTTTAAGGACCAACCAGCCTATCATCACTGAGATTTATCACTGACAGATTTGGTATGTTAACCATGTGATAATTCTCGTTGAGTCGTTCAGTGAACTCATTCTCCAATTAGCACATGTGTCTCGTCTCCGACTTCGCCAAGTTGAACGACCATGAGATCATCGTCACCACTTCATGGTGAAGACAAAGTCACAATGGTCTATCCGATGTTTTGATATCCTTTTCTCGAAACATTTACGACCATGAACAATTTTAGACGTATGCTACTAATGGTCAAACAATTCTCCATTATCGAGATCCTCATTTCTGTACTCATTTAACCTCGCATTAAGTCTTTAGACTTTTTCTAAGTTCTAATGTCGACTACATTATTATTAACTTAAGTAAATTCTTACCAAACAACTTACTGTTATTTTGAACAAGACGTTTGTATAGTACACAGAGATAAATTACCTCGAGGGCACATCTCTCAGTTGTCTATCTCTCTTTCCCTCTTTTCTTTATCACACCCGCCTCTCTGGGAATGACTGAGATGGATTCGTACTTTTCGGGTATCATGTGGAGCAGGACGTGACAATACTTTTTGCAGTAACAATGACGATATCAATCCTAACAACATCCTAACAACCAATTGCAGTGAGGAAATCCATATAAGGATAGCACTTGAAGTGCACTATACCAATGGCCCCACTAACATCAAGAAAGAATGGTACGACTATGCCTGCTAAACAAAAGACATGAACGACATTGAGGAAGGCAAACAAAAGAGCATAGCTTGCCTATGCAATGACACGAGAAATCCACCACGTGTCATGGAGGTGCTAAAGTGTCATTGTTAAGTGACTATAATCTTTCGAGAGATCAACCAATTTTATAGGGACGATGATCCGTAACTTCATATGTGACCATGCATCAAGAAGTTATTGGAGTCTCGCAGCCACAACACCTTCTAAAACTACAGATAACATATCAATCTAAGCTCAAGAAATACCAGTCCATGTGGCACTCGAGACATGCTGACGTTGTAACGGCCTGTTTCTGTACGTACATATTTCGTACATGTTCCCATTAGTAGATTTATTTGAATTATTGTCTTATGATTTTATTATTAATTTCCATAGCTAGATCGCGTGATTGGACCACGTATTCGTAATCCTCATGACTTAGCGATCACATTGGTATATTCTTCAAAACTTTTGTTTGATGTTGATTGCAGGGGTGAGACCGTAATAATTCGATCATCTTAAAATTTACTTTTTCCAATTCTGATCTATATCCTAATAAGTTTTAATATCTTGATCAAATCTAAATCAACAATCTAAAGACCTTAATGTTAATTTCTTAATCAAATCGTGACCGAACCGATCTTCCTGATATCTTAACCAAATCAAGTTTCAAATCTAATCTTAACTACATCAGATTGTGATCATAACGAATCCTATGTCATAACCAAATCGATTCCCCTAATCATATCGTAATCAGGCTGATTTTCTTAATCTGATTGATCCTCACAATCTAATACCGTAACCGAATAAATGAGCCTGCCTAGTCCTAATATATCTAAATATTTGTACTGACTTATCTCTTAAATAAAGTCTAAATGTATCAGATATATTAACCGGATAAATCATTGATTCTTACGATCTAATTCTAATTCGATTGCCTCCCTAAATCGAATTTAATCTTGCTCGCAATATCTTGATTAACGAAGTATCCAAATCAAATCTCCGCCCACTATAACTTAATATATCTTAATCGTAATCTTAATAAATTTATTATCTTAATTAATTTCCACAAATCAAGTTTATAGTGTTAAAGAAATCTAATTTAAATCATGATAACCTATAGGTATCTCAATAATACAGATTATCATATCCTAATTGACTTTCCTAATCCAAATCCTAACTGATTAACCCCACACAAACCTCATATCTTAACAACCAATCACGTCCACTGCTCGTGCACGCAACAATCAGATCCCAACCCTATCATAACGTTCACACGATCTCCTCCTATCAAACAACGGATCTGTATTTCTCTCACGTACGCATAATCCCGCAAAATCTCAACGCTTCCCCAAGAATCGTAACAAACCCATGTAAAAATATTGTGCATGAATCTCCAACAAACCACGCTCCTCTCCCATTGCAACATCCCCACGTATAGATCCAAACCAACCCATCTCTTCCCTCATGCGCATGATCTTTGTGCTGGAGGATCTCAATGACTTGCGGTGACCTCTCCACTTCAAATATTCCATGCATCAAACCTATTCTCAAACCCACAAAAGCCCAAGCAAATCACGTGAGGAATCCCATCCCCTCCTCCTTATTCCTCATAAAACCCAGGCATAGCCTCCCATCAAAAGCTCTCCGCCAGCCCTTCTCCCCTCTCGCAGCACCCCGACCCCAGCACCACAGTCGACGTCGACCGAAATACCACAGTCGGGCCCTGCCAACCGCTGCCCCCTTGCCACCGGATGATCGAGGCAACTTCCTTGTCCTCGCACATCCACAGCCAAATCACCGGCAACCTCATCTTTTCTGGCGACCACCAACTTACAGCCTCCCTCAAACTCGGCGCCATAGCCCTACAAACTCCCGACGTCTCAAACCCTCTCCTACCAACTCCGAAGAACACCAACTCCGAACCGCAGCCCCTTGACTCCACCACCGGCCTTCTTCCCCCTCAACAACAGCACCTCAGCCCCGACAGCCCTTCACACTCATCCCGCAGATCGCCATCGCCTCAGCCCAGCATCGCCAACTCCGGCGCCCCATATCCAGTTAGCACTCACCACCACCTTGCGACCCCGACCACCTTCCTCCTCTCCAGAGAACTCCGGCAGCCACCACCAAACAGCCCGACTTCCTTTTCCTCTGCCCTCTCGCCCACCGCGACCCTCTCCTCCCTCAAGAACCCACGGCGACCTCAAAACGGACCCCACCACCGTCGAGCCCAGCACTGCTTCTACCTCTCCCTACCTCCTCCTCCTTGCCACACTTCCAACTCCAGCGACCACCATTCAACGCCTCAACGTCGCTGTCATACGAAGCCCACTGCCAGCCCCGCACGCCCAGTCGATGCCGCCGCACTCCACACTCGCACCATCACCATCGAGTCATGCCGTCGCGTCCTACGTCCCCCCTGTCGTCATTGTCGACCACCACCCCAGCCATCCCCGCCCATCGACGACCAAGCTGAGGCCCCGCCTACCAAACAAGGGCAACCTGGAGATAGCGTAAGTTTTATTAATGCATGAGAACAGTGTGTTAATACACACACACACACACACACAAAAACTGTGAGTTGCCTTATTTCTTTACGTAACGGCAAATAAGTATACGATTTTAAGGTTAAGTATTATCACATATTATTGTATATGATTAGAATGTATAATTATATGTTAGTATATTATGTTCGTTGAGCATGTTAGGGACTATATATATGTGTTAGCGCCATCATACATTATTATCATTGTTATATATGTGGTTAATATAGTAGGGTATATACTGTTAGCTGCATGTGACATGCATGCAGAATATATGTATCATTATACATACGTTATATATTAATTTAGTTAGTCTTTTTATATTATCTAATTGGTTGAGAACCTTGATCTTAATATGGGAAATCCGTTAACGCAGATAAACCCACGCCTCTCTTACGATCACGTGGGCATCGAATCGTTCCATTCAGGCAAGTATTTATCACCCACTATTTTTAAACTATACGGCTCTGATTTTGTGACTGGGATTACGACACATTGCTAATAACAATTTTTAAGTGGGTTGCTTAGGTTTAATGGACCTGGTGATATGTTGGTTGCTTGTACTATCAAAACGTTATCGTCGTATACATAAAATGCTCTCTTGATTGTTGTACCATTATTGGTGGAGTGTCAACCCTAATGAAATGTGATACTAGGCCCTTGGGACAATTTATGCAATATTGGACCCTTGGGGGCATACATTGAACTATACAGAATACACATTGACACTTTGGGTGGGGTAGTCCATTGTAATAGAGTGCGGAATTCATGATTTCACCCCACCGGTAAATTCGACCGTCACCCGGATGGGGTCGGTGAGTACAGAGCCACGGGTAGCTCCTGTTGGTTTGGGTGTAATTGTTGTTTCTTCCGCCCTCAGACAATGGGCTTGTCACTAGATTAGAAGATTGAATGATGCATTATTTTACTCCTGCTGTTACTATTATAAATGTGTAACCTGCTAACTTGTCTTACCATGCTTACTACTCGTTACTTTGCTTACTACACACACCACACTTTCCATGTTCACTACTCTGTGCACCACACTTGCCATGCTTACTACTCTATACACTTCACTTTGCCTGCTCACTGCTTTGTACACTACATCTTACCTGCTCACTACCTTGCACACCACACTTACCAATGCTCACTATTTTGTACACTACACGTTGCCATGCTCACATGTTCTCTTACGCTACTCAGGCTTTACCTTATTGTAATCATATTGTGTCTCCCATCTTCTAAGCTTTGCAAACTATACTATTATCTTGTCGAGGGTCCATTTTCTAACATTTTAAACTTGCCGAGCGACCCTCGCTGACGTATATTTCCCTGTTGTTTATCTTGTGAAATATACGTCAGGTTCTGAGACAGATTTTGCAGAGGAGTATACCCTAAGGCTGAGCTAGTTGACCAGGAGTACCAAGACACTGAGATCCACTACCGAGGAACGACGGGCTTTTGCAGTGCTGCAATAAAACTATTGATCGATATTGTTGTTGTATTTTATTCAGGTTATTCCACTTTGCGTAACTGTTTGTCACGGCCATGCCAGGCCTTAATTCTTTTGTGTATATGTAATCTGGATGTTGAAGTGTAATGATGACATTCTTTGCTGTTCTGATATTCGCTTGCAAGAACCTGCCAGTCTTATTACACAGACGCTTATTTGTGCTTAAGTCAAAAAAGAAAGAAAAAAGTACTTCTTCTTTGCTTTAAGCACATGCGGACCCGCTCGCGTCCTCACCCCCAAGTATAATGGGAAGCGGGGCATGACAGACGTGCAAAAAGTATAAGAATAAACTTGGAAGGCAGTGCTGAGTGACCAATATTTAAAGAATATATATAATGATAAATTAATCAAATAAAGGGTGACCTATAAGTGAAAAATTTGTACCTTGGAGATCCAAATGATCATCTGTTCCAATCATGGATGATGAGGAATACCTGAGTAAGGCCAACATGATCCAAAGATCACGTACGCCCAAGATCATACATCTAGAAGTTATGAACCTAGTTTTGCTTTCTGACTACCCTACTCATGCTATCATTTTCTCACATAAGGACCTGTACAGACTAAACCTCAATTGTAATGACCACATGATCGCTAGAAGTAAAGGTTTCACTAGATATTATGACGGAGCTAAAATTTAAATCCCATTCATAGCTATATTTGTAACAACCTGTTTGCATCAACACATTTAATTACGTATTTAACATATTTTCATTTTTTAAAAAATATTTTATAATGGTTCGTCGGGAGTTTTATGATTTCAAAAATTTCTTATAAAAATATTTTGAAGTATCAAACTAGTTATGGAGTATTTTAGTAAGTTCGGATTTCATCAAATGCCTCTAAATAATTTGATAAAAATTCATTTTCAATGATTACTGCTTTGGCTTAATGAATTAATTTAATATACAAATATCATCAAAACATTTTTAAACTTCTACAGTATCATTCTATGATCATTTAGGGCTCCCCACATTAATTTCATAATTTTCTGAAGTCAAATAAATAGAGAACCTGCAAACTCGCTTCCTAAACGTTTTAGCCTAAAACCAGTATCTCCGTAGCTCAAACCCCAAAATGGATCTCGTATTCGTGATCCTCGCGACGATACGAACCCGTGGGTATGTTTTTGTAATTTTTCGGAGTCGTTTAACTTCAGGGCAAAATCGTAAATTCGTTACAAATTTTACTAATGACATTCACTAATTTCCTTTTTAATTTACCCTAACCTAAACGAAAATTACACTACCCATGTCTAAAATGTGGGAGAAGACATGTTATCCTTTCTTGGTTTAGTCAAAAAGCTAAACCTAATCACATTTAATAACCACCTAATACAATTAATTAATTTTGACTCCATACTAATTTTTACCTATAAATAACCCTTAAACCCACGTTAATCCCTATTTAAAATCACGCACAACACACTCTCTCTCTTTCGTTCTCTACCCCCAGGTGCTCTCACTCTCTTTCCCTCTCTCCCTCGCTGTTCACCTCTCCCCGCCTCCAACCAACGCTCCGTCGTCCTCCTGCGCTGCACTTGCCGCCTGACAGCCGCTCCCTCGCCACGAAGCCGCCTCCCCACCTCCGAGCGCCGATGAAACCCCCGACAGCCGCTGCACACTCCCAAGCTCCTCCGCCTCCCTCCTCGCCTCGCCGCCGCCCTCCGCCCGTTCACCGAGCCCCGACACCGCCATCACCACCTCCTCGCCGTCAGCAGCTCGACACATCGTGGATAGCACCCCACAGCTCTCCGCCTTTTGCCGCTTCGATGAGGAACCCCGCCCAGCGACGCTTCCCTGCTCCGAGCTTCACCGTCGCCGCTCCTTCGATAGCTGCTCCCACGCCGGCGCCGCCGTCGCATTCGCCGCCCGCTACCGCCTCGCCGTCCTCCGGCGTCGAACGCAAGACCCCCCGCTCGCCGTGCAAGCGGAGAAGCAAGCGGAGAAGAGCGTAAGTGGAGTTTTAATAATGTATTTTTCTAAAATACGTATCGTATATTGAGAAATACAACATTTTATAAATTATTATATAAGATTTATTGGTTTTAAATTCATAACTAAAAATATAAGCCTCAGAAAAATGCAAGGCCAGCTTCAGAAAACCAAAAATGATGTTCTGGATCCAATGGGACTAGTTTTATCTCAATCAGACGCTTACTTTTTCCAGAATAAAATTTTAACCCTAAAATGTAAATACATAAATTCCTTTTAAAAATCTGCAACTTGTAATTTTCACGTATACTGATATGTGAGAAAAATATATGGTGTATCATTCTTCAAGATGGTCGTTTTGACTGCTCACTTGAACCATTCCGATTAGTATTACATCCAGAATAAATTATTGAATAATTACATTACCTAATTAAAATTAGTTTTTAAATTAAATTTTGACCTTTTAAAAATTATAAAATTAACAGAAGCTTCTAAAAATATTTTCCTCTCGCAGTAAAATTATATTCTTCATTTTCAGCCTATATAAAAATTTAGAACGTTTTTCAACACCTTTCAATCAGTTTTAAAAATCAAAACGACCAAATTATTTAGATAGGAAATGTCGTGTTTTCTAACCAATTATTTTTGGGTTACAGGTACCAATTCTTGTGCACCAACTTTCGTGGAAGCCCTATATCTAATTCCGGCTTGCTACGACAGCCTCGAAATTATTAAGTCACGACGAATTCTAAAATTAGAAAATTAGATAAGTGTACTCGTATGAACTTAAGAACTCCACTTATAGCCTCAGAACGGCTACTTGAGTTGAATCGAACTAGAAACCTAATCTAATAGGAAAGTAATCAACTACAGATTACTTTGCCAATTTTCAACTTTGATGGTTGTAGCACACAACCATCAACTTAGGTAAATTGTGTGCTAACAAAACCACCACATGCTCAAAGCATGGAATCGGTATTATAGTTGTTAGACTTGTCTTTATTCTCACTTCGCTTTGGCCCAGCCTGCTTTGAAAAGGGTTTCTAACCTTCTGGTTTTCAATGAGAAAGTCAACCAGTTGTCTCGGTTTGACTAGCATCATGTGATATAACGTATGGAACATCTTCTGAAACATCCCGTATAACACTTGACACTTCACTGGGGTTTTTGGGGTAACTCATAGTTTGAGAGTGCAGGAGTGACTGGAGTTCATCTTCCTGTCTCGCTGCCTGTGTTTCGGCATCTCGTCATGCTGCCTGAGTTTCGACAAAATACATGTACCGTGCCTGTGTTTCGGCATTCGTCTGGGTAAGCGCATCCAGGCAAGAGATGAACTCAATGGTCACATATTGTACTCTACGACTTGAGTCACGTAGTTCTAGTGTAGTTACAGCTTGCACGATCACTTCTTTGTAGCACATGCACTTTACTTACTACACCTGTGCAGTCACAATACTTTACTTGTCGTCCTTTTAGCTACAGCAGTAGCATGTTTCACTTGCACTACCACAATACAGTTGTTCTCTCCTTTCAGTTTGTTTACTTTTACTATTCAGTTATGTACAGTTGTTGCTCAGTACTTTACTTTTCACTCTTGTTGTTTGTACGTAGTTACCTTTTGTCATACTTGTACACTGCTTCTTTTCCATATTTAGAATTGTTGTGACTTACATTCGTTTCCATTTATGGCACCGGCAGACGATGATCAGATCGAGGAAGTTTCCCCTGAGTTTGAGGAGCCAGAGTTCGACCCGGAGACTGCAGACTTCCAGCTGTTTGTGTTGTTATGCGTGCTATGTTATTTATTTCCTTTCCGCATTTCCTTTCTGTATTTCCTTTATGTATTTGATAAGAGAGTGCTGCTTGTTATTGTACTTTAAATTTGGACTGTAATAATGTACGATGGTTGAGTATTGGTACATCTCTGGATTGTGGCTATATTGATTTCACTGGTAAACTGCAGACCTGCAGTTAAAATCAAATAAGTAACGGGCCCCGAGAGCGGGTCGTTACAATATTTGACTATAACAAAACACATCGATCATGTTGAGACTCCATATAGTCTTCATGTGGTGGTCACACATGCAAGTAAGTCCATTGATGCTTTAAGTGTGTACTGGTCCCGACGTATAGTTGGTGCATAATTTTTGGATTCTGTTTCCTATAAATATACTAGATGTATGTATATGTATGTATGTATATGTATGTATATGTATATATATGTATGTATATGTATGTATGTATATACTCTTGTCCAAATTCTCTTATCCAATTTCTCTTGATAACATCCCTATTTTATAGAATATATAGATTGTAAAACTGGACGAAGAAGAGGATAACTTGTATTGCTTTAACTTGATACTTGTTTACAAGAGTGATCCAACACACACACACACACACACACACACACACACACACACACACACACACACACACACACACTAATAAGTAAGTCATAAGTAGACACAAGAGCCCAAGAGACTCACTAGAACCCAAGAGTTAACACAATAACTAAGAGACCCTTACACACTATCCTAAGAGACACCACATGAAACTAGAAATAATAATAATAATCTTAACATATATATTAATGGTTGAAATTTTTGCTTATGAGATTATTGAATAATAAATTTGAGTTGGTAAGCTTTTTATTTGTGAATTCATTGAAATATTTTAATTGAGAGGTGTATGGCTGTTGACGAATGAGCTTGAACGAGCTTGAACGAGGAGCATGGTTTTGTTCATGAATAAAATCTATGTTCAAGCTCTCTGTTCGTTTACTAACCGAGCCCTAAAAACTTGTTCAAGCTTGTTCGTTAAGCTTATCGAACGAACGTAAACGAACATTTACAGAGCTTTTTCACGAGTAGTTCATCGAACGTTCTGTTCGTTAACAAGACTTATCGAGCTTGTTCGTGAACATGTTCAGGAACATGTTCGTCAACACACAATCAATCTTGTTCATGAACATATTTTCAAACAAAGGAACGAACGTCAATTTTTTAATCAGGAATAATAATATTTAATCATAATTGTCAATGGCTAAATCAATTAAATAAAAGGATTAAATATTTGCAGGACAAAAACAAACAAATCCAGCAGAATAGCTCTATAAATCTCATTACAAGCATCCATTCGAAGCATAGAAAAAAATATAGTATTTGTCCAAATTTCCTATTTTCAGTACATGTTCGTTCACGAACACTTAACGAGCTTGTTCCTCAACATCACTTAACGAGCTTGTTCATGAACATAAACGAACGAACACAATTATGCTCAATCTCTTCAATATCTGTTCGTTAACTAACCGAGCTCTAGAAATTTGTTCAAGTTTGTTCGTTAAGCTTTCCGAACGAATACAAACGAACAAGTACCGAGCTCGTTCACGAGTAGTTCGTCGAACGTTCCGTTCGTCAACAGCCCTAGAGAGAAGCAAGTGTAGGTGAAGAACTTGCTTGGGCGAGATGTTTGAAGGCATCTTCAGTGCGCAAGGTCTTAAAGTTGGCGGCCAATCTAATTTTCGAGATAAAGAGGCCCAAAACTCTGATCTATTATTTAGGCTGGGTTAATCCCTCATTAGTTCTGTTTGCACCACAAGCCCTAATTCTCTTTTTATTTATTCAGCATTGCATGCATTTTTCCAGGGTCATTGGCACAAAGGAGTAGCGTACACCTGCTGCATGTTGGGATAGTACAGGCCCCAGTTCTGCTCCACGCCCTCCGGCTTCTGATTCTCGTTGAACAGCGAGAATACGTACACGTCCCCAAACCCATTCGGGGCCTTTGGGCTCCCTCGGCTGTTCACGATGTGGTTGTAGAGGTTCGTGACGTACGTGCTCGCGAGCTGGGGGGTCGTGAAATTGCCGTTCCCCGCCGACGGCCACCCGCTCTCCCCCACCGTGAGGCCGACGCCCCCGCCGCCGATCTTCTCCAACGCCCACACGAAGCTATCGAACATGGCGTCGAACAGGCTCCAGTACGTCAAGTCGCCGTCCTGGAACCCCGGCTCCCGAGCCTGCAGCAGAGCAAAGTCGAGCGAGACGTGGCCGGGGTCGCTCGCGTAGGCGAAGTAGGGGTACACGTTGACGTACAGGGACGGCCGCTCCCCCTGCGGCAGGCCGTTGACGAACTGGACGAGGTCGGTCATGGCGCCGACAGAGTCGGAGGTGAAGGTGGACTGCGACGGCGGGTACGTGTTGGCCAGCGCGGCGCTTCCGATGGCCGTCGTCACCATGACCTCCGGCTTGGCCGTCCCGTCGAGGGCCGCCCGGATGTTGCGCATCGCGGGCACGACATGCTGCGCGTGCTCGCCGGGGATGGCCTCGTTGCCGACGATGATGTCGACGATGTTCCCGTAGGGGACGTAGTTGGTGTTAACCCAGTCTCTTGCGTAGTCGGGGCTGGCGGCGAGGCTGGCCAGCTCCTCGTTCTTCGTTGCTACGGAGACTAGTCGGTCGGAATGCAGCTCCATGACCTCGGGCCGCGGCTCGTAGAGCCGGAACCGGGCGATGCCGCAGTTTTTGATGAGCCCAACGGCCTGGCCCGGCGGTGGAAGGTTGTTTGCCACCATGCCGTAACATACACCAAAATTCGTCTCTGGTGCTGAAACAATCACGAACCAATGGTAAGAAAGATTGGTCTCCTTAACGAGGAAGGATTTGTAGGGATGAGAATGTGACATAACCCAATAGAAGCCCAAACGGACTTTGGCCATGCCCATAAATCACTTACCTGCGAAGGCGGCATGGCGGCAAATCAAGAGCCACGCCACAAGCGGCAACCATGTCGCAGGATCCATCTCTTGCACCTGCATATCAAAGAAGCAGGTGATTTTTGGAAAGACATCAAGAATCACGGACGTTTAATTTACTCATTTAAACCATGCTAACTATTCATACTACAAGGATAGATTTACAAGCCATACCACAGTTATTCTCTTCAATAAATCCAGAAGGGCTTGTATAAATGAGATGCAATTACAAGGAATGTGGTTGCCTTATATGGCAAAGAAATCAGATCGTCTAAGATTACACCATATATAATCATTTAATGACTATATTAAACACAATCTTTAGTTCATAATCATTTAATGATATAACTCACTAAATCTCAGAAGGATTTGTATATATCACAGTGGATATGCTGCTTATCATATGGTTGCACAAGGATCGGTCATTATCCCTTTAGGACAGTGCCACATGCATGCATGCTTTTTCTGAAGACTGGTTACATCATATCATGCTTTGTTTACTATTTGTTATGAATCAACTACTGAGGGGAGAGCCCTCAAGTCTATATTTATAGCCAAAGGGGAGAATACAAGTGGGTATGGGCCCAACCACTTAGGTTGGCCCAATAACTCATCAACCCAGTAAATACTCATTCACAACACTCCCCCTTATCCAGCCATGGTTGTGGACCCCGCTCATGAATACTTCAGGATTCTGAGCCTGTTTGGGTCTCACATGGGGTGGATACTTCAGGGTCCTGAGTTGGTGAGATTTGCCTCGTTAAAACCTTTGGCTATGGAAAACCCAGTGGGAAAAACCATAGTTAAGGAAAAAGAGTGCAAACGCTCTTTAACTCCCCCTGATTTGTACAAGTGACTCTGCTCATGAATACTTCTGGATTCTGAGCGTCACAGAGGGGTGGATACTTCGGGATCCAGAGTTGATTTGATTTGCCTCGTTAAAACCTTTGGCTATGGAAAACCCAGTGGGAAAAACCATAGCTAAGGGAAAAGAGTACAAATTCCCTCAACTCCCCCTGATCTGTAAAAGCTCTTAGGCTTTCAGATCTCTTAGGCTTATCTCATCACTCCTATTTACAATATTCCGAAAATGTACACAAATTACAAATTTTGTCACCATCAAGCAGCTGCTGAATCCAGGGACTCTGAGGAGGTTGCTAAGTTTTGTCGCCTCTGATGTGGTCTTCAGACTATATGGTTAGCTCCACAGAACCAGCCTCTATCCCAGTCGTCACTGGGATGTGATGTACCACCAGGCGCCCTCAAATACACCATTGGTGTGATTCTGGAATGGTGAGGATCTCGGAATGATAGGATGATGTTGCCTTCATAAGTTGCTTTGCAGATCTGCAGGGGATGGCCATCCCACTGTGGGTACCCGTTCTGTGATTTCTCAGCATAGGGACTGGACCTGAAACCTGCATTTGCATAAACATTGGAGGATGCTACTACATTTTGTAAGTCCGAATATTTCGACCCTTGGAGTAAGCGCAGAAGGCTTAACTCAGGTCTAATGGCCCTTTTTAGGTGCCAACTATCTCTGGCTAATGAGTTTACTGCAATTGTTATACCGGGACAGATGCAGTTAGCCAGGAGTGCATGATTGCACTAAGATAAGGGACTTTAGGACCAGTTATATCCTCCACCTCTTCCAGCGATCGGAAGGG
The DNA here is from genome assembly GCA_030789695.1 of Scilla litardierei. Taxonomy (NCBI): domain Eukaryota; kingdom Viridiplantae; phylum Streptophyta; class Magnoliopsida; order Asparagales; family Asparagaceae; genus Scilla; species Scilla litardierei. Next base: position 206,603,529 of record CM061134.1, on the reverse strand, counting down.
TTCTTTTTGTTCATCCAGTAAGTGTACCACCGTAGGTGTACTTTGGATGACAATGGTCCTGTTAATATCTCCAACGCACTTCTGGGCGTTTGTAACAGGATTCTATGAGCCATGACTTTATATTTCCCTAGGTCTTTTTTTATTTCATGTTTAAAAGTCAGGCTAGTACATTTATTTCGGTTTTCTCTTCAGGAGATCCGATGAGATGTTAGTTGTCTACAACTAAGATCTCTAATCCTGTTCTTTGCATAGATGCAAAAACAACCTTCAGTAGGAATCATTGACTTCTCAAGTGATTCTCTTGGTTGTACATTTATTTGTTATACTTATATTTCTTCATTTGAATAGACGTCCCGAAGTCTATTCAGGCATTTTAAGGAAATGTGGAAATTATCTTTACAAGATATCCACGAAGGTATGCCGTCACAACATCCAATAACAGCATATCCAAAATTTTCCTTCGCCAAATCGTAAGGTATCCGCTTTTGATAACTTAGGGAGACTGATGCATCATTTATGAGACATGCTCATTTGAATTTGTTCGATCCCTAGTTTCAGCGAAATTTTCCTTGGGCTATAGGTTGTACCGTATAGCATACGATTTTGTATCTATTTTTCTTATGTTTGCAATACTTTGTTTTATCCACAGGTTTGACACCTTTTGGTGTCTGGACTTCAGGTCCGAACATTTCTCGTTTCATAAGTGAGTCCAGCTCATCTTCTATTGCCACGTTCCACATTTTGGCCAATCTCTACGTTTTCCTTCTAGCAACGGAGTGTGGAACGATAATTTACAAACATCATCGCCATTGCGATGTATATGGCAATATAATACGTGAATATATTGTCGACAATTTATGTTCTATCTGTCCAACACATCCCCAGTACGTACAACATTTACTTAATTTCACTTTTTCCCGGCAATTCCTCTGCAGTGGATTCCGGGAAGGGTGATGGTGTGGACAGGAGCTCATTGTCCTGTGGTAGTATTGTCTTAAGGTCTCCAGGAGTTTCTGTCCTTGGAGCCTGGTGGTCTGCCTCTTTTCTGTTGAGGATCAGCCACTTCTGCTGCTGGTGGATTGCATCCATTCTCGGGGATGTCAATCCTAGCTGGAGTTTTTGCAGCAGGGATGTGTGATCTGACAATCTTCTGGTTGTCAATAAATGATTCCGGTAATTGGTGAACAGTGTTCTGTGTGTGGAAGATCTTCTGGATCTCATCTACACATTGTATTGTTACCGGATCATAGTGGGTCAAGCTGTTTGTATCCCACGTTATAATTTTCTTCGCGCCAGATTTTCCAGTATCTGGGCCTATTTTTGGGAAAACTCGTCTCATCGAGATCACAGTCTTCAAGATGTGCCTTAAATGCGTCCCCCGTTTGGGGTTCTAGGTATCTTATAAGTGAGGGTGAGTCAAATCCTGCATGGATACCTAGGCGACGCTGAGTACCGATTTGGTCCTCTTTGGTGGTGCAATGGGGATTTAAGACTGCGCGACCGAAGATTCTCAGATGAGAAATGTTCGGTGGCATTCCATATGCAAGTTGCATTGGAGACTCTGACCTTTAGAGGGTCTTATTTTCATTTACGATGCAGCATGCAGAGTTTGCATGTCCCCATGCATCCATAGGCAATCGGGATTTAATGGACGTTCAGTCCATTGGAGTCTACTTTTCAGTGACTCTGCCGACCCATTTTGGGTATGAACATGCGGCACTTGTATGTTCATTTTCAATTCCCGTTGATTGGCAATACTCTTGAAAAGACTGGGAGGTATATTTCCCAACATTAACCAGACTTATTTACAACATTTTATTGTCTGGGAAATGTGCCCGCAACATTTTTATTCTTGTGCCAATAGCTTTGGAAAAGCTAAGTTGCGGGTCTTGTAGTAGACATACGTATGAATATTCTGAGGATGCATTTATTAGTACAATGAAGTACCAAAATAGCCCACTAGGGGTGGTGGATTTTATCCACATCTGTCTCCTTGTATTCTTTTTTGAGGAAGCGTGGAGATTCTTTTTCAACTTATTGTGGAGATGGCCTTGCAATTAGTCTTCCCTTATAGTAAGGGATGCGAGGGAATTTTCCCTTCTGAAGAATCTTCTGGTTCTTCAAGTCATACCCATAGGATAAGATGATGTGCATCACAAATCCAGGGTGGCCAAGTCCAACATGCCAGAGTGAAAACTTGGCTGATGTAGGGCACTTCAGGTGCTCCGTTTAATTCTGCTTCCTTTCTCCGAATCTTCGTATGATAGAGGCCTATAAGGCTCTCAAAACGTTCAAGTGTGGATTTTACTCCTTTTTCTTGAGACGTTGCATACGGTAATTTTTCTTTTACATTTGCTGTTTCCAAATGGGATCCGTTGAAACGGATGTCCTTGAAACTTAGAAAGTTTCTTTTTTGGAATTCGGAGGGATTAGTGCATCCATTATTTTTGTGTCGTTTGGGGGCAACTGTGTTGCATTCCCTGGATCTTCAATATAGCCCTGATATTGGGCTTTGTATTGATAGAAATCGTACGTGTTTATTGTCTACTAAGCATTTATGAGAGCAGTTTCAAAAGATGAAACGTATCGGCACATGCATATTTAGATAAACATTTTCATTTATTGTCTACTAAAATTTTTCAATCAAAACAGATTGCGTAATACAAAAAGCTCTCATAACAATTTGCTAAGATAAAAGTAAAAGGCTAGTTAAGCATGCCATTATTTTCGAAGTCGTCAGCTGAAAAACTTAACTGGAGCATCAGATGTCATCAGGTTTGTTTCAGCTTTATTTTTCTTGTTCTCTTTATACAAATCCTGGAGAAGATGCGGAGTTCGGCACAGTCTGGACCAGTGGCCTTTCATGCCACAATTTTGGCACTGGTCTTCCCATTCCCTCTTGGGTGGGGGGATATCATTTCTATTTTTTGTGCCTCGTGAACTTCCGCTTACTTTCATTATTTCGCTGCTGCTGTACATGACCCTTGACATTTTTCTGTTGACCCCCCTTTTGTGGTCTTTCTTTTCTTTTATTATCTCACTTCTTTTTGAAGGAAGAGGAATAGTGAGCTTCTGGTGGGGGGCAGTGCCGGAGAGCGTATATTGTGAGTGGAGAGAAGAAGCTCTCTGTTTTGCTCGGCCATGAGTAAACATGACAGCAGCTCGGAATACTTGGTGAACTTGCGTTCACGGTATTGCTGCATGAGTATCGCATCTTTTTCATGGAAGGACGTATACGTCTTTTCCAGCATGCGATTTTCTGAGACTTTTTCACCACACAACTTCAGGCGTGCGGTGGTGCTAAAAAGTGCTGAGTTGTACTCAGCAATGGACTTAAAGTCCTGTAGTCTCATGTTCTCCCACTCATATCGTGCCCTTGGGAGTATAACATCTTTCTGATGTTTATACCTGTCCTCAAGGGCAGTCCATAGCTCAAATGGATCTTCGACCGTAAGGTATTCAGCCTTTAAGGTCTTGTCCACATGGCGGCGAATATAGGTGATGGCTTGCGCCTTCTCTATATTGCTAACATTTTCTTTTTCAGTCACAGCAGCGATGAGGGACTTTGCCCGCAGGTGAAACTTTACATCTAGCTTCCAGCTTAGATAGTTTCTCTCTGATGCTTCCAGTACTTCGAAATTAACGCTTGCAATATTAGCCATTTATCTAGTAGAGCACAATTATGCATGAATTAATAATTAATTCAGAGAAAACATTTTCATGTGGAGGCAATATTTAACGAAAAGCTAAATGTGTGGATCGGCCAGTCCCACAAGAAAGAGTCCAAAAAAGTCCACAGTCCAAATTATACAAATTTGCAGCTTAAAGAAAATGAAAATACAACTTTGGAAACCCCGTGGGTCCCATATGATATCTCCATCTTCAAGCGTGGCCTCCGTCTTCGTGGAAGTTGGTCTTCTTTCTTTGACATTTACATAAATTCCTCACTACAATTTCTCTCAAAAATAAAAGAAAAGTGCGGGAAATAAACTGTAGGACTAAACGGCCGATCCAAAAACCACATTTAGCAATTCATGCAGAAATATTGTGCTCATCAACATTTTCATCAGACATTTTCATCACAGGCATCACAGGCATTTAATATTCGCAGAGATGGATAGATAATTTAAACACTTAATAATTATTGGACCACTGGGCAACGTCATACACCGTTAGGTTACTAACGGCAGAGCGGTCGCAGGATCTTTCTAATTATTAAGTTTTAAATACAATGCACAACCACGCATATAATATCCAACAGAATATACCAGAGATGCAAAGCATGTAAATATGATTTTTGCAGAAAAAAAAATCATTACAATGCAAAGGTTGTAAATTGAATGGGTTTAATCAATTAAATTGATTAAGAGCCCAAAATAAACATTTTCTTTGTCAGAGGAAAAAGTTTTCCTCATCATCCCAAAAGCCCCCTCCAAGAATCCCCAAAAAGTCCTCGCCTGCCCGGTATTTGTCCCGTAATTTACCGTGATTTTTCACGAATATTTTGCCCTTAAATCCCCATTTTAAATTAATTTTTAGGCTAATAAATTGCCTTTTGAGGCAAATTTATAGCCCTTTGCCTCCCCCTTTTTTTTTTCAGATAAAACAACATGCGGGTCTGAAGCCCGCAGTCGACCTGTGGGCTTCGGGCCCATAGGCTTTTTTTTTTTCCTTTCTCTTCTTTCCTTTTTTTTTTTTGAAATCTGTGGGCCTGAAGCCCACAGATCTGCTGTGGGCTTCAGGCCCACAGATCTGGAATTTTTTTTTTTTTTTGAATTCTGTGGGCCTGAAGCCCACAGATCTGCTGTGGGCTTCAGGCCCACAGATCTGGAAATTTTAATTTTTTTTTTTTTCTTTCCGTTTCTAGGGTTTCTGGGGGGGCGGGCGCCGCCGCCGCCCCCTGCGGGTGGGGGCGCGGCCGGCGCCGCCGCCGCCCCCTGCGGGGGGGCGGCGGGGGCCGCCCCCCGCAGGGGGGCGCGGCCGCGGAGGCCGCCCCCCCTGCAGGGGGGGAGGGGCCAAGGCCGCCCCCCTGCAGGGGGGCGCGGCCTCGGGGGCCGCCGCCCCCTGCAGGAGGGGCGGCGGGGGGGGGGGGCCGCCCCCCCTGCAGGGGGAGGCGGCCTCGGGGGCCGCCGCCCCCTGCAGGGGCGGCGGGGGGGGGGGGCCGCCCCCCCTGCAGGGGGAGGCGGCCAAGGGGGCCGCCCCCCCTGCAGGGGCGGCGGCGGGGGCCGCCCCCCCTGCAGGGGGAGGCGGCCATGGTGGTGGGGGGGGTTTTCCGGCGAGGGGAGGGTTTTGGGGGGGGGGGTCCGGTGACGGGTAGCCGCCGGAGGGTTCAAAATTAGGGTTTTAACCCTAAAAATTGAGTTTTTACCCTAAAAATTGGGTTTTTGGGATGAAAAATCCGTCGTTTTCAAGGCGACGATGAATCCCCATGACGATCTTGTGAGATCTAGGGGAGGGGTAATCATACGTATGATTAAAAATCTTGTTTTTAGAGTTTTTACCTCTATATCCGTCCTCCGGATATAGCGACGGTTGCTCGAAGCCCTACGCGGATGACGACCCTTGATGGAGGAAGCCTTGCACCGCGCTCGTGGATCTACCGTCTCGCCTTCGCCTTCGCCTTCGCAACGAACGGAAAAATTTGTGGAAAAAAATTTTTAGAGACTCGTGCTGATAACGTGTTATGAATCAACTACTGAGGGGAGAGCCCTCAAGTCTATATTTATAGCCAAAGGGGAGAATACAAGTGGGTATGGGCCCAACCACTTAGGTTGGCCCAATAACTCATCAACCCAGTAAATACTCATTCACAACACTATTTGATTTTTCATTTAATGAATTATAATCTTGAGAAATATTACTGACAATTTAAAGGAATGAAGTTTGATATAAGAGAATAATGTAGAAAATATGGCACCTGATCTAATAGATCAGTTGTTGCAAGACACAAAAAGACGCCCCCACAGAAAGTACAAGTCCATGTGGGACTTGTACTTTCCACTTTTTTGTGTCTTGGCACCTGATCTATTAAATCAGGAGTGACACCTTTCCTTGAGATAATTTCTTTTGTCCTTTTTTCATACACTAGGTCATACTTCATTGTTACAAATGAAACGGTTACCAACTCCATGTTTGATCAATATCATCTCTTGTTCTACTTCGCATTCTTTTTTATTTTGATTCCATAGTGTTCATGGTGTTAATTTGGCCCGCCCGGGCCGGGCCCGATCGGGCCAAAGGCCGGGTCGGCCCGGGCGGGGAGGAACCCCGCCCAGCCCGGCCCGTCGGCCCGGGCCAGGCCAGGGCGGGCCGGGCCGGCCCTGGTTCGTATTTACCATATAAATAATTAAAAAAATTAGAAAAAAATAGGAAAAAATGAAAAAAATCTAAAAAAATCTAAACAATTCAAATACAAAATTTTAGTAATTTAGAAAAAATATTTTAGTAACTTAAAAATAAATATTAAATTTTATATGTTTCATGTAAAATCTTAAGTGTTGAAAAATTTTTAGTTACATATAAATTTATATAATAAATCATGTAACATGTTATTTTGGTAGAAAAATTATATAAGAAAAAATTTATATCTAAAAAATATACGTAACATATTAAAAAAATTATATAATAAAAAATTTTAATCCCGAAATTCTCGAAGGTCCCGGGTTGAACATTTAAATTTTATTAATTGAATTATTTTTGGGGGGACATACGTTGGCCAACCTTATCCCTCATACATTGGCAAAAAAGCAATCTAATACATGTAATAAAATGCTGATACAAGTAAATATATCTAGCAAGATTAGCATCAAGTCTCTTCTTCTTCTTCTTCTTCTTCAGAGTCTTCAGAAAGGTCAATCTGATGTTGGATCCTCGCTTCAGCCTTGAACCAATCCTTTGCACAAACCGCCGCTTCGACTATATCTGGCTTCAGTCGTGGCCTCTTGTTGCTAAGAACACGACTACTTGCACTAAAAGCAGATTCCGAAGCAACAGTTGATATGTGTACACCTAACAAATCACGGGCCATCATGGAAAGAATTGGATAACTAATCTTATATTGTACAATGACAGAACATCAAAATTCTCATTATTCAAATCTTCTTCAGGAAAGGGACAAGAATTTGACAACTACCAAGACAGTTCACTAGAAGAACTATTTGTGTCAACTGTTCTGTGCTTCTTCTTCCCCATAAGCAGGCGAACCCTGCTTGGAGCAGAAGAAGATGCTTGAACAGCAGATGTGTGTGCAGAAGTACCAAATCGTGTCTCATATACAGCAAAAAGAGATCTCAAGCTACTTTTAAAACTAATTTTGTGTTCTTCTGCATCTATGTTCATGTTTTCATAATAGGTATCTAATAAGGCAATTACACATTCCTCCTTAACACGGGGATCAAAAACCTTCGCTAAAGAGTATAGCAAAGGCACTGGATTCCAATACTTACAGAGTTTACTCTCTATTTAGTCAATCATTGCTCTAAGGTCAGGAGTGCGATAGATCTCATTATCTCTATGTTTTTGTATAACATCAGAGATCAAAACTAATTGGTCTAAGCCTGAATTGAAGTGGGGTAGTAAACACCAGAAAATTTATTTGTTGACAAGTATAAAATTTCAAAAAATCATAAAGTTCATCGATAATTAGCCACTCATAATCACTAATATCATAATCAATATTATTGTCAAGGTATGCACTTGCTTACTCGCTTAGTTGGGTTCTATTTAATCTCATACAACGCATCATTATATACGTTGAATTCCACCAATGTGGAACACTAAATTTAAATGCTCTATAAGGCAGTTGGTTACTACGAGAAAACTGCATATATTCCCTCTTTTTTTTGAATTAGTTGTAATTAATATCATAAGGTTTCTTGCCTTTGCAAGATAAACAGAAGCAACTTTCAGACCATCTCGAACTACTAAATTTAACACATGGTATGCACAACGTTGATGAAAAATTAACCTATCTAGATCTGGGTTTAATTGACGTTGTAAAAAGGTAATTGCAATATTATTATTCGAAGCATTATCAAAAGTAAATGTGCTAATTGTTTTCTATATCATGCTCACGACAAATAGATAGCAAAATCCTACTAATAACCCCACCCGTGTGTCCATACTCTAACACCTTAAAACATATAATTCTTTTCTGAATTATGAATTTGTGATCTACAAAATAGGCAGTAAGCCATATGTATGTCGCACCCCATTTTGTAGTACATATATCAGAAGTTAATGAAATCCTAGATTCTAGATTAATAAAAAGCTGATGCATATTAACTTTTCCTTCGTGAAAAACATTCATACAATCTTTTCTAAGAGTGTTCCTAGACACTCTTCTAAATGCAGAGTTAAGTGCATTTTGGTGGAATCGCTCTAATTTGGAGCTTTCACCATAATTTGTTGTCATCTCCTGGATGATAGTTTCATCTGGTGTGTTTCATCTTCTGGATGATGTGTTCATCTTCAAGATGTTGTATTCATCTTCTGGATGAGAGTTTCATCTTCTGGATGATGTGTTTATCTTCTGCATGAGAGTTTCATCTTCTGGATGATATGTTTATCTTCTGGATGAGAGTTTCACCTTTTGGATGATGTGTTTATCTTCTGGATGAGTGTTTCATCTTCTGGATGATGTGTTCATCTTCTGGATGAGTGTTTCATCTTCTGGATGATAGTCTGTAAACCAAGCTATTTTTGCCTAGGTCTTTCGTATCATTTATGATAGTAATGCTTAAACAGATATTTCGGTTTTCTCTTCATGAGATCCGATGAGATTTGTGTTGTTTGCAACTATAATCTCAAATCATTTTCTTTGCTCTTGTAAAGATGCAAAGACAACCTTTAGTAGGAATCCTTATTTTGATAAGGAATTTTATTAGTTGAATTTTATTAGTTGAATTTTATAGACATCTCAGAGTCTATTCAGACAATTAAGGAAATTAGGAATAAATCCATAAGGTTATGCTGTCACAACATCCATATCAGTAAAAACCAAATTTTTCTTTTCCAATCGCAGGAATTTTGCATAACATAACTAGGGAGCATGATGTATCAGTTTTATTTTGTAAGTGAGTTACTCTCATCTTACTTGCTTCCTGGTTTCAGCGAAATGAACCTATAAGCTATAGCATGTCGCTTATAGCATACGATTTTATTTATTTTTATTTGTGCTTATTCAATACTCATTATGCCCACAGGTTTGATATCTTTTGATATCAGGACTTCTGGTCCAAACACATCACATTTCATAAGTGAGTCCATCTCAACTTATTATTGCCTCGTTCCACATTATTGGCCAATCTCTACGTTTGCTTTAGGAAACAGAGTGTGGAACGATATTTATAATTATCATTAAAACGGCAAAATGAAATGTGAGTAATTGTCGACAAGTGTGTTTTTTATCCAAACACCTCCCCATGTACGTACATTATCAATAATATTTCAATTTATTCCATATTCATCTCTTCTAGAGGTTTTGGAAGGGGAGAGGATATGGAGATGAGCTCACTTTCCTGTGGTGGTATTGTTTAAAAGTCTCCAAGAGTTGTCCTCTCTTTGGAGCCTCGTGGTATGTCCTATCATTCATTGATGACATCCACTTCTACTATTAGTGGATTGCATCCATTATTTTTGGTATGTCAATCCTAGCTGGATTTTTCGCAGCAGGGATGTGTGATTTTGACAATATTCGGATTGTCCGTAAATATGTCCGAAAACTATTTAATAGTTTCATAAGTGTGGATCTTCAGGATCTCATCACAATTCATGATATTGAAATGGTTAAATGAGCTTCAAGCTCAGGATTGATGGTAATATACATGTTGGACCTAATACTGGGAATTTAAAGAGTTCTGAATGTGAAGGATCTTTAGAATCTAATCTTCACCATCGAATCTTTATGTGATGACCCATTAAGGCACAATCTATGAGATGTGCTCTAAATACTTTCCCGTTTGGAGTGCTCGAAATCTATTTATCTAGGGTAATTACTTCAGATAAATAGTTCTAAAACGGCATTCTGATGATTTATAATGGTGATATGAGGATGTATACTCATCATGACACAATCTTTAAGATGTGATCTAAACGCTTTTCCCGTTAGGAGTTCTCGAAATCTGTTTATATGGGGTGATCAGGCCCATATAAATAGGGTCTAAGGATGCATTTTGATGGTATGCAGGATAATTGCATGTTCCCATGCAGTCACCAGCAACTGGATTTTTAACGGATGAGTAATCTGTTTAAATCATTTTATTGATTTATGCATATAACCCATTTGTGGGTGTGAACACAAACTTACCAAAAGTCTCCCCCATCCATAACATTTATTTAATATTTCAACTGAGTCAAACTAGAAGTGATATTGAGTGAGTCAAAAATATAATGGTTGCATGTTACTTGTTGTTAGTTATTATTTCATTTCGACGGCTAAAATTAATTCAAGCATGCACACACCCAGGGGTGGCAAATCGGGTTATGTTAAATAACTGTTGCCCCAAGAATGGAACCAAAGATCAACCCAACGAATGATCAAGTGCATACCAACTGAGCTAAAGATATCAGTGTTAATCATTTATTTATTTATGGAAATAAAAAGTTAACATTTGAATTTAGAAAAAAAAACAGATTACATTCACGGAAATCAAACCCGTGATCATTCAAGAACGGAACCAAACAAATCAAACCCCAGAACAAAATTCGCAATGCAACATGCGGTCTACCATCTATTATACTTTTGACAACCTTTTTTGAATTCTAGGACTGACTAGTACAAAATAAAGAGTGGTCGAGATTTGATCTTGGTAAATCAATGGTTGAGATTGGATTTTGTGAAAATTTTAGTGGGAAAACTTAAATTTTGGGGGAAAAGTGCCATGAGAACCAAAACTTTGAAATTAAAAGTGTATTGAGAAAGATTGTGGAGATTAACTTTTGGGAGAAAAGTGTCTTCGGAACCAAAACATTGAAATTATAAGTGTCTTGGGAAAGATTGTGGAGAAACATGAACCAGTAAATTAAACAAAGTAAAAAAATTAGCGTAAAAAATTCAGCGGAACAACAAACTAGCTTTAAAAAATTTAAGTCAATACCGTCATCGAAAAATACACAGAATTTTATTGTTCCTCGCCGAAAGCGTAAAAAAATTTACTTTAATACAGTCACCGAAAAATACACTGTGGTTTGTTGTTCCGCGTCGAAGGCGCCCCTAAATTTTTTTCGCTAATTTGTTGTTCCACACCAAAGGCGCCGGCTATGATTTTGTTGTTCCGCATCGAATGCGTTCGCGCGTTGTTCCGTGTCAACAAACGGCGCCCGCGCAATTTTTTTATGCTAATTTGTTGTTCCGCGCCGAATTTGTGATCCATGTCGAATGCGCTCGATCGTTGTTCCGCGCTGAATTTATTGTTTCGTCAAATTTTTAACTCAAATTTGTTGTTCCGCGCCAAAAGCGTCCGCGCTGAATTTGTTGTTCCGCACCGAAGGCGCTCGCACGTTGTTCCGCATCAAAGGTGTCCACACCGAATTTTTTATTTCGCGCCAAAGGCGCCAGCGTCAAATTTGTTGTTCCTCGCCGAAGGCCCCCGTGCCGCTAAATATTTTTACGCTAATTTATTGTTGTTTTAAATTTTGGCTGTGAAAATAATTTTTTGGGGAACAAAGATTTTGCGGGGGAAAATCTTAAAAGAACTTTGGTAAATCAATTTCGCGGGGGAATAATTTTTTGAATTTTAGGGCTGATTAGGACAAGATAAAGAGTGGCTGAGATCCGATCTTGGTAAATCAAGTGTTGAGATTGGATTTTGTGAAAATTTTAGTGGGAAAACTTATATTTTGAAACGGAAAAGTGACTTGAAAACCAAAACTTTGAAATTAAAAATTTATTAGGAAAGATTGTGTAAATTAAATTTTGGGGAGGAGAAAGTGTCTTGGGAACCAAAACATTGAAATTAAGAGTGTATTGGGAAATATTGTGGAGAAACATGATCTATTAAATTAAATAAAGTAAAAAAATTATCTTAAAAAATTCAGCGGAACAACAAAATAGCGTAAAAAATTTTAAGTTAATACCGTCATCGAAAAATACCCTAAGTTTTATTGTTCCGCGTCGAAGGTGTAAAATAATTTAAGTTAATACCGTCACCGAAAAATACACTGAGCTTTGTTGTCTTGCGCCCGCGCCGAAGGCCCGAAGGCGCACACTAAATTTTTTTACCATAATTTGTTATTCCGCGTCAAAGGCGCCCGCGCCGAATTTATTGTTCCGCACCGAATGCGCTCGCGCGTTGTTCCGCGCCAACAAACGGCGCCCACGCCGAAGGCGCCCGCACAATTTTTTTACGCTAATTTATTATTCCGCGCCAAAGGCGCCCGAGCCGAATTTGTTGTTCTGCTAAATGTTTTACGCAAATGTGTTGTTTCCGCCAAAGGCGCCCGCGCCGAATTTGTTGTTCTGTGTCGAATGTGCCGCTCTGAATTTGTTGTTCCGCACCGAAAGCGCTCGCGCGTTGTTCCACGCCGAAGGCGCCCGCGCCGAATTTGTTGTTTCGCGTCGAAGGCGCCCACGCTGAATTTGTTGTTTCGCACCGAATGCGATCGGGCGTTGTTCCGCGCCAACAAAGGGCGACCACGCCAAAGACGTCCGCGCAATTATTTTACGCTAATTTGTTGTTCTGCGCCAAAGGCGTCCGTGCCGAATTTGTTATTCCGCGCCGAATGCCCTTGCGCGTTGTTCCGCGCCGAATTTGTTGTTTCGCATTGAAGGCGCTTGTGCATTGTTCCGTACCGAAGGCGCCTACGCCGAATTTGTTGCTTCGTGTCAAAGGCGCCGGCGCCGAATTTGTTATTCCACGTCGAAGGCGCCGGCGCCGAATTTGTTGTTCCGCGCCAAAGGCGCCTGCGCAATTTTTTACGCTAATTTGTTCCGCGCCAAAGGCGCCCGCGACGAATTTGTTGTTCCGCACCGAATGTCCTTCCGCGTTGCTCCGCGCCGAATTTGTTGTTCCGCTAAATTTTTTACGCAAATTTGTTGTTCCGTGTCGAATTTGTTGTTCTGCACTGAAGGCGCTCGCGCGTTGTTCCGTACCGAAGGCGTCCGCGCCGAATTTGTTGTTTCGCGTCGAAGGCGATCGCGCCGAATTTGTTATTCCGCGCCGAAGGCGCCCACGCCGTATTTGTTGTCCTACGCTGAAGACGCCCACGCCGATGGTGCCCGTGCCACTAAATATTTTTACGCTAATTTGTTGTTCTTTTAAATTTTGGATGTAAAATAATATTTTGGGGAACAAAGATTTCGCTGGGGAAAATCATAACTGAACCGTACCCGCGGGCACGGGTTATGACTAGGTTGTATATAAATATAAATCTATACTATATAAAAGAGGGAATTACCACCATGACATTGTCCTAGTTGGCATGTTTGTCTCATGTGACAATATCACATCGCCATATGGGAGGCCTAGGTTGTGCCACATGGGCATGTTTGGCCCCTTGGTGGGGGGTGGGGGCTTGGGTTTTGGGTTTGTACTGGTGAGGTTGTGGAGAAGCCAACAAAAACCCCCCTTATTCCCATTATTTTCCAGCTTGCCATTGTTTTTTATAATGAAAGCCAAATGCCCCTCCCTGTTTCACTTTTTACGGATTCGCCGTCGGTCTTTTTTCTCCTTGGCCCACTGCGTTTTTTGCACTTTAACGCCTGTTTTCCTCCTTTTTACCCCGACGAAACCGACACACACACTTCTTACTCCTTTTCGGTTTAGTGGAGGATTTTTTGACGCAGTGCACTCTATACACGGGTCATTTCTAGTATTATTTATAAATTAAAACGGTTTGGATCTGGATCGATCCGGGACGACGCCTCAAACCTGCACAAATCTGAGGCACCCGGGAACTGGGATCGAAATCATAAAACATCTGACCAAGGGCATGTTCTTTTGCGTCAAATAGGGGTGGGAATGGGAATAGAAACACTGTTCATGTACTATTCATCCTATTCCAAGGTTGTATTCCAAGCGGTTGTTCTTTTGGGCGTGGAATAGAATCCTACGTGGATATTCCAATTTAGTAATGATGAGCACTTTTCTATTCCAAGCTTTTTACTTGGAATACAATGGAATCCTTAGGAATGGTTGGCCCCACTCTCTCATCTCTCTCTATCTCTCACATCCAACTCATCCCATTTCCACTTTTTCATTCCAACTCCACAATCCCAAAAGAACACAAGAATAGAATGTGGACCCCACTTTCTATTCCAAACCCCACTTTACATATCCTATTTCACCCAAAAGAACACAAAACTCCATTTTCTCTCTCCTTGGAATACAAACTTCTCCATATTCCATTTTTCCTATTCCAGCAAAAGAACAGGCCCCAATGAGCAAGAAGCTGATGAGGGCAACGTCAGGGATTCCAAAACCAACGCAATGCTGGAGGTGCATGAGAAAGATTTCATTGTCGGACTGGTTCGTCGACGAGGACAAGCGTTTCGGTTGCACCCCGGGGGGGTTGGCGGTAACCATCGCCATCAGCTTGACGTAAGGTCTGTTGACGACCTCTCTGACGAAGATGCACATGATGGACTCCGATGGAAATCATGGAATGGCAGCCAACATGTTGCCGGAGCGGCGAGAGTCCAGGGTGAGCCAGATGCTGTTGTTATTGTAGGTAGAAATAAATAGATTTGCCATTTGAAAACTTGTCCCTTTAAAAACTTGTCCAATCTTGTGTTTTTAGCTCGAAAGTAGTTGCTAACTGCTCAAATGTTCATGTTTAATTTAATAGGTACGTGTCAACATCGTAATGTATAATGTATTGAAAGCACATACCCCCCCCCTCATTCGTGTGTCCTGACCCAAACGCAACCATCCCACGCGCAGCCCCACTCAGCATAAATAACACCACCAAGTCCATGTCTCGGTGCGTCGCCCAATGCCATTCGCATGGATAGAGACATCCAGGCAAATTGCATAAAGTTGTCCCGTGTGGCACCTTTGTCCCATGTGTCAATGTCGACCAATGGACCGGGACCACAGACGCTGTAACCATCCACCTGTCATTCACCAGTAACAATGAAAGCTGAACAATGGCGGGCAGCATATATATTGTGTGTATGAGGGTGAGGGCTGGGAGACAACGTAGAAAGCAACGAAAGGGAAGGAGAGATATGAGAGAAAGGGATGGGGTGAGGAGAGGGGACAAGTGGACGGCTGAGGGGGAAAAGATCCTCATGGCATCCACATCAAGATCCACAAGGGAGAGGTAGAGAGGGGCATGGAGCCATCAGTCGACATCATGGGATAATGATGTTCATTTAGAGCAAGTCAAGTTTGTTAATGATGTTTTAGTGCAATGTTCTAGGTTATGGGGGGGCATGGGGGGAAGGGGAGTCTTGGCCTCAAAGCAAGAGGACTTGGAAAGCAGAGAAATCTCATCCCTCGCTGTCCCCCTTTTCTGCATTGGACGAAGCTCAACGTTTGCTTGCTTGAAAAGGAGATCACTGGGAGATTGGGAGAAGCGTCCCTGACTCTGCCCTACCTGGCCAAGGATGTGATATGATATCTTACACCTGGGTCTGCATTGCAATTTCAAAATTCTTAAGCTCTCATGTTCGGTTTGATTTTGCAAGCATACATGAATGAGATTCATTGACAAATTTGTACTATACATGTGTTAGAAACCATGCATGGTAAGTAGACCCGACCGCGGTTCGGTTCCGGTTCCGAACCACCGGTTCCGGTTCCGGTTCCGAACTACCGGTTCCGGTTCTTCGGTTTCGTTTCGGTTCCGGTTCCGGTTCGACTCCGGTTTGGGGCCGGTTCTGATTCGGTTGTGTTGAAAAATATATGAAAAGCATATAAAATTTAAAGACAATAATTAAAAAATGAAATTTATTTAGTCACTAATCAACTTAATGCAAATTACTTATGAGAAAATTGAGAATGTGAACAACCAAACTGGGGAATGTGAGAAAATTTTGTGGGCAAATTAAGAATGTGAGCAAATAGGCTAAAACCGAACCGGTTCCATTTCGGTTCACTGGTTCCGGAACCGTCAGTTCTGGTTCGGTTCCGCAAAAGAGGAAACGGGAACCGAACCGGCTTAGCCCGGTTCCGGTTCCGGTTCCTGGAATCGGCCAACCGGTTCCAGTTCGGTTCGGTTCCAAATCGATTCGATTCCGATTCGGTTCCACAGTTCGAACCGAAATGTGATCGAGTCTAAGAGTAGAGTATGGTATGTTTTCACTTTTCACAATGAAAAAAAACAATATTCCGTTGTATCCACACAAAAAAAACAATATTATTTGGTGACATGACCTCCTTTGTTTGGTTTGGTTTTGAAGTCCACGTAATAAAGCAATGTGTGTGTATATTTCAGCTTGAAAGCAATGGGCATAAGAAAAGATGGCTTTTGAGAAAGGGATCATACGATAAAGCATAGGATTGCATCGTGGCGTTTACAAAACATAAAGTTGGAGATGTTTCTTTCTATTAATTCTATATTCTTCTCTTTTGTTCTGAATGGTTATAAATCAAGTTGGTTATGATTCTGGGCTAATTTAGAGATATGCTCATATCAGTGTAGCACATGTTTGCATTCTCCCTATTTTGTCTATAAATAAAGGGCTGTGGGCACCTCCCCCAGTAGTTGATTCATAACACGTTATCAGCACGAGTCTCTAAAATTTTTTGATCGTTGCAAAGGCGAAGGGAGACGGGAGATCCACGCGCGCGGTGCAAGGCTTTCTCAATCGAGCGTCGTCATCCGCGTAGGCTTTGTTCAACCGTCGCTATATTTGGAGGACAGATATAGAGGTAAAACCCGCTAAAACGCTGTTTTGATCATACGTATGATTGATCTACCCATAGATTTCGCAAGATCGATATGGGGATTGCTAATCGCCTGAAAGCGACAAACCTGTTCGTCTAAAAACCAAATTTTTACCCCCAACCCCTATTGCGGCGCATCGCGACCGCCGCCGCAGAACCCCCCCTAAAGGGGGGTACGGCATCGCCGCCGCCGTAGAAAAAACCCACCCTCCTCCTCAAGGGGGGTACGGCGTCGCCGCGCCGTAAAAGACCCCCCCGAAGGGGGTTACGGCGTTCCCCCGCCGCAAAAGAACCCCCCCTCCCCCCGGAAGGGGGGGTACGGCGTTCCCCCGCCGCAAAAGAACCCCCCCTCCCCCCGGCAGGGGGGGTACGGCGTCGCCCCGCCGCAAAGAAACCCCCCCTCCCCGAACGAGGGGTGAAGCGTCCCGTCCCGCCGCTGTAAACAAACCCCACCCCCCCTCCCAAGGGGGGGTGCGGCGTTCCGCCGCCGCCTAGCCCCCCCGAAGGGGGGCGGCCTTCTGCGCCCCGCCGCCCGCCCCCTGGGGGGCGGCTCCCCTTCTTTGTCGCTTCAGGCCCGTAGACCATATTTTCGGGGAAAAAAAATTTATGGAAGGGTCAATTTACTATTAAAGAAGGCTAAACATAAGCTTTAAGAAGGTATTTGGGGGCTAAAAATTGAGCAAATACAACGCTTGGGGACCTAAAAATTCATAAAAAACCATAATATATTATGAGACAATAAGGGGACTTTTGGGGATAATTTGGGGATAATTTAAAAAGGAAAACTTCTTCCTTTTACGAAGAACATGTTTAATTATTGGGCTTTTTTCCAACTTTTGGACAAACCCAACTAGCTCAACCCTTGCATTAAATGATTTCTTCTGTAAAATCATTAATACATGCTTTGCATCACTGGCTTATTCTGTGGATATTTTATGAGTGGTTGTGCATTATATTTAAGCTTAATAATTAGGAAGATACTGCGACCGCTCTGCCTTTAGTCATCTAACCTAACGGTGTATGACATTGCCCAGTGGTCCAATAATTATTAAGTGATTAAATTATTTATCCTCATGCGAATATAACTGCCTGTGATGTCTGTTGAATGAAAATGTTGATGAGCACAAAATTTCTGCATGAATGGCTAAATGTCGTTTTTGGATCGGCTATTTAAGTCCCACATTTAATTTCCCGCACTTTTTTTTTATTTTTGAGAGAAATTGTAGTGAGGAATTTATGTAAATGTCAAAGACAGAAGACTACTTTCCATGGAGACGGAGGCCATAATTGAAGTTGTAGATATTATATTGGACCCACGGGGTTTCCAAAGTTGTATTTTCCTTTTAAGCTTTGAATTGTGTAATATGGACTGTATGGACTTTGGACTCTTTTTAAGTGGGACTGGCCGATCCACGCATATATCTTTTCATCAAATATTGCCTCCGCATGAAAATGTTTCTTTATTATAATATTAATTCATGCATATTTGTGCTCTGCTAGATAAATGCCTTAAATTGCAAGCGTCGATTTCGAAGTGCTGGATGCATCAAGTAGAAACTATCTGAGCTGGCAGCTCGATGTGAAGTTTCACCTGCGGGCTAAGTCCCTCATTACTGTAACAAAAAAAGAAAATGTAAGCGATATGGAAAAGGCGCAAGCCATTATCTATATTCGCCGCCATGTGGACAAGACCTTAAAGGCTGAATACCTTACGGTCGAAGATCCACTTGAGTTGTGGAATGCCCTTAAGGATATGTATAAACATCAGAAAGATGTTATACTCTCAAGGGCACGATATGAGTGGGAGAACCTGAGACTGTAGGACTTTAAGTCTATTGCTGAGTACAACTCAGCACTCTTTAGCATCGATTTCACGCCTGAAGTTGTGTGGTGAGAAAGTCTCAGAAGATCGCATGCTGAAAAAGACGTATATGTCTTTCCATGAAAATGATGTGATATTTATGCAGCAATACCGTGAATGCAAGTTCACCAAGTATTCTGAGCTGCTGTCATGTTTACTCATGGCTGAACAAAACAGAGAGCTTCTACTCGCGACTCACAACATGCGCCCTCCTGGCACTACCCTCCTACCAGAAGCTCATCTTGTCTCTTCCTTCAAAAAGAAGAGAGATAACAAAAGAAAAGAAAGACCACAGAAAGGTGGACAACACAAAAGAGCCAAGGGCCAAGTACATCAGCGAAAGAATGAAGGGAAGCACAAGTTCCCCTGGCGCAAAAATGACAACAAGAAAAATGATGCACCCCCACCCCAAGAGGGACTGGGAAGACCAGTGTCATAGCTGTGGCATGAAAGGCCACTGGTCCAGAGTGTGCCGGACCCCACTGCATCTTCAGGAGCTGTATAAACAAAGCAAGAAAAAAATGCTGAAACAAACCTGGTGGCTGTAAACACTGCAGTCAAGTTCACATCAAAAGACTTCGAATCAGAGGACCTGCTTGATTAGCCTACTACATTTATCTTAGCATTTTATTTTCAGAACAATTTATCTTATGAGAGCTTTTATGTAATTTGATTTCCTTTAAATAAAATTTAGTTTCTGAATGCAAATATTTTACTCATCTTTTTAGAGAGAATGCTCTCATGACTGCTTGATAGACAGTGCTTCAACACATACGATCCTTCAGAATAAATGCTATTTTCATAGCATTATACCGTATAAGAGCCCTGTAAATATAATTTCAGGGCCATCGGATATAATTGAAGGTTCTGGGAATGCAACCTTGTTGCTCCCCAAAAGAACAGAAATTAAAATTAAAGATGCATTATACTCTCCGAATTCCAAACGAAACTTACTAAGTTTCAAAAATATCCGCCTAAACAGATTCCACTTGAAAACATCAAATGTAAAAGAGAATGAATTACTGTATGTAACGTCTCAAGAACATGGAGTAAAAACCATACTTGACCGTTTTGAGAGCCTTTCATCGGGTCTCTATCATACAACGATTTGGAGAGAGGAAGATAACTTGACGGAGCACCTAAAGTGCCCGACATCAGCCAAATTTTTACTTTAGCATGATAGACTTGGCCACCCTGGATCTGTGATGATGCACCACATCTTATCACAAACTCATGGGCATAACCTGAAGAACCAAAAGATTCTTCAGAAGGGAGAATTCCCTTGTGTACCCTGCTTCAAGGGGAAATTAATAACAAGGCCATCACCACTTAAAGTGGATATTGAATCTCCAAACTTCCTCGAAAGAATACACGGAAACATATGTGGACCCATCCACCCCCTAGCGGGCCTTTTCGGTACTTCATGGTACTGATTGATGCATCTTCGAAATATTCGTATGTGTGTCTACTTTCGACCCGCAATTTAGCTTTTCCAAAGCTTCTGGCACAAATTATAAAGTTGCGGGCGCATTTTCTAGACAACCAAATAAAAAAATACGTCTGGATAATGCAGGAGAATTCACCTCCCATTCATTTCAAGAATACTGACAGGCAACAGGAATAGAAATTGAACATCCGGTGCCGCATGTTCACACCCAGAACGGATTGGCAGAGTCGCTGATTAATAGACTCCAATGGATTGCACGTCCATTGCTAATGAAATCTTAGTTACCGGTGGATGCATGGGGACATGCAATTCTGCATGCTGCATCATTAATAAGAATTAGACTCTCAGGAGGTCAGAGTCTCTCCAATGCAACTTGCATATGAAACACCGCCGAACATTTCTCACTTGAAAATCTCCGGTCGCGCAGTTTATATCCCCATTGCACCACCCCAGAGGACCAAAATGGGCCCTCAACGTCGCCTAGGTATTTATGTAGGGTTTGACTCACCCTCCATTATAAGATACCTAGAACCCAAAACGGGGGACACTTTAAAGCACGTTTTGAAGACTGTGATTTTGATGAGACATATTTCCCCAAAATGGACCTAGACAATGAAAAGTCTAGCGGGAAGCAAATGTTAACGTGGGATACAAAAAACTTGACCCACATGACCCGGTAACAAAACATTATGATGATGAGATCCTGAAGATCTTACACATTAAGAACACCGTTCATAGATTACCGGACTCATTTACTGACAACCAGAAGATTGTCAAATCACGCATCCCTGCTGCAAATACTCTAGCTAGGATTGACATCCCAAAGAATGGATGCAATCCACCAACAGCAAAAGTGGTTGTACCTCAACAGAAAAGAGGCAGACCATCAGGCTCCAAGGATGAAAATCCAAGAAAAAGAAAAATATCCGGAGACCTTGGGACGATACTCCCACAGAGAAATGAGCTCGTGTCCATACCCTCTCCCCTCACAGAATCCACTGCAGAGGAACTGTCGAGAGAAACTGAAATATCATTAAATTATGTACGTACAGGGGAGGTATTGGACAGAAAGAGTACAGTCGTCGACGATGACTTCGCATTTCACATTGCTATTCACGTCGCCGGAAGCGACAATGATCATGATCCACATTCCGTTGCTGAATGCAAACGTAGAAATGACTGGCCAAAGTGGAATCAAGCAATAGAAGACGAGCTGGACTCGCTTCAGAAACGCAAAGTCTTTGGGCAAATAGTCCAGACACCTACTGGTGTCAAACCTGTGGGATACAAATGGATATTCGTAAGAAAAAGAAATGAAAATAATGAGAACGCACACTACAAAGCAAGAGTTGTAGCACAAGGATTTTCCCAAAGACTGGATATTGACTATAACGAAACACACTCCCCGGTCATGGATGTGATTGTTGAGTATTGGTGTTTCATACCAATGTTATTTTGATGATGATCACAACATTATGTTGTTGCTAATGACTCTCTTGTTTAGTCTCTTAGTTTACATTCAAGAATATCATTTTTGGAGACTAAACACTTGGTGTAAGGATAGACATCAAGAGGAGAAGGCAAAGCTTGAACTCAATGGGTGCCAAATCTTGGATATGATGGGGAGCATCAAGGCATCAAGATTGAAGCCATAAACTCTAAGGAAAGCAACGTAATCTATGTAATATTTTATTTATTGCTTTATCTCTTTTTGAGTCTAGGTTTAATGTAATGCCTTGATAGATGGTCTACTCATTCATGCACATGTATTTAACCATCTTAGTGAGCCTTAGCATTATCATAGAATCCAACCTAATAGGCTCATCGTGACCAAAGTCTCATTTGGAGTCTCGTGCTCTCCTACAGTCGTCTGCTGAAGGTTTTACAGTCGACTGGATGATTCCAGTTGCCTGTCGAGCCTTCTACAGTCAACTGTGGTGCACTGCTCAAGTCAACTTATTATTGACTCTACTTGAGCTTTTCGCATCAGTCAACTGATGTTCCAATTACAGTCGCTTGTATATTTACAGTCGCCTGTGAAATGGTCAAGAGTTGTCTGGAAGGCGTAAGTGCGAATATTGCATCTCTCTGTTTTTCTCGATCTCTTGCAGCAGTCGACTGATGAAGGATTAACAGTCGCCTGTATATTTTACAGTCGACTGTGTTCTGGTCATCAGTCGCCTGTATGCATATTAGGAGAAAGAGTGCAACTCTCTGTTTTATTTCATCCCCTGCAACAGTCACTTGCTGAAGGTTTAACAGGCGCCTGTCATGTTTTCAGTCGACTGTATCGTCTTCTTCAGTCGACTGTCAAGGCTCAGATTATAGCCGTTGGATATTTTCTAGCCGTTGGACAGTCGACTGTCATTTGTTCATCAGTCGACTGTCAGTGACGTTTCAGCCCAAATTCTAGCCGTTGCAGCTTTTTGTTTTTGGCTGTTTTCTTGGCATTTAAAAGTTCATATATGGTTCATATATATGAGAGGGCTAAGTTCATTAGAGCTTCTTGGATCTATTGCAACTCATTAGATATTGATTAAGCCACTCTCAAACTCTTTCATTTCCATCTTAGAGCTCATTCTCTCCTTCATGCATTGAAGTCAAGCTCAAGGGAAATCATCCAAGCGCTTTCAAGCTAATCTCATCACTTGGAGATCCTCTTCCATGCCTTGCATTCATATATGAGTAAGCATCTCAAGGCATATGTAAGAGTATTTGTTTTACTTTGTGTTTCTTTGAAACTCTAATTCTCTTTGTGGGAATTAGATACTCTCTTTGTGTGAGTCACTCTCTTTGTGGGAGTTTGGTGTCCTAGTGTATGGCTAACCCTAATTCTCTGTGTGGGAGTTAGTAATTCTCTGTGTGGAAGTTAGACCCTTGTGTAGGGTTGGTTTGGTTCTTGTGTAGGACAAAATCCTCTTGGTGAGGTATTTCTTTGTGGGATTTGTATTCACTTCTCTTTGTGAGAAATATAGTGAATATTGGTGTGGCTGGATGTACCCAAGTTTTGGGGAACCAGGGTAAAATCGTGTGTTTGTGTTTGTGTTTGTTGTGGTGATTAATTCCTCTTGCATTTATTATTCCGCATTTGCAAGTTTAATTTTAATTGCACAATTTATTGCCATTACACTATTCACCCTCCCTCTAGTGTGTTGTTGTTAGTATTACAAGGGTAAGGCGATCCTTACAGCGATCACCTTCAGATTCCTGATAAGCTTAACAGCAAAGGAAGGCTGAGATATGCAGCTAATGGATGTTGTGACTGCATATCTATACGGTAATCTCGACAAGGAGATATACATGAAACTTCCTGATGGCTTTTCAATGCCTGCTGAACTAAAAGATAGACCTCGGGACGTTTAATCTGTTAAGCTGCAAAGATCATTGTATGGTCTCAAACAATCAGGAAGGATGTGGTATAACAGACTCAGCGAATTCCTTGTTAAACAAGGATTCAATAACAATGAAGTCTGCCCTTGTATCTTCATAAGAACAAAGGGAAAAGGATTCGTAATAATCGTTGTCTACGTAGATAACTTGAATCTCATTGGATCTCCTGAAGAGATCGCTGAGATATCTGTACAAAAGAATTCGAAATGAAAGACCTAGGCAAAACGAAATTCTGCCTTGGCTTACAGATTGAACATCTAAAAGATGGAATCCTATTACATCAAATCACATATACGAAGAAAATGTTGCAAAGATTCCATATGGACCAATGTCATCCACTTAGTATACCTATGGTAGTACGATCTCTGGATGCACATAAAGACCCCTTCCAGCCGCTGGAAGAGGGGGAGGATATACTTGGTCCAGAAGTCCCTTATCTAAGTTCCATCGGAGCACTCCTATATCTGGCAAACTGCACGCGTCCCAACATAGCGTTGGCAGTAAATTTGCTAGCCAGATACAGTGCAGCGCCCACTCAGCGCCACTGGACCGGGATTAAGCACCTTCTGTGCTACCTCCAAGGGTCTACAGATTTGGGACTCTTTTACAAAAATGGAATATCATCTACATTTGCTGGATATGCTGATGCAGGTTACTTGTCTGATCCCCACAATGCAAAGTCACAGACAGGGTATGTATTTACCTATGGAGGGACAACCATTTCCTGGAGATCCATCAAGCAAACCTTGACGGCGACCTCATCCAATCACTCAGAGATCATCATCATCCATGAAGCAAGCAGAGAATGTGTATGGCTACGCTTAGTTGTCCACCACATCCTGTTAACTACCAGATTGAAGACTAGAGATCTCGAACCTACTACAATGTTCGATGACAATGCTGCTTGCTTAGCTCAGCTACGAGGTGGCTTCATCAAAGGCGACAGAACAAAGCACATTTCACCAAAGTTCTTCTAGACGCACGAGCTACAGAGAGATGGCAAGATCGACATCAGACAAGTGCAATCATGTGACAATTTGGCAGACTTGTTCACTAAAACCCTTCCTACTGCCACTTTTAGGAAGCTTGTACAGAAGATTGGAATGAGACGCCTAAGAGATCTGAAAGCTTGAGAGCTTGTACAGATCAGGGTGAGTTAGGGAGAGTTTGTACTATTTTCCCTTAACTATGGTTTTTCCCACAGGGTTTTCCATAGCTAAAGGTTTTAACGAGGCAAATCTTACCAACTCAGGATCCCGAAGTATCCACCCCATGTAAGACTCTTCTATGCTCAGAATCCCGAAGTATTCACGAGCAGAGTCCACACCTATGGCTGGATAAGGGGGAGTGTTGTGAACGGTTATAAACCGAGTTGGTTAAGATTTTGGGCTATCTTAGAGATAGGCCCATATCAATGTAGCCCAGGTTTGTATTCTCCCTATTTTGCCTATAAAAAAAGGGCTGGGCTCCTCCCACGGTATTTGATTCATAATATCCTTTTTTAAAAAAAACTTTTTCTTATTGCCATGTTTTACACTTTCTCTTATTGCCTTGTGGTTTGGGTCGGGTCGAGTCGGGTCGAATCGACTATACATATAGTAAAATCAGAAATAATATAATAATTTTGCGATTGCCATGTAGATGACAAATCTTATCAAGATATGCATATTCCTTCCCTCAATCAATAATGGCTTGCATATCTTTCAAGAAAACCCCCACCGTATCCATCGGTGCCAATAAATAAGCTAGAAAATCTTACAAAAATTAATCACTTGATTGCCATTTCCATCTATTTATTTATTTCTCTCTTTGCATGAGCTTATCATATTTTCATAGTCTATCAAAGATCCAATTTTCAAGTACACCATCCACCGTTAACGCTTTGCTTCAGGTGATCTCTAGCCTCTTATCAACACCATTGTTTGATTTTTAGCTCTTAATTTTCCATGATGCCATGATTTTATTTACCTAATTTGCTGCTATATTGATTTGAGAATTTTAAAAAATTTGATCCGCTCATGTTCATGGCAGAAACAATTACCCATCTCATTTTCATTTGATTTTATCCATTTTTAAGTATTGCAAAAAGTTCTGTTACCGCGGAATCGTTAAACTTGTGACGAGTGTATGAACGAAAAAAGTTCATGTCATCTCTAAGAGCCCCACGGCTAAGGTGCAGCGTCGTAATTAGACTCCTTGGCCATGTTGTGGTTGGAAATTTCCAGAGGCTGAAAGAGAAACGCACCCCAAATTACTGTTTTTATAGGGTTTTTCTCATATTAGTCCCTTAAATTATGTGTATTTTGATATTAGTCCCTTAAATCTTTGTAATTTGAATTTAGTCCCTTAAATGTTTAATATTAACATAAGATTATTTAGGTTAATATTAACCATTTAAGGGACTAAATTCAAATTACAAAAATTTAAGGGACTAATATCAAAATACACATAATTTAAGGGACTGATATGAGAAAAACCCTTTTTTTATAAAGAAAAATATTTAAGATAAACTAATTTTATTACAAATCGAAAGGTTAAATTTAGAAAAAAGGCAGTAGTTATTTAAAAAAATTAAATAATTATTTGGACTATAAACTCTCCGTGGGCCGCGATGTCAGAGGAAGAAGCCAACCCGGGGTGTTTCCAAAGAGGGCTTGTACGGAAAAACTAATTTTGCATTTAAGGCCACATGACATATTAAATTTGCAATCCATTAAACTTATTATATTCATCAGTCCGTTTGCAGTTGACAATTGCAAATATTTCCAAATAGTCACGATTCACGAATTGCAAATACACTGACAATATATATGTTTGACAGGAGTTTGACAATTTTGTTTAGATGTTTGAAAATCTCGATAGCAGCTTCTTTACTAACATTTAAATCTATGTAAGGAATAAACTGACAATATATATGTTTTCATATCTATTAAATATTTGAGGACCTTTTTTGAACTTTGTCCTATGTGGACACCAAAATATGATCAGGACAAACATTGATGACTAGGTTGATGACTAGGACAATGATAATAGAAAAAAATTATTTGAATTTGAAATCTTGGAAGAACATATTGAGATGAAAATTAAAACTTGAGGTGTAAATTTAAATGGGGTTTGACTTTTGTGTTGGGTGTAATAGCAAAAGAGGAGGTGAATATTTAATTTTGAATTCACTTTTTTTTTTTTTTGGGGGGGGGGGGGGGGGCGAAACAAAAAATTCACTTCCCTCAAATAATAACTCTGACAATTCGCCTCAAACCCTCTGCCTTAAGCGAAGCCGCCACCCTTCAATCTTGGTCGAGATACTGTCCCTCAATCGAACCTCTAGCCCGAGATCGCCTCTGTCAATCTCGGTTTGAGCAAACAAATGTGCAAAGTTGAAAATTTGTAGTGTGAGCTTAATTCTCTAAAAAAAACTAAATTTTGGAGTGGACTAAAAATTTTAGATAGTGAATAATTTAGCGGTGAACACCCTTAAATTTGTTCTAAATTTTAGGATGAATTAAGATTTTGAGAGGAACTAAATTTTCTCGGAAGAACTAAATTTTCGGGTGAACTAAGACCTTAGAGGAAGGATACTATGACTAGTTTATATGCGAAATAGTCCTTCAAATTTTTAAATTTGCAGGGTCGTGGTAGTCAACGGAGGCGGCTAGGGTTATTTTTGGGCCGGACTTGACCTAGCTATCTAAACCAGATTTGACCGCAGCCCCTGAAGTCCGGAACGCGGTAATAAAAAGTAAAAATAAAAATAAAAATAAAAAGAGGAAAATAATCTCACCACAGATTCGCGGACTCCACTTGGCATTCCAATCCCCCCTCGAAACCAGCTGCAGCCGGTCGACCGGTCCCACCGACTCCATCCTTTCCACCGCCTCAGCCGGTCACCCTCTCACTCCTTTTCAAATTCCATATCAACTCAAAATTTGGGCATTGTTTGGAGTGAATTTCAAGTGAATTCCGCCCCCCTAAACCAAGAAGAAGAAGCTGCAGCGCTAGGTTAAAAATCAAACTCCAAAATTTTGAGTGAATTTCTTTTGAATTTCAAATCTCTGTTCACTTCGTTCGATTTTTTTGGGGGAAGGCGATGGAGCTCGATTCGCTATATTTTCCGCCAGATCGCTGAAATATCTCGGATTGGTGAGGGATTCGAGCTTGCCGGAGCTTCTTTCTCGGCGATCTCTCTCGTATTTGTAGCTGATTAGGCTCTCCGAGGTTCTAGAATCGGTATGCTCACCATAAAAATCAGCCTTTTAATTTGTTTTGCCATCAAAATAGATTCAAAGAGGAAAAGTCTCGTTTTTAGATAGCGTTGTACTTTTTTAATAAAGCGGTTGATCTCAAAACCCCATCTTTTCGCCCAAAACATCGGGCTTGTTTAAGAAAATCCATGCTTTTTTCCACCATATGTCTTATTTCCAGCTCAGGATTAGCTAAGCTATTGACTTAAAGTTTCCATTTCCAGCTCTGATCGCAATCTAATCCTCCGATGCTTGCAATTTTTTCTCTTTATAATTTTTTCCATAAATAACAAGCAAGTTATTACTTTGTTTTTGTTTTGATTTTTTCCTTCTCCCAATTTTATTCAAAGAACTCTTTTTTGTTCATTTTTATAAATTTCCAGGCCAATTCTTTAGTGATCTAAAGCATGTGCGGTGGTCCAGAGCACATTAAGCCATCGTCGTCTTCTTCTTCTGAGAATTCTTCACCCACAACCATGAACAACGACGGCATCAACCACAATCTCACTGTAGATTCTGATGATTCTTTTGAAACCCTTCTTGAGCTGGCTGCAAACGACGATCTTGACGGGTTTAGACGATCTTTGGACCAAGACCCGACTGCGATCGATGAGATTGGATTGTGGTACGGCCGGAAGAAGGGCTGCAATCAGATGGTTCTCCAGCACCGCACTCCTCTGATGGTTGCTGCTACTTATGGCAGCCTTGATGTCCTCAACCTCATCCTTTCTGTGTCGGGTGCTGATGTTAATAGGAGCTGCGGTGAGGATAAGACCACTGCTTTGCACTGTGCTGCGGCTGGGGGGTCGGTTAACGCTGTTGATGTAGTCAAGGTGTTGTTGGCTGCCGGAGCTGATACTAATGTCCAAGATGCTAATGGGCTCCGGCCGGCTGATGTGATTGTTGTCTCCCCAAGATTGGCTGATGTGAAAGCGGCCCTTGAAGAGCTTTTGGGCAAGTCTGGTGTAAATGGTGGTGATGTCAACAACCACCACCCTCTTTGTGTTTTGACGGGCACGGCGAATATGAATTCTGGTCATCTCGAGGACGGTGGGTCGCCAGTATCACCTAATATGAGCTCGACCATGTCTCCGATGATCTCGACATCGACAGCTGTGCCTGAGAAGAAAGAGTACCCGATTGATCCGTCACTGCCTGATATTAAGAACAGCATCTATGCGACGGATGAGTTTAGAATGTTTTCCTTCAAGGTTAGGCCGTGTTCGAGAGCTTATTCACATGATTGGACCGAGTGCCCTTTTGTTCATCCTGGAGAGAATGCACGCAGGCGTGATCCGAGGAAGTACCATTACAGTTGTGTGCCCTGCCCTGATTTCCGGAAGGGGGCTTGTAGGAGGGGAGATCTGTGCGAGTATGCACATGGGGTGTTTGAGTGTTGGCTCCACCCGGCGCAATACCGCACTAGACTCTGCAAGGATGGGACTAGCTGTAACCGGAGGGTCTGTTTCTTTGCTCACACCAATGAAGAGCTTCGTCCTCTTTACATGTCTACTGGATCTGCGGTTCCATCTCCCAGATCATCGGCTTCTGCTGCGATGGAGATGGCTGCTGCGATGGGGCTCATGCCAGGCTCTCCATCATCTGTTTCGGCGGTCATGTCTCCTTTCACGCCACCCATGTCGCCGTCCGCAAATGGGCTGTCACACTCGGCCCTCAACTGGCCACAGCCAAATGTGCCAACGCTGCATCTTCCTGGAAGCAATCTCCAGTCCAGCAGGCTGAGATCGTCTCTCAGCGCAAGGGATATGCCTTTTGATGACTACTTGATGATGCAAGATTTCGAAGCCCAGCAGCTGATCAATGACTTGTGCCTTTCTCGTCTGGGTTCTGCTTCTGCTTCTGCTGGTAATCGAGGGTCAAGGTCCAAGACCTTGACCCCATCCAACCTCGATGATCTTTTTTCTGCGGAGATTCCCTTGTCACCTAGGTACAATTCTGAGCAGGGGGCTATGTTCTCTCCATCACACAAGAGTGCGATCCTCAATCAGTTCCAGCAGCAGCAGCAGAGCCTTCTCTCTCCTATCAATACCAGCGTGTTCTCTCCCAAAGCAGTTGAAACCCAGCAGCTGCCCGGTCACAACTCGCTCTTGCACCCATCCATTGTGATCTCATCACCTGGTCGGATGTCTCCACGAAGTGTGGAGCCTATCTCCCCAATGAGCTCCAGATTGGCTGCTATTGCTCTAAGGGAGAAACAGCAGCAGACTCTGCGAAGCCTCAGCTCCCGTGATCTGGGTTCCCATGCCTCTGCAATTGCAGGCTCTACGAGTTCCTCTTGGTCCAGGTGGGGGTCACCATCTGGGACTTTAGACTGGGGTGTGAATGGGGAAGAGCTGGGACGTCTGAGGCGATCGTCATCTTTTGAACTGCGATCTAGTGGTGAAGAGCCTGACTTGTCATGGGTCCATTCACTGGTGAAGGAATCTCCGCCCGAGAAACTGATTAATGCGGCAACTTCAGCGGCGGCGGCAGGGACGTTGGCGGCCACAAGCTCTATTGGATCTGCTGCTATAGTGTCATCTACTGGCGAAGGTTCAAGTTCAAATCCTCAGATGGATGGTCATGATCAGACTGCTGCTATCAGTGCTTGGTTGGAACAGATGCAGCTGGATCAGACGGTAGTTTAGATGAAATCGCAAGAAATTCTTCTAAGCTGGTTTTGGGAGGGATAATTAGTAGCTGCAAATGACTCTTAGTAAATAGTATTTTTTGGTTGGTGGGAAAGGCAATCAAGAAGGGAAATGTGAGGTAAACTTCTGAGATTCGTTTTCTTTAAAAAGAATTTGTTATTACTTCGAGAGTTCAGACAGGTAACATGGAGGGAGTTCTCTGGGTTAATTTAAGGACTTCCCGGGTGAATTGCTCCCCTGATATCTTTTATTTTTTCAGTTCCTTTTTCCTTAAATATCTAAATGTGGACTATATATTTCTTTCCTTTGAAAGTTGTCTTGGCTTTGATTTTTTACTTCAACCATTAATCATGGCATTTGTTATTATCTTGGTAAACTTGATCTGTCCGAAGAGAATTTGAGGAACATGTAGAATTATTTACTTCTTTCTATGTTAGTTCCAATGTTGTGATGGTGGGAGCAAAGAAATGATGTTCTGGATTTGTCTCTCGTCGGTATTTTCCATGATCAGATTTGTTATGGGATACCTATGAGAAGATATGGGGATCGTAAAAAGGTCTCCCTGTTATTGTATCGATGGATCAAAACTTTATTGTTATTAAAGTTCAATTTTATGATTCTTTATGATAATTTTCTTTAACATGGTTTTGCTTCTGTTAGGATTTATTCTATGATCATTCTAGTATGTGTCTTGTCATATGTGGCACTGGAGAATGTTGGATAGGTTGATATCCATGCCATATGAAGAAGAGAATGCTGGACAGTTTGTTGAACAGATTGTTGGACCAGGATGTTCAACAAAATATGCTTACTTGCATATCTGGTTGCCGTGGTGCTTAATAGGATGCGTATCTGGAGCCAGCGTATTCCGCTTTTTCAATCTTGCTATTTATGCGCTTTGGTGGTTATAAAATGATCTATTGTTGATTGTGCGTTATCTCTTGCGAATCGGTTGAAGAGAGATTTTCGGCAAATCAATACTCTTACCGCTGCCTCGTTCGGATCTAGTGGGATCTCGTAACCGCCGCTTTAGGATCTCTCGGGATCTCCTTCTTGTTGAAGATGGTACAGTTGTTGCTGAAGATGGAGCCGAATCTAGGTTTGATTGCCTGCGTGGAAATTGAACCAAAGATGGCAGGGGCGTTCCCTTTTAAGCGTTGGGTTGATTGGCGGCTAGGGTTGACGCTTGAGTTTAAGAAGTTCAAGGATATTCTCCGGGAGGGAGGCCGACGGCTGCGACACGCAGGATCAAGGGAGTTGATCGAGTCGGAGGTGCAAGGGGAGCTTGCAGGCAAGGGGAGCTTGCCAAGAATACTTCACGGGGTTGATTGCGATCATCCCCTCACGGTTTGTTCTTTAAGGATGAGAGTGTTCTTCCTTATTAAAGCGTGAATTGTAGAATTTGTGTTCTCCAATCTTTTTAGTGAAGTATTCAATTTTCTGGGCGTGGCCCCGCAGATGTAGGTGTGCGCACCGAACTGCGAAACCAATTCTTGTGTGTCCTTGCATGTTGCATGCTTTTACGCTGTTTGCTATATTCTTTACCGCGTACTGAATTACATTTGGTATCAGAGCCTGTCATCTACAATACTTTGACCCTCTTTCAAAGTGGATGTGATCCTGTAGGTCAGTACGCTGATCATGAACACAAAAGAAGGAGCTTCGGTTACTCGTCCCCCTTTGCTTACTGGATCGAACTACACCTATTGGAAGTCTCGTATGCGAGCTTTTATCAAGTCCTTGGATGAAAAAGCTTGGGTTGCTACAGTTGAAGGATGGAATCCTCCGGTTGAAGTCAACAAAGAAGGTAAGGAGAGTTTCAAACCTGTTAGAGACTGGAATTCTGATGAAGAACGTGCTGCCTTAGGAAACTCTAAGGCGGTTAACGCCATCTTTACTGTCGTTGATGAAGAGCAATTCAAGCTTATCTCAACCTGTGAGCATGCTAAAGAAGCTTGGGACATTCTTCAAAATGTGCATGAAGGAACCAGCACTGTTAAGGCCTCAAAATTACAGATGCTCGCCAGCCAGTTTGAAAATCTAAGGATGAACGAAAATGAGACGGTAGCAGAGTTCAATGGAAGATTGAGAGATATTGCTAACCAGGCATTTCAACTGGGTAAGAAGTATTCACAAAAGAAGCTTGTTGAAAAAACTCTGAGGTCCCTGCCAGATAAATTTTCAGCAAAGATTGCAGCTATAGAGGAGGTAAGGAATACTTCGACCATGAGATTGGACGAACTCATGGGATCCTTACAGACCTATGAGATGAATCTCAAACAAAACAAAAAGGAGAAGGGTGTTGCCTTGAAGATTGAAGCCAGTGAACCATCAAAATCTGATGATGAGACAGAACTCGAGGATGATATCGCGCTTCTCACCAAAAACTTTAGCAGGATGATGAGAAAGATCAGCAATAAAGGTCAGAATTTTAAAGCTACCAATAAAAAGGTGCGGACAGGACCTCCTGCAGGTGAAAGGAATGCTGGTCGTCCTATACAAAGGTATGAGTCTAAAAACAAAGGAAAGTGAATACAGTGTAGAGAATGTGAAGGTTTCGGACATATACAGGCAGAGTGTGCAAACACTCTAAAGAAGCTAAAAGGGAAATCTCTTGCCAGTACTTGGAGCGATGAAGACTCTGGAGATAGCAAGGAAGATGAAGACATAACCAGTAATTATGTGGCGTTCACAGCTATTCTGAATGACAAGTCTGAAGGCAAGATCGCCAGCCTTGTTGAACATAATGTTGCAACATGTAATGCTACAACGAAGCACAAGGGAGAACATGTTGTACAAAATGTTACAACAAACAAAGCTGATTCTGACAGTGAAGCTGAATCAGAAGTCGGGAGTGAAGAAGATATTGATGATGAGGAAATCCGCGTAGCCTATCAAACTATGTTCTACAAATGGATGGAAATTTGTGAAACCAACAAGAAACTGAAAGATGAATGCTCTAAGTTGAGGAGTGAGAAGACTACATATCAAATCAAACTTCTGAAGACTGAAGCAAGTCTCCAGATCTGTGAGAGAGACATGAAGAGAGCCATAATGAGAGCTGAGAAGGCTGAAAGCACTGTTAACAGATGGAACTCTGGGAAAACCAAACTCAATGACATCCTCAACATGGGAAAAGTCGCTGGAGATCGAACTGGAGTTGGGTACAACAGAGGAAGCAATTTTCACACACCCAAGACTAGGAGTAGTCTTAATGCTAAGGAACATGTTAAATGGATTCCACATGATGAGGTCAAGTCACTAGGAAAGAACAGAAGAGGTACTACTCCTAGACAGCTTATATGCAGTTACTGTAAACAAATAGGACATAATGATTGGAGGTGTTTCAAGCGCATGAAGCATGAGAGTGAAGGAAGAAATATTGTTCATCCTCAGCAACAGACAAGCATGAAATGGATTAAGAAGTCGGAACTGGTCAGTATGGTTGCGTACACCTCTTTAGCTACCTTTGCAGAAAATCAGTGGTACTTTGACAGTGGGTGCTCTCGGCACATGACAGGGAACAAGGGACTTCTGTCTGAGTACATTGCTGGAAATAAAGGTCATGTCACCTTTGGGGATGGACAGAGAAGCAAAGTTATTGGAAAAGGTAATCTCAATATGACAGAAACTCTGAAATTGAAAGATGTGATGCATGTTGAAAATCTAAAGGCTAATCTTATCAGTATAAGTCAGCTGTGTGATCAAGGGCTGCTGGTTCGGTTCAACAAAAATGAATGTCTTGTGTTTAACAGTGATAAAGTATGTATTCTTTCTGGAAAAAGATCCAGTGACAACTGCTACCTATTGCAAGAACCTGACAGATGTCTGAGTATCACCACTGATGCTTCTGAACAATGGCATCAGAAATTAGGCCATGTTAACTTCAAGACCTTAATGAAAATCTCCAAAGCAAGAGCTGTCCGAGGAATGCCTACGTTAATCAAGAAGAAGGAAGGAGTGTGCGAAGCTTGCCAACTGGGGAAGCAGAAGAAAATTAGTCACAAACAAATTCAGAGTATCTCAACATCAAAAACTTTGGAGCTATTGCATATGGATCTGATTGGACCCACTTCAGAAACAAGTGTCGGAGGTAAGAAGTACATTTTTGTTTGCGTTGATGATTTTTCACGCTTCACCTGGGTGGATTTCCTGAAGGAAAAATCAGACACTTTTATTGCTTTCAAAAACCTGTGTACTCGTCTTCAAGTAGAAAGAGGAGACAACATAGGGAAAGTCATTCGAATCCGTAGTGATCACGGAAAAGAGTTTGAGAATCACTCATTCTCTGAATTCTGTGAGGCACAAGGTATAGGACATGAATTCTCGGCTCCTAAGACTCCTCAGCAAAACGGGGTTGTCGAAAGGAAGAATCGTACTCTTCAGGAAATGGCTCGTGTCATGCTGAATGCTCGAAAAGTGAATACTAAGTGGTGGGCTGAAGCAATTAATACTGCTTGTTACACCATCAACAGGGTTTATCTTCGACCACTGACTGAGAAAACTCCATATGAAATATGGAAAGGTCGAAAGCCTGATGTCTCCTACTTTCATATCTTTGGAAGCAAGTGCTACATCCTGCAAGATCGAACACCAAGACGGAAATTCGACACCAAGAGTGACAAAGGAATTTTCTTGGGGTATTCTACACGGAGTCGTGCGTTCCGAGTGCTGAATGAACGAACAGATGTCATGATGGAATCCATTAACGTTGTGGTTGATGATTTTGATCAGGGAGAATCTATTCTGACCGGTGAGAAAGGAGTTCAAGAAGACATAAATGAAGATGATGTTCGTGTTGAAAGTGATGTTGCAACAAACAAGACCAAACAGAATCATGTTGAACAAATTGTTGCAACACAGGATACTACCAACATGGAGTCAACCCAAGTAGAAGCTGAAAATGCTCAAGACGCTGAGGGAATTACAAAGATCATACGAGATCATCCGCCAGATCTAATCATTGGCGACGTTCACGACAGTCGTCGCACCAGAGGTACTAGTCGTGTTAATTACAGAGATCTGGCTGGG
Organism: Scilla litardierei; assembly: GCA_030789695.1. Classification (NCBI taxonomy): domain Eukaryota; kingdom Viridiplantae; phylum Streptophyta; class Magnoliopsida; order Asparagales; family Asparagaceae; genus Scilla; species Scilla litardierei. Next base: position 206,568,079 of record CM061134.1, on the reverse strand, counting down.
TATGCTTGTTTTCTTTCTACTATCGAACCCAAAAATGTGAAGGAAGCAATTGGTGATGATTTCTGGGTCTCGGCTATGCAAGAGGAACTAAACCAATTCCAACGAAATGACGTTTGGAGTCTTGTGGAGAGACCAAAAGGAACTAATGTCATCGGGACAAAGTGGATATTCAAAAATAAGACAGATGAGAAGGGAAATGTCACCCGGAATAAAGCCCGGCTTGTTGCTCAAGGGTATACCCAAGTGGAAGGCATTGACTTCGATGAGACATTTGCCCCTGTAGCACGGTTGGAATCTGTTAGACTGTTACTTGCGGTTGCCTGTAGCTTAAACTTCAAACTGCATCAAATGGACGTGAAAAGTGCCTTTCTAAACGGGTTGTTGAATGAAGAAGTGTATGTTGAACAACCCAAAGGCTTTGCTGATCCGTTTTTTCCGAATCATGTGTACAAGCTGAAGAAGGCATTATATGGCCTGAAGCAAGCTCCAAGGGCCTGGTATGAGAGATTGACCACGTATCTTCTCAAAAAGGGATATGAAAGAGGAGGAGCTGATAAGACCTTATTTGTTCAAAGGACAAGATCAAGTGTGATGATTGCCCAGATCTATGTTGACGACATAGTCTTCGGCTCAACATCACAACAACTTGTGCATGAGTTTATTAATCTCATGCAAAGGGAGTTTGAAATGAGCATGGTAGGTGAGTTGAATATATTTCTTGGGCTCCAAGTTAAACAGTGTCAGGATGGTCTATTCATCTCGCAGAGCAAGTATGCTAGAAATCTTGTCAAGAGATTTGGTTTAGAAAGTGCCAGACATGTTAGGACTCCTATGAGCACATCTGAAAAACTCTCTAAGGATGAAGGAGGAAGAGATGTTGAAGTTACTCTTTACAGAAGCATGATAGGTAGCCTGTTATATCTAACAGCTAGCCGACCGGATATCAGCTTTAGTGTTGGAGTCTGTGCACGTTATCAAGCAAGCCCTAAGGAATCTCATATTGTTGCCGTAAAAAGGATTATCAGGTATATCAGCGGAACTGCAGACTATGGTATATGGTATACAAAGGATACGAATACTCTTGTCTCAGGATATAGTGATGCTGACTGGGCAGGAAATACAGATGATCGGAAAAGCACCACCGGAGGGTGTTTTTATGTGGGGAACAATCTGGTGTCATGGTATAGTAAAAAACAGAACTCCATATCGTTATCTACAGCAGAGGCCGAGTATATTGCTGCAGGAAGTTGTTGTACACAGTTGCTCTGGTTAAAGCAAATGTTGATAGACTATGGTCTGGAACAAGGAGTCATGACTATTTTATGCGACAATCAGAGTGCTATAAATATCTCCAAGAATCCTGTTCAGCATTCTAGAACGAAACACATTGACATCCGACATCACTTTATTAGAGAGCTGGTTGAGAAGAAATCCCTGGTTATGGAGTATGTTGCTACAGCTAATCAACTAGCAGACATTTTTACAAAGCCTCTTGATTCAGCCAGATTTGAGGAATTGCGGCAAGCCCTAGGGCTGTGTCGTATCTAATGTTGCTTCCGGTGTTGTGCATTTTGTTGCAACAGTTTGTTGCAACACTATGAGGGTCTGTCAATCTCTGCTGACGGGTCGGTTGTTGGTCTCTTTTACTTTATTACCCGTTATTATTACCCTCTATCTCGTTTCATTCCCAAGGCGCATTTTTTTTGATTTTTCCTCAACTCAAATCTTTCTCCAAGATTCTCCTTCAACCGCTTCTAGGGTTCTTGAAATTGACTTGGTCGAAGCTTCACCCAGTTTGTCTACCATGACTAGAAATCCATCGGGAGAATCATCTCTGCCTCCTCGTCGGTCTTCTCGACGAACTGCCGCTCGGAAAAGTGCTCCGCCGTCCTCATCCGCTTCGGTTAAACGAAAAGGGGTGTTTCCTCGTCCTGTGCAAAGAACCTCCAGTGGTAAACCCTCTCCATCTTTCTCTTCCTCCTCGTTTGAGGGCATGCATCCTTCCAAAGTCTCGAATTTTGAGTTGGTAAACTTTTCCCCAATTCTTGAATTCCCTCTTCCCAATATTTCCGAGGATGATGATGTGTATGATGATGATGAATGTTTTCCTGATCCGGTTACTATCCAAGACTGGTTTTGGTATTTGAGAAGAACAGGAAAAGAATTGGATCTCTCTGATGTGGATGTATCTCATATTCATTTTAAAGGTCTAATGCGTAAGAAGATTTTGGGAAAAGTTATGAGCGTGAGAGTTCCTCGAGATAGAAAAGTTGTCATTCGCACCTGGAATCCTACATCCTTTGTTAAAATCTCTGAAATTGATGTGATAGACATCTCTGATTCTGAAGATTCCCCTGTGTTTGCTGATTTGCCTAAGCCGAGAGGGACTTCAGGAGCGTCATCGGCTAATATGTTCTCTGAGAACTCTTTTGTGCAAAGTAATGAAAAGATGAACACGGATGTTGGAATGGAAGCTGATGTTGATGCTGATACTGTGCCTACTATTCCATCTCAGGAAGAGGTCCCTGTCCCTCTGTCTCCCAGATGTGAAGATGATGTGATTGCTCAAAATGTAGCCAATGCCAATAATTTTGATTCAAATGAAGATGCTCAGCCTGTAACTTCTGTCTTCTCCCAGCAAGTGACTGAGTCTGAAGGAGAACCCAAGGATGATGTCTGTGTCCAAGGAGCATGCCTTGACCACTCTTCTGTGGGTCAAACTGTGACGAGTGGAGTTGCGGAGTCTGCCGGTGTTGGTACTGAATATAGGCAGTCTCCCAAAGATGCTGTGGGGTTGGTTCCTGGTCCTATGAATCTAGACATTTCAGGAGAACCACTGTCTGGCCAAGATGTGGATCTTCCGTCAGCTCTGCCAGACACTGATGCTGTGCAAGTTGGTCAAGATGATGATGTTGTTGCAGCTGAGACTCTAACAGGTTCAGCTGATCGTTGTGGCGTGACTCAAGGCCCTTCTGTTGCTGATGGTGACTTTTCTGGGTCAATTACTGATGCTATTCCCCGTATGGAGGATGTTGATGAAGATTTGGTTGCACAAAATGTTGCAACAAATCCTTCGACATGTGATTTACCTGGTGCAAATGATCCTCCTCTGTCCTCTTATATGCGCAAGAGTAGATCTGCGTCCAAGAAGCGCCCTATTCCTCCACCATCCAGAAGTGCTGAGTCCTCTCCTTCCAAGCGACCTAAGCTGTCAGCTTCTGCTCCTTGTCGCCCTCCCTCGTTTACATCTTCTGATGCTCTGAGCAAAACTTTTTTTGACAAAACTCGTAAGAACAGATGGCCAGCTTACTCCGAGAAACCCCTTATTTCTGAAAAAATCCTCAATCTACCGTCCTTTGACAAGACTCAGTTGGAATCTATTCTGAAAGATCTTGGTCTTATTCATGCTGCCACATGCTTCAGCGTCTATTATCCTACCTTGGTGCGAGAGTTTTACTGTAATCTCTCCAAATCTGCTAGTGATGGATCCTCTCGTTGGAATTTCAGAAACTATGTCCGAGGAAAGATTGTCACATTCTCTCCTGCATCTCTGAACAAATTGTTAGAATGGAAATGTTCTCAATCTGTTCCTGCGTTTGGTGACACCTCTGGAGTGAGTTTTGATCGTCTGATTGAAGTCGTGACTGCTGGAAAGTTGTCACGCTGGCCTACTAAGTCTTCTGTGTTTCCCTCGTCAGCACTCACTGCAAAGTATTTTATTCTATTCAGAGTTGCTACTCGAAACTGGTTGCCCACCTCCAATGTTTCAGTAGTCACTAGGGACATGTGCAAACTATTGTTTTCTGCTGGCACGTCTCAGGTGTTCAATTTGGGAAGAATCATCTTCGATTCTATAGTATCTTTTGCTGAACTCTCTTCCTCCGGGGCCTCTTTACCCCATGGAGCTCTCATCTCCATGTTGCTTTTGGCTCAAAAAGTGCCCTTGTCTCCTTCGGATCTTCCCTCTTCATGTGACAGTATCTCATATACTGTTAAGTCGGTGGCTGGTAAACTCAATGATATCTCTGAGGTGGTGCCTTCTTTCCCTGATAGTCTGTCTCCACCTCCAAATGCTGAACCTTCTGGCTCCGTGCCTCCTGCATCTCAGTCTCCTCCACTCGGGTCTGCTAATGCTTCTACTTCCTCCGCAAGTACGGTTGACATTCAGTTCCTCGAGACTGCCCTTCAGAATATTGAGGATCAAATTCTGGTTCTTGAAAGCCAGCGAGTTCTTCTGAATCGTCACAAGGAGCTATTGCAGAGCAAGCTGTCTTCTCTCCGGGGTGGTCCCTCCGAGGGTCTCTGAAGTATTTGTCCGTTGGTGGCCCAAAAGGGGAGAATTTATGTGGTATGGTATGGTTTCTCTCTCTCTCTCTCCGATATTTTGCTGGGTGGTTTGTTGGAAGTTTTGTTGGATACTATGTTGCAAGTTTTGTTGGACATAGTTGGATATTATGTTGGAAGTCTATGCTGGAAGATATTATGTAGGAAGTCTCTATGCTGAAAGTCTTGTTGGACCTTGTTGGTCGGTTTGTTGAACATATTGTTGGATGTCGTTGTGCTGTTGTGCTGGGTGTTGAGCGTCTATTGATTAAATGTGTCTACTGGAGTTTGAAAAGTTATCAATGACCTTCTCTTCTATCATACCTTATGTTGTGCCACCAATTGACAAAAGGGGAGATTGTTAGGATTTATTCTATGATCATTCTAGTATGTGTCTTGTCATATGTGACACTGGAGAATGTTGGATAGGTTGATATCCATGCCATATGAAGAAGAGAATGCTGGACAGTTTGTTGAACAGATTGTTGGACCAGGATGTTCAACAAAATATGCTTACTTGCATATCTGGTTGCCGTGGTGCTTAATAGGATGCGTATCTGGAGCCAGCGTATTCCGCTTTTTCAATCTTGCTATTTATGCGCTTTGGTGGTTATAAAATGATCTATTGTTGATTGTGCGTTATCTCTTGCGAATCGGTTGAAGAGAGATTTTCGGCAAATCAATACTCTTACCGCTGCCTCGTTCGGATCTAGTGGGATCTCGTAACCGCCGCTTTAGGATCTCTCGGGATCTCCTTCTTGTTGAAGATGGTACAGTTGTTGCTGAAGATGGAGCCGAATCTAGGTTTGATTGCCTGCGTGGAAATTGAACCAAAGATGGCAGGGGCGTTCCCTTTTAAGCGTTGGGTTGATTGGCGGCTAGGGTTGACGCTTGAGTTTAAGAAGTTCAAGGATATTCTCCGGGAGGGAGGCCGACGGCTGCGACACGCAGGATCAAGGGAGTTGATCGAGTCGGAGGTGCAAGGGGAGCTTGCAGGCAAGGGGAGCTTGCCAAGAATACTTCACGGGGTTGATTGCGATCATCCCCTCACGGTTTGTTCTTTAAGGATGAGAGTGTTCTTCCTTATTAAAGCGTGAATTGTAGAATTTGTATTCTCCAATCTTTTTAGTGAAGTATTCAATTTTCTGGGCGTGGCCCCGCAGATGTAGGTGTGCGCACCGAACTGCGAAACCAATTCTTGTGTGTCCTTGCATGTTGCATGCTTTTACGCTGTTTGCTATATTCTTTACCGCGTACTGAATTACAGCTTCTATGCCTATTTCATTTTTGTGTTCGTGTATAATTGTTGTAGCATATTACTACCGTTCCTGAAGATCCATGGCTTTGGTTCGTTGCATATTTAGAGTCTTTAAGGACTTGCATGTCGATATATGGGAGGTCAAGTGAATTTGTGTTTTCCAACATTTGAAGGAGTCAAGGACTCGTTATGAGACACATCCAGATACAAGTGCATGCATTTCTCAGAATCTGGAATTGAAGAGGTTTGTCTATTGTTAGTTCGTTTTCTCTGTTTGAGGCAAATTGTTGAGTATTGTTAGTAACATTGTGGAGGTTGTTTTTAGTACTGCCAATTTTACCATTTGCCTGTGCTTGATGGCATTTAGCATATAGCTTGTGGGGTTTATAAACTCTTTCTTATTAAGTGGTCAGATTATTATAATGTGGAGGAGATTAGATTATCGACCTTTATTACGGGCTTGTATATATTATCTTGAGCAGGTCAATGTTTTTGGGTACCATTATTATATGTCAGTTTGAGACAAAGCTGAAAGTGGGCATGATCCAAGACGAGGTTTTTGATTGCCGTTGCTGTTAATTTTGTATACCTTGTTGCTGATGCCCACTTATTTGGACATGGGGAATGATAGGATATGCTATGTATATGGCGCGTGCACGCGTGTCATATTTGCGATACTTATTGTGCTGTATACTCAAAGATCAAACTCTTTTAGGTTATAATGCCAGGTTTTAACACCTCCTTTGCATGCTCAGGTGTTGCTTTTCAAGTGACATGCTACCTGTGAATCTGTGATTTAGACCTAGGAACTTTGTTAGATACCTTAACAGTGACATGGTAAGGTGTTGGGCATCGTATTGTTCCATTTTCAGTGGGCTTGGAGGACATATGAATCGAAAGGCATCACACAAGCTAAAAGTCTGTTGATTCTGAGAATATAAAAGCTAGGAGCATCTGCATGTTTTCTGCCAGAATTAGATGCTGAGTACAATGTTATGGGCGATTTTGTTAGTGGGATTTGAGTAGGTATCATCGCGCTGTCTTGTAAATTGTTGGATTGATTTTCAATGTTGCTTTTTTTTGGGGGAGACTCGGTCTTTCTTGTGGACATTGATTTGTTGAACCATGTTTGTCGGCCCTAATGGTGGTGGCATGTTCTGTAGAACATAGCGGGTCTTCTTGCCTCTTTGCCTTTGCCTGTGACTCATACTGTCACATACTGGAGAGAAGTTGGGTCGATTCGGCGCAGGAGAAGCAGTCGTAGTGCAGACGGGTAATCTTAACTCGACTGTTTTCGGATTCGACCTATCTGACTCTGCACAAGTCAGATACGATGATACTGAGCATTTGGCTTCTACAGCGCGCGCAGTTGGTCGTTTGGTCGTCAGTTCGAGTCTGAGGGTCGAACACTCAGCTTTGGATCGTAACGCGGTTAGAGTCCGTGTTTAGTCGAACGGTCGTATGGAGGCTTGAAGGATGGATGCTCGTACGCGTGGCTCGGTACTTCGGTCGTTCGATACAGAAGGAAGATCGCTTGGTCGAAAGGGGCCCACTGGGATACGACTGCATTAATTGCGTAGAGCGGTAATTGAATAGGATAACGTAATTGTCGGGATTCGTATCCTTGGGAATTCCTAGCCATTGGTGACACCTATTGTAACCCATGGTTATAAATGAGGAGTTTTAAGGTTAGGGTTTCGTGTGGAACACATTGTAACCTTTGAGAGAGCCGCCATTGTGAGAGCCAACTTTAAGAGAGATTGTAGTGTGAGCTTTTGGAGAGATCATTGCGTGCTTCTTTTTCGTTGGAAGAAGAGCGAAGATTTGTATTTGTTCTCTCCTTTCGTAATAAAAGCTCATCGGTGTTCCCCCCTGGCCGTCCCACGGCCTAAACTCAATCTTTTCTGTGCTTTGTTTGTGTTGCTGATCTTTGTTCTCGGTCTTCGACGATCCTTAGCATTCCGATGTGTGTGCGTGCGCCTTGTCTTGCCATGCCTACTTGATGGGAGCAGGTGGTTTTGGGCGCACAACGCATACAAATTTTAAAATCACGTCGGATAGATTTTCTCGCATGCCTGCGAGACTTGAATTGTTTTGCATTGTCCCTGGGGGTTGCCTGGTTGTGTAGGTTGTGAGGAGATTTTAGGATAGAGATTTTGAGTGCGTGCGATGTGGGAGATTATCAAGGAGATGAAAGTTCATCTAGTAATCGTATCTCATAACCTATGATGGATTTTTTCTATCAGCACTTTGTGATTATATGCCGAGATTAATTAGACGGATCATGCATATCTAATGATCCCATGCTTATTTTTCATTTCTTGCGTGATCGATGAAACAATACTCACATGTAATGATTTTGTTAGTTTTAATGTTAATTTGTGTTCCTTTTGCATTCGTTTGGGCTCTAAATATCTTAGAGCGGTTTAGATTTAACTATGTAAGAACTCGGGGTTCAAATGAGCACAAAATGTATCAAAATCGTCATTCAAGTGTGTTATTCTATAAAGTAATAGTACACGTGATATTAAACTAGAATCTAAGATGGGACACACAGTTTAAACTAATTAAACAATTTTTAATCCATTACTGAAGTGCGATTGTTATGAGTGAGGGAGACTTATGGTCTCGCCTCCCTCATTATCCACCATAACACCCTGCTACCATGTAGTGGGGTGAACTCTTAGGCTAATAGGTGTAACCTATTATACTATGAATGAATAAGAGGATACCATGGGCTATTGCTATGGGTTCTCTTTCTCCAAACACGTTATCAGCACGAAGCACTAGAAAAATTCTTTTTGAGCTACAAAATTTAATTCCATCTTCCGACTACTACAAAATGGACCTTTAACAGCGCTTAAATAAGGTCTGTAATAGCGCTTTACAAGCGCTGTCTATCTTGCCGCTGCTAAAGGAAGCCCTTTTCGTTCTTGATAAATCTCTTTTCAATATCAGAAATGAACCATTTAGCTGTAGTAACATTATCGGATATTGTGCACCTGAATGTTTCTGAAATGGCCTTCTTCATAATCATCATGCACATGTGATTTGACCTCTCCCACCTTTCCATCTCCATCTTTTAATCAGATGTACTCTTTTGTGTAAGAGGTGGGGGAGAGTCAGTCCTTATCGTCAGGTCAAGGTCCATGACCCCAAGAACTATAAGCAAGTTCTCCTTACATGACTTGAAGTTAGAGCTATTTAGAATTGGAATGTAATTGATGCTCGTAGTAATATTTTCAAATTTTAAAGCTGAAAAGAGAACGACAAATATGCAACCAGCTCATATAAGTAAACTGAAAAACTACAATAAATTCAAATTTAAATACAAATCCCATCTTTCAAGATATAAGACACTCCATTAATATTTATCTTTGGACAACATATTAACTTGTAACTGATGTCTTGGTGTAGTAATCAAACACTTATAATAAGTAACATGTCAAATAATAATCCTTCCTTTGGGCCGATTTATTATTTACATGTAAAACCGAATAATTATCACGCATTTATTACCATAGAATCACATATAATTATGTCGAACATTTAACTTCCTTTGGGCCGATTAATATTCACACAATAAAATATGTACAAAACTTTTTTATATAAAATTAATTTCCACAAGAGTGCCCACTTTGGTAGGTTGTTGTTTCAATTAACTTACTTCAAAATATATATTTAATCATTCAAAATTTGAATTTAAATTGTAATATCATTAAATCGAAAATTAATCATCAAGGAGAAATATACACGATGCCTTTTATTTCCTCTTTTATTTAAATCCAAAATTTTAAAGGCAAAATTTTCATATAAAAGTATGTATATCAACCGTTTATATTTCGAAATAAAACAATTTCCACAAGAGAGCCCACTTTGGTGGGGTGTTGTTTTAATCAATTTATCTCGAAATATATATTATCAACCATGCCCAAATAAAATTTGAATTTAAATAGTAGCACCATTAATTCGAAATTAATCTTTAAGGGGAAATATATGTAACACCCTTTATTTCCTCCTTTAAATGACTTTAAATCCAAATTTTAGGCAAATAATTATTACAAAGTATCTCCAAATCATTTTATGTTTTAAAAAAAAATAAGCTCTACAATAGAGGCCACTTTGGTGGGGTTTTGCTTTGATTAAATTTATTTCGAAACATATAACCAAATGTGCCTACAACTTGAATTTAAAACAAAGATGAATTTTTAACACAAATTTATACCTTAGGAAAATATATAAACACTAGTCATAACCCGTGCCATCGGGCACGGTTCATTTAACATTTTCCACCGCGAAATCTTTATTTCCCAAAAAATTATTTCCACAACCAAAATTGCGCGGAATAACAAATTAACATAAAAATATTTAACGGCACAGGCGCATTCGGTGCGGAACAACAAATTCCGCGCGGACGCATTCGACACGGAACAACAAATTAGCGTAAAAAATCGGCGCGGTCGCTTTAGGTGCGGAACAACAAATTAGCGTAAAAAAATTTAGCGGGCGCCTTCGACACCCCCTGAGTCGAAGAGACGGTGTGCCCTGCGTTGAGGGAGTTATCATTCGATCTGCAGCAGCATTCGATCTGCAGTATTAAGTGCAAGTTTATGTTTTTTTCTCAAATGCATTAATTGCGTGCACTCTGCTATTCCCAAAAAACTTTCATTCCCCATAAAGTTTCATTTTCCCAGAAACTTTCATTCTCCATAAAGTTTCATTTCCCCAGAAACTTTCATCCCCCTAAAGTTTCATTCCCTATAAACTTTCATTTTCCTAGAAATATTTTTCCCTCCAAAACTTTTCACAAAATCTCATCTCAACCTTTCATTCCTCAAGATTAAATCCAAGCCGTCTTTCTATTAACCTGTTTGTCCTAATCAGCCCTAGATTTCAAAAAACACTGTCAAATGTATAATAGATGTCCATTTATCTTCACTTCCTTTGTGTTAAAATAACCCAATAAACAGGCCCAAAACAAAGCAAGCACATAAGGCCCATGCCAAAAGCCAACCCTTATTTAAAAAGAAATCCCTGTTATGAATGGTCTTGGGACCTTTGGCATACAAGACCCTTGGTATCCACCCATGAATGTAACAATGAATGTAAAGCCCCTTAGTATTCTTCTCTTTGTAATAGTTACTCTATATAAATATAGTCTATGGCCTCCACCATAGATATCGATTTTCAACACGTTATCAGCACGATGCTTTAAGAAAAATTTCTACACATCAAATTTTCTTCTCTTCGAAAAGCGAAGGAATCAATTTCTTGGCTATTTGGATAGCCACCATCGCATGGAGGTTGCGCTATGGAATCTATTCTCGTTGGCGGCTCGTTCACCGACGTCGCAAGGATATGGATCGTATTATTCTCTTCGGATCTCTTTTTCCAGATTTTTCCGGTTAGAGGTAATTCATCGATCCATTATAAAATCTTACCAACCAATTCATCCACACGAACTATTGAATGCAAAAACACTTAAATTGGGAACCATTTTATAGAAGCCAATGCATGTACTTTACAGTTTTGTTGTAAATGGCCAGTATAGTTGGCTTGTTATGAGTTCATCCATGGTAGGATTGGTGTAAATGATTTTATACATCTGCAACCTGAATATTTTGTCAAGATACTACACAGAGCATTCATTTTATTTAATCTCTGGATGAAAGTAGGCAAAGTTTCCTCCTTCGATAAATGTAAGAATATTTACAAAGCTTGCAAACATGTCTGAAATTGCTTCATATTGTCATGTCTGTTATGAATAGGACACATACATGACATTGCAAAGGATGTGTCAACAAAAAAAAACAGCACATCACAAGGATATCATAATTAATTTGTTACAGATAATATACAGTTGGATTCCAATTCAGACTTGCCTTATTTTGAAAATTATACAAAAACAAACGAACCACCCTCTCCCTGTCGATCACCTGGCCTATGCAGTGAGGCTGCGTCCCCAACTCCGTTGACCCGTGAGGCTTCGGCACCCCTCCTCCGATGTTTGGCCTTGAGGATCCGTGTCCTTCGTCAATTGGCCATGGGGGCTCAGCCCCATCCCTATTTGCTCGGCATATGGAGGGATTTGTTTATCCGTCCAGGGGGTTCATGGGGCTACTCTCAGATGATCGGATTGATGATAGGAGATTGAAGGGCTTAGCCATTGGGATTCAAGCCGTCCCTGTGTGCAGGGACGTTGGACTTTGACCAATTAATATTTTTGGTATTGAATGGGTCATCCAAATTAATTGCTTATAGTAACATTGGGACATATAATGTTTAATTTAATTATATGTTACATGAGTCATGCTTGCTGCCATTTATTATTCTTGTTGTGGTTATAAAGGCCAAGAAAAATGCTTGCTGTTGTTATTTAAAAAAAGAAAAAGAAAAGAAAAAGAAAAAAGATGTTGGAAGATTGTTAGGAGAAGAGTGTAAACTAAGCTCCAAATTAGGAGTAGCCATGGCCCAAGCCATGGCTCTCTATATATTCAATTAGAGCATGGGAGTCCAAGGGACTCCCCACTAACTTAGTGGGGAGTAATGGTGAGATGTTGAGGGGGGAGGCCATAGGCCTCCCTCAACTCACAACACTCCCCCTCATCTCTCCATTACCTTGGGTTAAGCATATGAATACTTCAGGATTCAGTATGCTAATGGGGTGGATACTTCTGTATCCAGAGCCACTGTGGTTGCCTCGTTAAAACCTTAGCTGTGGAAAACCCAGTGGGAAAAAAACCAGCAGCTTAAGGGAAAAGAGTACAACTATCGAGGGACTCCCCCTGATCTGTACAAGCTTCAGGCTTGCAGATCTCCTATGTATCTATACAATCATCTCATATTCATCTATACATCCATCATGTTCTGAAAGAAAATACAATCATCACTCATCTATACAAGTTTCGCTCATCTAGCGGCTATATTAAAGCAGTGGCGTTCTGGAGTGGAATTCTCTTCGAAGTTTGGTAGATGACGCCACTAAAGTATTCATTGAATCAGTCTTCAGTGTGTCTGCGAGGTACTGCTGGTCCTGGCTGAGTGTTTTCAATACTTGCTTCTTGGATGATGAGCTTCTCAGAAGATGTAGACATTGGAGGATGATGTGTAGATATTTAGGAGGTGGCCGGCCTATTGTGTTTTAGTCATCGCGATGATCTTTAAACCTGCATATGCGATATATATTCCTTGACCCTTGGAAGTTACGCAGAAGCAGCTTATCCTTGGTCTAGTGGTGCTCTCCAGGGCAACACTTTATCTGGTTAACAACTTTACTGCAGACGTTCTATCAAAGACACGTGCAGTTGGCCAGATAAAGAAGTGTAACAATTACACTAAAGCTAGGCTCTTCGGGACCTAGGATGTCCTCCCCCTCTTCCAGCTACTGGAAGGTGTTATAAATAAGCATACATTTTTAATAGGATGCAAGTGGACATCATTCTTCATAAACTCCAGGTGTATGAAGTATATTAAAGGATTCCACCACGAAAGTGTTAAATATATAAGCCGAGATAATACATTGTTATACCTAGGTTTTTCATTTACAAGGTATGCTTAAAGTTATCTGTTACCTAAATGGTCTCTGCAGGAGATCCTATTAACTTTAAGTCGACCACATATACGGCGAATATTACAAATCCTGTCAACGATCTTTCGAAAAAGATACACAGGCAGAATATTGCTAAGATCAACTAATGATCTTTGTAGCCTTTATGGAGAAGACGTTTCTACATCTCTCTTTTATCTCTGGGGGTAGCGTATACCCTTCTGGAAGTTTTATATAGATCTCTATATCTATATTGCCGTATATATATGCAGTCACAACGTCCATGAACTGCATGTATTGGCTTTTTCAGAGAAGTGTAGGCTTAGTAGGAAAAAGATCACATTTCCTTCATTTCAATTTATTTATGAAATCCGAATTATATTCCACAGGTTTTTACACATTCAGGTGTATGGACTACTGGTCCAAAGACTTTGCTTTTCAAGAGTGAGTCCAGCTCTACTCTTATTGCCTCGTCCCACTTTGGCCATTCTATGCGTTTACGCTATAGAAAAGTGGGTAGACGTCATCGTCGTATTCAGCGACGTGAACGGCAATAGCGAAAGCAAAACCGTCGTCGACGACTGTGCTATATATGTCCAGTACCTCTCCAGTACGTACGTAATATAATGATCTTTCTCCTGTTGTTTCCTCTGCAGGGGAAATTAGGAGGGGAGAGGTTGCTGATCTGAGCTCAGCATCCTGTGGTTGGATCATTTTGATATATCCAGGAATCTTCCTATTATGAGGAATTTTATATTTTGAACCTGGTAGGCGTCCTCTTTTCAATTGAGGTACAGCCAATTCTGCTGCCGGTGGATTGCATCCATCTTTGGGAATGTCAATCCTAGCTGGCGTGTTGGCAGCAGGGACGTGTGAACGAACAATCTTCTGGTTGTCCGCAAATTTATCCGTCAATTGATGTACTTTAGTCTGAATGTGAAGGATCTTCTGGATCTCAACTACACAGAAAAAGTATGCGGATCATCGCAAGATGAGGACTTTTGTGTCCCATGATATGGTCTCAGAAGCTTCAGGCTTCTTTAGTCTGCGTGCCTATTTCAATGAGATTTTGCTCATCAAATTCACATTTATCAAGACTTGGTGGTAAACCATAAGCAAGCAGCATCAGCAATAAGATATGGCAACAAGCGGGCCGTATCGTGATAAGCGATGCGGAATGCAGTGTGATGGTCCATAAACATCAACAGGCAAATGCGATTTTACAATGGACATGAAATCCATTGGAGTCTCTTTACCAGAGACTCTGCTAACCCGTTATGAGTTTGAACATGCTACAGGATGTTCAATTTTAATACCAGTTGTTTGGCAGGAGTCTTGAATGATATGTGTAGTAAATTCACCCACATTATAAGCTTTTGAGAAAGCTAGGTTGCGAGTGAATATAAAGGCAAACATAAGACCATCTAGTAGATGCATATATCAGTACAGTAATGAAGTACCGAAAATGGGCCATTTACGGGGTGAATAGGCCCGCAAAAGGTCACCATGTATTCTCTCAATGAAGCCAGGAGACTTTAAACCCACTTTCAGGAGGGAATGTCTCTCTATTAGTTTTTCCTTATGACAAAGGGGGACAAGGAAACTCAACCTTTTGAAGAATCTTCAGGCTCTCCAATGGATTCATTTGATGATGCGTCCATCATTGCTGATCCAGGATGACCAAGTCCATTTTGCCAGAGTTAAAAACTATGGCAAAGAAAGGCACTTCTGGTGCTCAGTCGAGTTGGCTTTCTATAGGATGAATATCTGTAATTATAGGGGCCCGACGGGGGTCCAATGAAATCGTAAGTAGATGGTCTTCTGGCCATTCTCTTGACGAGTTACATATTGATATTCAATATATATTATCCACAATTTTCAAGTTATTTTCTTTAAAAGAAGTATCCTTGAAAATTGGAGATTTCCTACATGTTTAAGAGGAGAATTTGCATCTTATAGTCTCGTTGTATGTGGGAGCAATATCAACGCTACACTAGTGCAACGAGACACTGTCCACAATATTCCATACTTCATCTATGAGTAAAACGAAATTTTATTTAAGTCAATGAAAAAGACATAAAAGTTCGTACTAAAGCAAATTAAAGATGAAGCAACATTGAATTCTAAATGCATAGATAAAGGATGATGCTCAATCGAGCAAGTCGTCGTTCTCGAAGTCATTTGCAGTGAACATCATTGGGGGCTGAACAGCCGCCAAGTTTGTTTCAGGCAGAGACTTCTGGCTCGCCTGATATAGTTCCTGGAGGTGGCGAGGAGTGCGGTAGATTCTGGACCAATGGCCAGTCATGCCACATCTATGGCATTTATCCTCCCAATTCTTCTTAGGAAGTGACACTTGGTCAGTGTTCTTTTGCTTCCATATGAAGTTACTCTTTCCTGTATTGTTGTTGTTGGACGGGGGTGATTCTCCTCGTCCATACTACATCACATCCTTCCCTTTGTTATTATTAGCCTTCTTCTTGTTTTTCCACTTCTGGGGAGAAAAGTGGTGGGCTTCAGGGATAGGTGCAGTGCCAGCTGGACGTAAATTATGAGTGGCTAGCAGTAAATCTCGATTATGTTCTGCCCTAAGTAGGCATGAGATCAGATCAGAGAATTTCGTGAAGTTGCGTTCACGATACTGCTGCATGAGGATTGCATCTTTCTCGTGAAACGAGGTAAATGTCTTTTCCAACATGCGTTGTTCTGTCACTTCTTCACCGCACAACTTCAGGCGTGAGGTGATATTACGAAGTGCAGAATTGTACTCAGCGACGGACTTATAGTCCTGAAGTCTGAGGTTTTCCCACTCATAACTGGCACGCGGTAATATTACATCAATTTGATGTTTATACCGTGCCTCCAGTGCTGTCCATAGCTCCATTGGGTCATCTATCGTTAGGTATTCGGCCTTTAAGGTCCGATCTATATGTTTCCTAATGTAGATTATGGCTTTCGCCTAATCCACGTCGGAGACAGTGGTAGGAGTGCTACTGCTAGATGTAGCAGAAGCATCGGCCGCTGCTGGGGCCGAAGGAGGAGCCAAAATGGAGCCAAGGAGGACCATCGAACGCAAGTGGAACTTCAGGTCCACTCGCCAACTCAGGAAATTTTTTTTTTGCAGAATCGAGGACCTCGAAATCGACGTTTGCCAATTTTGCCAATTATCTACGCACTTTAAAATAAGCATGAATTAATTAAAATTGAAATTCACGCATTAAAAATAAGTAAAATGTGGGGATCGGCCAGATACCCAAAAGAATACAAAGTCCAAAGTCCGAATATACAGTCCATAAAGAAGAGAAAAGTACAATTTGGAAACCCAGAATGGGTCCCTATATTTTCCAATTTCTGTCTCCGTCTTCATTTGGTGGTACACCAGTCTTTGACATTAATACATTTATTCCTCACTTACAAATTCTCTCAAAAAGAAAATAAAATTGCAAGGAATTTTTAAAAAGGGCATCAAATTGGCCGATCCCAAAAATCACATTTTAGCTTATATAAACAACCACGCAGTTTATAATATGCTACAGGCACAAAAGAAAACAACCACGCAGGCATATAACACATGCATATATAATATGGAAAAAGAGACTATAAAATATAATAATCTCTCGGACCACGGGGAGACGTCATACACCGTTAGGTTAGTTTACTAACGGCAGAGCGGTCGCAGGATCCTTAAGATAATTATATTTTGAAAAAAAAAATCCTAATATTCCATAATTTAATAATAATGCAATAGTGTTATAAATTTAGCAATATGAAAGACTGGGCGATATGCACATGACAAGAAATTAAAATAAATTAATAGTTTGAATGGGGCTGCATGCCCAAAAATATTAATCATTTTAATGTATTATTAACATTTGGGCTGCAGGCCCATTTGCCAAAAATTAATAAATTAATTATATCAATTTGCTTTAACATGGCACCAGGCCCAATTTGTCAAATTACAATATTGTTAATATTTGGGCTTCAGGCCCAGACTTAATTTAAAAAAAATGCAATCGGATTTACTGGGCTTCATGCAATATTTTGGTAGGCTAAAAATTTATTAAGTACACAAAAATTTACTGGGCTTCTGGCCCATAGAATATATGTGCATTTGTGACTAATGGGCTGCAGGCCCAATAAATCGGTTATCTATTTTATTTAAATTTAAACAAAATAGAGCCATTAAGCCAATTGTTGGGATGTGGAATGCCAAAACCCCCCCAAACGTAAGTCTGACCCATCAACTCCTTTTTACAGAGAGGTTAGAAAGAATCCTCTTCTCTCTGTGTTTGGCAAAAGCCCCCCCCACTGGGGGGCGAACAACCGGAGGAGGGCGGCGATTTTGAAATGGATTTAAAATGGATTTCGAAACTGGAGGAGGACAACCGGAGGATAACTGGACAACCGCCTAGGGGGGTCGGCGATTTCAAAAGGCCCCCTCCCCGACACGGGAGGCGGCGACGTGAAGCAACCAAATATTAATAAAATCCATTCGTCGAAGGGAGCCGACCCCGTTTCTCCCCAAATTACCAATATAGATACGCAGAATATTAAAATAAATGCTCTGGTCCCAACTAGTGGTCCCAACTAGTTGTTTACTGTTGTTTCATTTCTAATACTAGTAATTATGTGATTCATCAGTATATAATCTAATCACGGTAGAACATTCATTCATGATTTGGGAATCTGAGCACCGAAACTATGTTCTTATTGCTGAAGTTTGTTTATATGGTGGGTATGTGATTATGGTTGGCAATCTTCCAGAAACTTGATTGATTTACAAATAAAGCAAAAGCCCTGTTTCCCCAAATTACCAATATAGTGGTTTTTTTTATAGATACGCCGATGGTTTTTTTTTTGTTTTTTTTATTTTATTTTAAAGATAATACAATAGCAACAGATTTAAAATGCCTTTAGATGAAGCATTGTAAAATCATAGCCCAATTAAAAATTTGTTCTAGCTATCTACGGGATTGATAGATATTACCTATAGATTAAAAAATCTAGGGACGATCGTAAAAATTAAGATCCGTAGATAGTTGCGCTCCCGTTACGCTCCAAAAAGAAATCCCCGTAAAGCTTCGCCGCAATGGATTACCGCAACAACAGATTCCTTCACGTGTATGGGTTTGATTTTTGGAAGGAGACGGGAAGAAAAAGCTCAAAGATATGAGAGCTAATGTGCTGATAACGTGTTGAAAGATTGTTAGGAGAAGAGTGTAAACTAAGCTCTAAATTAGGAGTAGCCATGGCTCTCTATATATTCAATTAGAGCATGGGAGTCCAAGGGACTCCCCACTAACTTAGTGGGGAGTAATGGTGAGATGTTGAGGGGGGAGGCCAAAGGCCTCCCTCAACTCACAACAAAAGACAACTTATTTTCTTTTTAAGGCATGGGCCTGAAGCCCACTGACATTCATCAAAGGGAAAAGCCTAACTGACCTGAAGCCCGTATGCCTAAATTATTTTATTTTAAAAAAAATCTGAAATATATAAATAAATAAATTTACATATATTTCTTCATGTGATGACATTTTTTGTGCATACTATTTTGCTTAAATGTTTTATATTATATGCATGATATGTTTATTACATGTTATCTAATTCATGCAAATGCTTATAACTATAATTATGTATAATGACACACAAATAAAAAATTCTTCAAAAGATTAAATATCATATCTATTCTGACAATTGAACTTGAAGTTCAAATTTTTATGTCAACACCCTTTTGCTCAACTAAAATGAAAATAAAAATACGAGGTTTTATGCGAAAACTTTTTATGCCATCTTATTAAAGATGCGCACTTCGCGGTATATAGATCTCACAGATCTATGGTCTAGATAGACCGATACGGACACCAGAAGTGTGCCATAACACCGCTAAAACTCTTTTAGAGCAATCTCACTTTACAAGGAAAGATTCTTGAATCTAGCATTGCATATATGTTCACGCATGAAGTCGTGACTTAATATATAAGTGAGAAATACATTATGAAATCGCACCCACGTATTTATTTCCATTTAGCATGTTTCTTTATCCACATAAAACCTGAATGACTCAAGAATATAATGGCATGAAGATCATACGTGATCATTCAAATGGACTTAAAAAAGTCCCGCATAAATTTGTAAAGTGGAAGTATAGAAACAAGCTCTTTCCCTTGTATATATCTCCTTAAAGAGATTACTATTCATTCTTCCTTATAAATAACAATACTGAATACTGAAAACAGAGGAAGTCTAGGACCAACTTAGTCCTGATATTAAAATAGAAATGGAAGATATGATATCCTCGACGTGGAATTAGCTATGGCAAACCAAGATCAGACCCAGCAGTTCTGATAAGACCCATAATGCTCTTGCATTATAAATGGTCATTGCCATAGAAAAATATATACAAAGTTAGTCTACATGACAAAGGTCGATCTACCTATTGTATATTAGCTACTCCTCAAGGACAAATAGACTTTGAAAACAAATTTAATATGGTGTCATAACATAATTCTTAGTGAGTATTTTTCAAATATAGTTGTAGACGTATGCTTTCAAAAATAGTTAACCCTAATAATAGTCCAATTGAAAACTATTTTTTGGACGTCTACTTGAGATTCAGGTTTTACAGACCTGAATACTCTCAAAAATCAATAAAAGAAACTTACCAAGTTTCGATGGATATTCGTCAAAACGAAATCCCTAATTAATGACTCAAGAAATCAATGAAGCTAGAAGCTTTGTCCCACTATGATCCGCGTATTTGTCAATGTGAAGATGAAATCCTTCACAGTTTGACCATAGTTCACATATTACCGGACAAAATTAACTTAAGCATTTTAATTGACTTTCATAAGTCTCACATAAATTCGAAAAGAGTAAGCAAATGGAACACCAGAAGTGTCCAGAATCGTCCAACTATTAACTTTGGAACGATATAATATGCCACCATCGATTGATGATGCACGACATCATTAACCAATCTTATAATTCTGAAGAACACGAAGTTTCCTCAGAATGGTGCATTATCATTATCCCATTTAACGGGAAAAATGATTATGAGATCATCTCCACTACACGTGGACATTGACTCTCAAAACTTCCTCTAATAGAATTTAAGATGATATATTTATTATCATCATTAAAATAATAAGACATTTGGGTCTCTTGAGAGTACTTGAGGAATTAAAGTGGACTTATCCACTACCTACATAAGGCTGATCGATGATGTACTTTAGAGTACTCATCCATCTATCCTCTAAAAATGGTCATTATCAAACCTATTATCCAACCGCAGTCCAGCTTTTCCAAAGCAAATGGGACACATTACTAAATTGCGGATTTTTGGATAACACTGGGAAATCAATTATATTTAACAACTGGAAGAAAATTGAACACCCTGAAGCTTTGTGTTCACACCCAGAAATGGGTTATATGTAAATCATTAAAATGATTTAAACGGATTACTTGTCCATTAGAAATCCAGTTGTAGGTGACCATGTGGGAACATGCAAACCATCAGAACGCCTCCTTAGAACCTATTTATATGAGCCTGATCACCTCATATAAACAGTTTCCGAGAACCCCTAAACGGGGGAAGCGTTTAGTGCACATCTTATCTATGGAGCCATGATGAGTATACATCCCCATATCACCACTATGGACCATCAGAACACAGAACTATTTATCGGAAGTAATTACACCAGATAAATTGATTCTGAGCACTCTGAACAGTGGAAGCATTTAAATCACTTCTCCTAAGACGTGCATTGATGGGCCCTCTTTTAAAGACTTGATGTGATCCTGAAGATCATTCATAACCTTAATTCCCCAGTATTAGGTTTAACAAAAATACTATAATCATCCATGAGCCTGAAGCTCAATTTGACCATTTAAAACATTAATACCTATGATCTGATTATCATGAATAGTGATGAGATCCTGAAGATCCACACTTATGAAACTGGTAAACAGTTATCAGACATAGCTACTGACAATATAAATATTGTCAAATTCACACATCCCTGCTACTAAAAATCCATCTAGGATTGACATACCAAATATAATGGATACAATCCACCAGTAGCAGAAGTGGATATCCTTAATGGAAGAGAGGACATACCACGAGACCCTAAAACAATACCACCACAGGAAAGTGAGCTCATCTCCATATCCTCTCCCTTTCCGGAACCTCCTGAAGAGATAAATCTGGAATAAATTGAATAAGGTACGTACACGGAGAGGTATTTGGATAAAACACACTTGTCGACAATTACTCACATTTCATTTTGCCATAGATATCGTTCCCAATCTCCGTTTCCTGAAGCAAACGCAGAAATTTGGCCAGATTATGTCGAACGAGGTAATAATAAGTTGAGCTGGACTCACTTATGAAATGTGAAGTGTTTGGACCCGAAGTCCTGATATCAAAAGATATCAAACCTGTGGGTTACTGAGTATTGTATAAATAAATAAAATCGTATGCTATAAGCAAAAGGCTATAGCTTGGAGGTTTATTTCGCTAAAACTAGGAAGTAACCATGTAAGATGAGCTTAACTCACTTACAAAATTATTGGAACTGATGCATCAGACCCCTTGGTCATAGTTGCGAAAACCATACGATTGGCAAAGATAATTTTAGGCTATGTTGCTATGGATGATGTGACAACATACCCTTATGAACCATCATCCTGAAGATGAAACATCATCCCGAAGATGAAACCATCATCCCGAAGATGAAACCATCATCCTGAAGATGAATTATCATCCTGAAGATGAAACTATCATCCCGAAGATGAAACCATCATCTTGAAGATGAATAATCATCCTTAAGATGAAACCATCATCCCGAAGATGAAACCATCATCCTGCAGATGAATTATCATCCCGAAGATGAAACCATCATCCTGAAGATGAATAATCATCCCGAAGATGAAACCATCATCCTGAAGATGAATAACCATCCAGAAGATGAATAATCATCCAGCAGATGAATTATCATCCAGAAGATGAAATTATCATCGAGTCGATGAAGAAACATGGATAATTACAATCCACTAATACACCTACTAGTTGTATGGATGCACATTAAGACCCCTTCCGTTCACTGGAAGAGGGGAAGGATATCCTAGGTCCTGAAGTGCCTTACTCAAGTGTCTTTTGCACACTCCTTTATCTGGCAGTAAACCCTTTAACCTGATACAGTGCATCGCCTGCAGCGCACCACTGGACCAGAGATATGTAGCTTCTGCGCTACCTCCAAGGGTCAAGGATCATCCAACATGTTAAATGTATTTGCAGATACAGGTTACAGATCATTACGATGACTACAACAAAGGAACGACCAACTCCTGGAGACCAGCAAAGCGTGCTTCCAAGGCAACATCAATCCTACCATCCCGAGAGGCTCATCATCCAAGAAGTAAATCATGAGTATGCATAGCCAGGTCCTGCAGTACCTCGCAGACACAGTGATGACTGGATCAAAGACGTGGAGCTACCTACCGAGTCTGTAGACCGCTCCTCTTCAGAAGAGTTCCCTCAGATTCAGTAGTTGCCATATATGAATGCTACTTGTATAGATGAGCGATACTTGTATAGATTAGCGATGTCTTGTATTTTGTACTTATTCTTGAAATATTGTAAGAGTACCTAGGAGATCTGCAAGCCTGCAGCTTGTTCAGATCAGGGGGAGTCAAATGAAATGTTGTACTCTTTTCCCTTGGCTATTGGTTTTTCCCACTGGGTTTTCCATAGCTAAAGGTTTTAACGAGGCAACCTCATTGACTCTGGATCCAGAAGTATCCACCGCTAAATACTTCGACTAATCAGGGGAAGTTATGGGGAACTGTACTCTTTTTCCTTGGCTATTGGTTTTTCCCACTGGGTTTTCCACAGCTAAAGTTTTTATTGAGGCAGTTATCCCTAACTCAGGATCCAGAAGTATCCACTCCTTATGATACTCATAAGCATTAGAATCCTGCAGTATTCATATGTTGAGTATAAAATTATGGTTGGATAAGGGGAAGTGTTATGAATGGTCTTGGGACCTTTGGCATACAAGACCCTTGGTATCCACCCATGAATGTAACAATGAATGTAAAGCCCCTTAGTATTCTTCTCTTTGTAATAGTTACTCTATATAAATATAGTATATGGCCTCCACCATAGATATCGATTTTCAACAATCCCCCCTTTGTTATTAAATAATGTCTGTAGCCCACAGGCTTCAGCCATTAGGCTTAATTAAAAGGAGAATATTTTTTTATTTAAAACCTTCAGAAGGTGGGCCAGTCCAAGGGAGGTCAGCCCAGAGGGGGGCCTTTGTTTCTGTAACCCTAGTTACCTTAGGTTTAAACCGGGGGGTGTTGTGGTCACCGCCGTCCCCTCTCCGGCGCCCATTGCCCCTCAACCCATTGTTCCAATTTTTTCCTTTAAAAAATGAGATCCGAATCATATGGGGTTGGCGGCGGCTGTGGCCGCCCCCCACCTGAGATCCGTCAGGCCGCCAGCGCTGTGGGGGCCGGCAACCAACGGTCGCCGTCCCCCTTCTTCAATCAATTTTTTATTTGGGAAAATTGTAAAACCCAACGGGGGGAGACTGGCAATTGCAGAGGCCTTAGCAGCCCCCGGGGGGCCTGCATGCTTTGGGGGTCGGCGGCCTTCAGCTGCCGCCCCTCTAGGACTACAAAAACCCTTTTTTTGTTTGGAAAAAATAACCCAAAAAAACCAATAAAAATCCAATTTTTCATACGAAAAATTACACCAAAATCTGAAAATTAACGATCACATAGATCTAAGCATGATGTGGCTCTGATACCACTTGTTGGGATTATTTCTAGATCAACAATTAAGCAATACCATGCAAAAGAATTATATATATATATAACATGTCAGATCTACGCGAATTAATAAACTGAATCTGAAACGCAGCGGAAGTATATCTGAATCTATAGCAACTGAAAACTGTTGATTCATGTGGATAGCCTTCCAGATAAGCACGTAACCCCGTGAGAAATCATTCGGCTTTCTTAGGCTCTAGTCTGTCGACGAGATGCAGAAAAGACGACCCTTCGGACGTGCGATCCTGGGACCATGACCATATATAAATAGGCAAAACCTAATGCTTATTGGGTTTCGGGTTCAACCCGTCATTAAACCAGAAAACCAATCGTCTCTACATTTTAAAGGCCCACATCATATTTAGATACATAAAGCCAACTTAATTAATTAATTAGATCACTTTATTGGGCTTTAACTTAATTCGACAGCACGCATACCTAATTATTTAACATATAAGCCCAACGTTGGATTAATGATCCAACATGTAATCCATGTAATATTTACATTTATGTCTTTTACTTCTCTATGTGAGTTAGGTTCCCTTGATTAGATGGTCATACTCATTCATGCAAATGCATAAATCATCATTGTGAACCTTAGGATCATCATAGAAACCAATCCAATAGGTTCTCCATGCCAAATACTCAATTGGAGTTTTTGGACTACCAATAGGCGCATGTTGAAGGCATGACATGCAACTGGTGGTTCACCAGGAACATGACCATCCTTCTACAGGTGGCTGTTATGCACAAGCTCAAGTCAATTTTGTTGACTCAATACTTGGGCATTCGATACATGCGACTGATGTACAAATGACAGACGCCTGTTAACCAACAAGCGCCTGAACTTTGTTCAAAAGTCGCCTGGTGCATACATATGTGTAACATGTTTGTCACGCCCCGCTTCCCAAAAATGTGGAGGCGAGACGTGAGAAGGTCCGCACAGACGTGGAGCTGCGAAGCCACACGCCTGATAAGCGTCATGAAATCGTTGTATCTGCAGGTCCTTGCAACGCGATACTAAACAAAGATAATAATAAGGAAAAGAGACAAAAGACAATCTCAGAATATCCATCGCATTAAATTCCAACATCACAGAAAAAGCCACCAGGCTTAAAGAGAAAAGAATCTAAGGCCCAAACATGGCCAACAAAAGTACAAAGTACAAACAAAGGTGCCACGCACCGACAACTAACAGGAATCCTAAAACAAAAGGAATCTGTAAGATCCTAAGAAAGATCACCGGTATTCTTAAGCTCATCTTCAACCAACAGAATCGGGCACGAACTCCTCGAACTCGTCGCCCTCAACAAAAAACTCAAGCTCGGCAACTAACATGCGACACCCAAAGAGAAAGGGGCACATGTCAGCAAGTCTAAAAAAGACTTGGGCAAGGAAACTGAAAGAAAAGCAAACTAGCAGTTCTAAAAGCATGCATGACATGGCAGTTTTAGTATGAGTGCACAAGTAAGACGTGGTGTAACAATAAGTGCAAGTGAACAATTATCATGGCATGACAGGAGTAGCCAAGCTACTAACATTCTCAATCCTTTCACTAGTCACGTTTTCAAGTTATTGTAGATGTTTATGCCTTACAGTTGAACTGTTTGACGTTCACACTGAGTGGACGCTTAACACAAGTCACGCTTCAAGTTGTTTGTAGATGTTTACGCCTTACAGCTGAACGATTTGACATTCACACTGATTGGCCGCTTAACACTACCCCAGAACCTAGAGTTTACGCCTTACCACTGCAGTTGCTGATCGGGCAGACTCCCAGTTGATTGGCCGCTTAACTCTTACCCCAATACCCACATGTGGACGAGCCAGGGTCCCTGCACACGAGCTCAGTAAATGAGCCAGGGTTGCCCCGCACAGGAACTCGCATTCTAGTTCACGATTCATAAGCATTTGGCGTAGGGTGCACCTAGCCGGAAACAAGTAGATCGGGCATTAGCTATCAACCAACACATGACCCGCTTCTGGAACACGAGCCAGGAAACACAAGTATTGTAGCGTGTGCTACGAATGCGACATTCAACATGGATGGCATGGCTTGCAGTAAGGCGTACAAATAAGGAATTAAACATGGCAGTTTAATATGCATGAACAACAAGTTAAAAGGGTTGGATCTAGCTTCGTTGTCAAGCTAGATCAATTGAGGTGACGGATCTAGTTTCGTTGTCAAACTAGATCAATTGGCGTTTAGGCGGCTATCATTTCACCGTCTAGTCTCTTTTACGCTACAACAAGCAAATGGCCTAAAACATGGCCTAAACCTTAAGTGGCAAGTTTCACTTGCCTCATGCCAAGGAAGATGATCAACGAGGCACGCCACAAAAGTTATCTACGGAGAGGAAATCGCTGCCACAGAGAAACAATCATCAAACCACATCCAACCTAGTTTATTATTAGGGTTTCAATAAAATCACAAGGAGAGTTATGAGAAAACCAAAGGATCGAACCCTACCGTATAGAAGCGGAAGATCGATGCCGAGCAAGCACGGCAACGGAAGAACGATCCGGAGAAACCTAGGGTTCAGATCTGGAAATGAGGGAAAATCTGGAGAAATAGGGTTTGATATGGGTTTTGGGGGTTTGATGAAGGTTTGAGGAAAGTGGAAGGTGGAAAGTGTTAAGTGAGGGTTTGGATGATGGAGGATGAGCTTGGAATGAAGGTTTGAGGGTTTGGGGAAGATGAGAGCTCAATGGGGGAGAAATTAGGTTTAGAGTTGAAGAAGAAGAAGAAGAAGAAAACGTTTGGGAGGGGTATAAATAGGAAGAGCTGGCGGCTGCCCAGAAATTAGGGTTTCGACACTGATTAGTCGGTCAAAGAAGAGTTACTGACCGACTAGTTTAGCAACTAGTCGGTCGATCGACCAATTGTGACCGACTAGAATCAAACAGCGAAAGAAGGGGAAAATCTGGTAAGTGAATTAGTCGGTCTGTGAAGGCCCGTCGACCGACTAATTTGGAATCTAGTCGGTCGGTGAATGTTCATGAACCGATTAACGAGGAACAGTAGCTTAGGTAAAATTAATCAAAGGAACTAGTCGGTCTGAGAGCAAGTTCTGACCGACTAGTTTCACATCTAGTCGGTCGGTGGTTGTTCTTAGACCGACTAAGAGTAAACAGTAACTCATGTACAGTAGATTTAAAGAACTAGTCGGTTGGAGAAGAGTTCCTGACCGACTAGATTGAATTCTAGTCGGTTGGTCCGCCTTCTCGAACCAACTAAGATGCACTAAAAGTGCTGATTCGAATCGCGGAGCTTCGAGAAGATTTATGGCTCTAAGATCACTCTAACTCTAAGATATGAGCGATTTGAAGCTCGTCACGAATGACTTACTCCGAAATCGACGATCGAAGGAAGAAGCTAGAAAATCACGACGAAACGATCGAAAGTGAAAGCTACGGCGACGAAAACCACACATCCAAGGAGAAAATCCACCAAGCATATATTTTAATATAGATAATCCAATTACACGAAAACCAGTCGTTACATCCTACCCACCTTAGAATAAAGTCCGTCCTCGGACTTTCTAACATATCTAGTCGCCCTATTAACTATCCCAAAACATTTCACGTCATACTTTAAACCAAAGGTAGTCATTACATGTGCTTATATATATACGCACTAGATAGTCAAACATTATTACTACTAACATGTTTTCATTCACGCATGTTATGCTCTTATACCTATCACAGTCATTCGTACTAATACATGTATTTCAATCATTTATATACCTCCATTATATAGCTACTACTTACCTAGCACAAACAATAGTTCAGATTTTCACTAAAGATTTGTCTTACACTTAGCAAATACAACCATCGCTCTACGTGTAGATAGCTACCTATGCAACAAGCAACCATGGGTATATTACTCCCTAATATTTCCTAGTATACATCCAATACCAAACACATCGACACATGTAGTCGCACCACGCCATTATTCAAACAAGTCTTACTATATCTAATACACATTCACCATTACTATAATTTCACAATATAGCCATTCAAAGTGCATGTAAATATTTCACCATATCTTCACATCACATACGGCCCTATAACTATACTCACGACACGCCAAACATATCATAGTCACCAAAACTTATAACTAGGCACATACTTACCCGTGCATGGTGCACACCCATACACGCTAACATTTCATCCATGTATACCAATCATACAATTACAAACTCAGTACATTGACACGCTTAGTTTAGCTAGCACACATACGTTCACACGGACAAGTCCTTAGTAAATATCTATACCACAAGACCAACACCTATAGCTATATACTGGTTAGTGACCCACAATCATGTGCGTAACACAACCGGAAACAAACAATCCAAACATTATACATACATCATCCATCACTATACACCAACCAAATACAAATACACCAACGTATATAGAGCATACCCACTCAAGCTTGAGTGAGACTCAAAATCATAACAGAATAATTCCATATACATAACATATCATCCATACATTTGCCAAATACTATCTAATGCATACACGTCTACCAACATAACCACATACATATCTAAATGTCAACACCCTTAATATCTAATCAGGTACTATCGCATATTTCAATCACTTCAAATACCATGATATTGTCACAAAACATCAGCACACCTATAATTACAATATTCCCCCTAATAAGTACAGTCATCGTATAATCACATACATGTATCATATTTTCATACCATATCCATCCATCTATAATTGGCACACCAATACACTTACTTCATCCATTAGTTAAGATATGCAATAGCCGGGTATACCTCATGGCATACACGCACACAACATCCATAAAAGCAAGCAATACCAATCAAAATTATATTTCTACTATCACAGGTATATCATCTATATACTCACGCAGCAAGAACATAACTACTTACGTCTAAGCGCAATACGTAACTACGTACGAGCACACACTTACGCGTACAACACATAGGTCACATAATAGGCCTACCCACTTAACTATACGTACACCTATTATTATCACACCCAGCATGCATATAGTTTCACCAATCATATTATTTCAACCATCATAAGTATCTCCAACTACATACACTCTATTCAGACATTCCAATACAGGATCTTATATACATAGACGCCCCTAGAGTGGTATAGCTATCCTCGCACATATCCATAAATATTAACACACTTACAATTTCATAACATCATGAATAACTCAGAGTATGTATATATCACACAATAGGCAAACATTATCATGCTATAGGGGGTACACTCTTCAAGCCTACATACTCAACTTA
This sequence comes from Scilla litardierei, assembly GCA_030789695.1. Lineage (NCBI taxonomy): Eukaryota > Viridiplantae > Streptophyta > Magnoliopsida > Asparagales > Asparagaceae > Scilla > Scilla litardierei. The sequence goes on along the minus strand of CM061134.1, from coordinate 206,538,828 downwards.
GGTACATGCGCTACGACAACATCACCAAAAGTATAAGGACCCACTACTAAACTGGCGCGATGAAACAAGATCGTAAAAATGGGTTCAGGTAGGGCGAGGACAAGGAGGTAAATAGATCAAGTGGAACTGAGATATAATTGTGGATGTTTAGGCCGGGAAGAAAGACGTAAACATTACTCTCATAAGTTTTCGGAAATGGTACGTGAATAGCGAAAGTCAAAAACACTAAAAGTATAAAACGGTCATATTTTGAAAAGTTGGAGTTCTCCTCAGTATAAACGATATTTGAAGATCGATAAAATCAGCTGTTCGAAATAAGTTTGAGTTGAATGCACATAATAAGAGGAAATGATTTATTGGCTTAACGGAAATCATTATGTAAGGAAGTAAAGCGTTCATACGAACATTAAGGACGTAGTTTTTAGAAAATATTATACGGCAGTGATTTAACAATGTTGGCAAAAGTTTCGAAACGAAATTAAATTAACAAAAGAATTTTAAACTCGTGCTAAACACTTTCAAAGTCTTTAAGCCAGGAAACAGCTTAAATAATCAATATTGAAACCACCTTTTTAGGGTAACCAGGATTTGCCAAAAGAAATCGTTTTACACAAAGCTCTTAACATACGGGCTAATGAGCCTAGCACGGATATATGAAGATATTCGAAATTCAATTTAGTTTAGAAATTATTCTAAAAACATGTATGGTGAACGGAAAACTTAGTAGTAGGTTTATCAAAATTCGTGATAAGCTGTAAAACCAAATTATGGAAGGTCCATATCAGAAAATGGTTACGAAAACGTAATTTTCCAAAAATTGTAATAGAGAAGATGTTGAACATATCTTTGGTTTGTTGAAAGCTAAAATCATGTGTGACTCGGAAGGTATATTAAGGGAGCGTGATGAATCATTTGAATGGCATAAATAAGAAAGGAAAAACTTTATAAATCGAATTTGGGAAAAATTATTAAGCTCAGAATTTAAATTGATATATGAAAAGGGACGAGATATTTAAATAGGCATGAAAGTAAAGGCTGGAAAAACATTATAAAACAGTAATCAAATCTCGTTAAAACTTTCGAAATTCAAAAATAAATTTAAGTCAACGAAAGGGTATGAGGTATAAGTATATATATTAAAGTTCCGAATAAATTTAAACTTAGGAAAAAGGAAGTCGAAAAGATACTTTCAGAAAGTTCAAGATTTGCAACGGAGAGGTTCGAAAATACTATACGACAGTAGCTTAATACAATACTTCGGCAGAAATGGAATCCGATCAACTATAGTGTGAAAATTTAGGCTCATGCTAAGTGCTTACAAGTTTTAAAACTGAAGAGAAATTCCAAATAAATAACATTTAAAATACTTTTTAGAGGGACCCGGATTTGCCAAACAACTGATTTATACAAGACCTTAAAGTATGAGTACAATGAACCTAATACTGATATATGAAAATAATTGAAGTCCTATTTATCTTGGAAGAGATTTTAAAGTGTGTATGCTATGCGATTAAAATGGATCTCATAGTTAGAAAAATGGTATGTCGAATTTTTCAAAATAGTAATAGAGTCCTTAAACCGAAATGCGAAATTATAGATTAGAAAATGGTTACGAGATAGCAATTATAATTACAACCATTAGACTCCGAAATCTACAAGGAATTTGACTCAATCGAAAAGTGAGAAATTTAAGTATATACGTAGCGGGTTTAAAACAAAATTTAAACTTAGCGAAAACTTTAATAAGGGAAATCGAAAAATAACTTTAAAAGAAATTAAGCCTTGCGAATGGGGACATTCGAAGGATCAACGATTATCGAAACGTGGTGGTCGTGGGAATCGAGGCAAGGGATTTGGTCGGATGATCAAAACATAAATACGCCTAGGTTATGACTTAGGAAAATCTACGGAAACTCCTACGGTCAACCAACTAAAGATTATGGAACTAAGCGCTAAGACTCCTTAAGGGCTAGACATCGATGAAATGAGTTCAGATTGGTCCGAAATCGATGAACCCAAGCGAGAGACCAAAGAATTCTAGAAGTCTATCCTAGTCAAAGCTAGACAGGAACCACTAAGGTAACTCCTACGACGACCAAATCAACTCCTAGCGGGGAGTCTAACTAACAATCATGGGCCTCTAACTAGCAAGCACGGACGTCTAACTAAGTCTTCCTACCACCTAGTGACATAGGAAAACTACTAGACTCAAGGCTATAGACTCGGATGTTGCAATTTATTTAATGGACATTCCATAGTTATTATCGTTGTTCCGATAATTCACAATTGCAAGACGGACCTGCATGGGCCACCAACAAAACCTGTCACGCCCCGCTTCCCAAAAATGTGGAGGCGAGACGTGAGAAGGTCCGCACAGACGTGGAGCTGCGAAGCCACACGCCTGATAAGCGTCATGAAATCGTTGTATCTGCAGGTCATTGCAACGCGATACGAAACAAAGATAATAATAAGGAAAAGAGACAAAAGACAATCTCAGAATATCCATCGCATTAAATTCCAACATCACAGAAAAAGCCACCAGGCTTAAAGAGAAAAGAATCTAAGGCCCAAACATGGCCAACAAAAGTACAAAGTACAAACAAAGGTGCCACGCACCGACAACTAACATGAATCCTAAAACAAAAGGAATCTGTAAGATCCTAAGAAAGATCACCGGTATTCTCAAGCTCCTCTTCAACCAACAGAATCGGGCACGAACTCCTCGAACTCGTCGCCCTCAACAACAAACTCAGGCTCGGCAACTAACATGCGACACCCAAAGAGAAAGGGGCACATGTCAGCAAGTCTAAAAAAGACTTGGACAAGGAAACTAAAAGAAAAGCAAACTAGCAGTTCTAAAAGCATGCATGACATGGCAGTTTTAGTATGAGTGCACAAGTAAGACGTGGTGTAACAATAAGTGCAAGTGAACAATTATCATGGCATGACAGGAGTAGCCAAGCTACTAACATTCTCAATCCTTTCACTAGTCACGTTTTCAAGTTATTGTAGATGTTTACGCCTTACAGTTGAACTGTTTGACGTTCACACTGAGTGGACGCTTAACACAAGTCACGCTTCAAGTTGTTTGTAGATGTTTACGCCTTACAGCTGAACGATTTGACATTCACACTGATTGGCCGCTTAATACTACCCCAGAACCCAGAGTTTACGCCTTACCACTGCAGTTGCTGATCGGGCAGACTCCCAGTTGATTGGCCGCTTAACTCTTACCCCAATACCCACATGTGGACGAGCCAGGGTCCCTGCACACGAGCTCAGTAAATGAGCCAGGGTTGCCCCGCACAGGAGCTCGCATTCTAGTTCACGATTCATAAGCATTTGGCGTAGGGTGCACCTAGCCGGAAACAAGTAGATCGGGCATTGGCTATCAACCAACACATGGCCCGCTTCTGGAACACGAGCCAGGAAACACAAGTATTGTAGCGTGTGCTACGAATGCGACATTCAACATGGATGGCATGGCTTGCAGTAAGGCGTACAAATAAGGAATTAAACATGGCAGTTTAATATGCATGAACAACAAGTTAAAAGGGTTGGATTTAGCTTCGTTGTCAAGCTAGATCAATTGAGGTGACGGATCTAGTTTCGTTGTCAAACTAGATCAATTGGCGTCTAGGCGGTTATCATTTCACCGTCTAGTCTCTTTTACGCTACAACAAGCAAATGGCCTAAAACATGGCCTAAACCCTAAGTGGCAAGTTTCACTTGCCTCACGCCAAGGAAGATGATCAACGAGGCACGCCACAAAAGTTATCTACGGAGAGGAAATCGCTGCCACAGAGAAACAATCATCAAACCACATCCAACCTAGTTTATTATTAGGGTTTCAATAAAATCACAAGGATAGTTATGAGAAAACCAAAGGATCGAACCCTACTGTATAGAAGCGGAAGATCGATGCCGAGCAAGCACGGCAACGGAAGAACGATCCGGGGAACCTAGGGTTCAGATCTGGAAACGAGTGAAAATCTGGAGAAATAGGTTTTGATATGGGTTTTGGGGGTTTGATGAAGGTTTGAGGAAGGTGGAAGGTGGAAAGTGTTAAGTGAGGGTTTGGATGATGGAGGATGAGCTTGGAATGAAGGTTTGAGGGTTTGGGGAAGATGAGAGCTCAATGGGGGAGAAATTAGGTTTAGAGTTGAAGAAGAAGAAGAAGAAAACGTTTGGGAGGGGTATAAATAGGAAGAGCTGGCGGCTGTCCAGAAATTAGGGTTTCGACACTGATTAGTCGGTCAAGGAAGAGTTACTGACCGACTAGTTTAGCAACTAGTCGGTCGGTCGACCAACTGTGACCGACTAGAATCAAACAGTGAAAGAAGGGGAAAATCTGGGAAGTGAATTAGTCGGTCTGTGAAGGCCCGTCGACCGACTAGTTTGGAATCTAGTCGGTCGGTGAGTGTTCATGAACCGACTAACGAAGAACAGTAGCTTAGGTAAAATTAATCAAAGGAACTAGTCGGTCTGAGAGCAAGTTCTGACCGACTAGTTTCACATCTAGTCGGTGGGTGGTTGTTCTTAGACCGACTAAGAGTAACAATAACTCATGTACAATATATTTAAAGAACTAGTCGGTTGGAGAAGATTTCCTGACCGACTAGATTGAATTCTAGTCGGTTGGTCCGCCTTCTCGAACCAACTAAGATGCACTAAAAGTGCCGATTCGAATCGCGGAGCTTCGGGAAGATTCCTATGGCTTCTAAGATCACTCTAACTCTAAGATATGAGCGATTTGAAGCTCGTCACGAATGACTTACTCCGAAATCGACGATCGAAGGAAGAAGCTAGAAAATCACGACGAAACGATCGAAAGTGAAAGCTACGGCGACGAAAACCACACATCCAAGGAGAAAATCCACCAAGCATATATTTTAATATAGATAATCCAATTACACGAAAACCAGTCGTTACAATGTTATTTTGAACTTCAATCCATCTTGTGTGACAGGCGACAAAAGAACAAATGACAGACGCCTATCGACCAACAAGCGCTTGAACTTTGTTCAACAATCGCCGGTTTCATTGAAGTGCGTAAGTTGTCATTTTGAGCTCCAATTCATCCCTTGTGACAATCGACTGCTGAAGCCTTTACAGGCGCCTGCACAGTGGTACAGGCGCATGTGTATTCTTCTACAGCCACCTGGCCTAGCTCAGAATATAGCCGTTGCGATAAAAGAGCCGTTACAACAGGCGCATGTCCAAGCCTTTTCTGCCAAAAACTAGCCGTTGCTTATTGGGGGTTTTGGGCATTTTGCTTGGGTGTAATTGGGTATTTTGGTTTCCTATAAATAAGGGTTAGCTTAGTTCAGCTAAAACTCTTGATCATTACTGATTATCTTTGAGAAACATTAAGCCACTCATATTTCTCTCATTTCCCTCTTTTGAGCTCATTCATCTTCAAGCATTAAAGCCTAGCTCTAGAAAAATACTCCAAGTGCAATCAAAGTACATCTCAACACTTGGAGATCCTCTTCCATGCCTTACATTCATCTTTGAATAAGTTCATCTCGTCAAGTTATATGTAAGAGTATTTTTGTTTCATCTTTTGAGAGTGAAACCCTAACTCTCTTTGTAAGAGTTAGCTTCTCCCTTTGTGGGAGATTGAGTCCTTGTGTAGGACTAACCCTTGTGTAGGGTTTGCGTGAGTCCTTGTGTAGGACAAATCCTTTGTGTAGGGTGTCCCTTGTGTAGGGAGTTGTATTCGTTATCTTGTGTAGGATTATAGCGGATATTGGTGTGGCTGGATGTACCCAATTTTGGGGAATCATGATAAATCTTGCGTGTTTGCATTTGCTTAATTGTGTTGATTAATCTCCTCTTGCACTTATAATTCTGTATTTGCAAGTTTAATTTTTAATTGCACAATTATTATCATCACATTATTCACCCCCCATATAATGTGTGTAGTTTAGTATTGCAAGGTAGACGATCCTTACAGTATTCCCCCCGGTTCCCGCCGCCGCATCCTCCCGCCGATGGGGTTTTAGGGTTTGGAGGAGGGGGGAGAGATGGAGAGTGGGCGGAGGATGGGGCGACGGCAGGGGAGGGGGATGGGATGGGTTGTCGGAGTATGGGGCGGAGGAGGGGCTGGAGAGGTCGGAGACTGGAGCGGCAGAGGGGGCTGGAGAAGCTGAATAGAGTGGACGTAGGAGGGTGGCATAGGGGGCGGTGCGGGTTTGTCGAAGAAGGGGGCGGAGGAGGGGCTGGAGAGGTTGGAGGATGGGGCAGAGGAGGGAGAGGGGGCGACGAAGGGGGCTGGGAAATGTGAAGAGGGTCGGCGTAGGGGGGCGAGAATGGGTTGTCGGAGGAGGGGACGTTGAAGGAGCTGGGGAGGTGATTGATGGGGCGAAGAAGGGGCTGGGGAAGATGAAGAGATAAGAGGAGGGGACCGCGAAGGGGCTGAGGAGGTTGGCCGCTTTACTCACCACGCACAATCGGTAATTTTTTTTGAATTTTTGAATGGTTATATGCGGAGAGTAAATTTGAGTGGCAAACTTATAAATAAATGTGGGGAGTAAATGGTAAACTTGTAAATAGGCGGTGATGCGCGCGAGCAAAACGGTGAGTGCGCGAATCAACTCCCAAATTATTGCGTTGTCAAAGACTCAGCAGCGTTTTTAAAACGTCGAACAGGTCACGGTTCGTTTTGATATTTGACTGTTTTCTCAGGAGAAAATGGGCTAAATACCATCGGTCAACCATGAGTTTTAATATCTACCACCCATTTTAAAAAGTTTGCTAGAATACCACCACTTTTAAAAAAGAGACTAAAATACACCCGTTCGTTCCCAAACATTAAAACCCAACAAAATTAAATCCCCCTGCGAAAACAATTGCAACGGACGACGTTCTCCCTCCGGCGAGCGAAGCCCAGCACCTCGCACCGCCTCGAACTCCCCTCGACAGCCTCGACACTGCTCATCACCGCCAACCCACAACACAACGCCGACAACACCCCGCATCTACGTCGACGCCGAACTCCGACCACACCGCTTCGCCGTACTCCGACCACACCGCTTCGCCGTACTCCGACCACCCCACATCTACGGCAACGCCTCGCCGTACTCCGACAAAGCCCTATGAGCCAATATAACATAGTATGCGCCAATTTGCGCCAATATACGTGGTCGGAATTCGGCGTCGACGTAGATGCATGGTGCTGTCGACGTTGGGTTGTGGGTTGGCGGTGATGAGCGGTGTCGAGGCTGTCGAGGTGAGTTCGAGGCGGTGCGAGGTGCTGGGCTTCGCTCGCCGGAGGGAGAACGTCGTCCGCTGCAATTGTTTTCGCAGTGGGATTCAATTTTGTTGGGTTTTAATGTTTGGGAACGAACGTGGGTATTTTAGTCTCTTTTTTAGGGATGATATTCTAGCAAACTTTTTAAAGTGGTTGATAGATATTAAAACTCATGGTTGACCGATAGTATTTAGCCCATTTTCTCGTTTTCTCAGGGACCTTTATTAACTTATGCCCTAAAACCCTAGCAGATTCCAAATCACTTGCCAGCCAACATCTCCGCGCCCCCATCCCCCCCGCCGACTCCCCGCCGACGTATCTGCCACCTTCGCCGGGTTCGGGTTGGGATCGAAGCTAGCAAAAGCCCTCTCGTTTCCTCTCTTCTCTCAAAGTATTCCTCTCCTCGAGCAACAAAAAATCTCAGTTTTCCGTTCTTATTCTTTAATTTATAATCTATTCTAATAGTTTTCCAGTTGGACATATATTCCTATTTTTTGATTTTTTGACTGCTGGTCTTTGCCCTTGATGCTTAGTTTCAAATATCTTTTCGTAGCGATGGCGAAAAAATCAAATAAGCAGAGGAAACCCGCAGAGAAAAAGTCCAGTAAATCTCGCGGGCAACAAGATAACGTGTTTAGGGAGGAGGACATCGACGATGAGATTGACGCTTGTTAGCACTGATCACAAATAAATTTATTTCTATGTCTCTCATTTTCATCCAGTTTCTGTTTCTAATGATTATTTGCAATTCTAATCTGTAGTTCATAAGCAGAGGGATGTAGTTCCTCTCGACATCAATCGAGGCGCGGGTAATTTTTTGCATACAATGTTCAGTTTTTTTTAAAATAATTTTGTAGTCCAATTTAATCATTGAAGTTACTCTGTTTGCTTGTAATTGTTGGAGCAGCTGATTCGGATGATGAAATGGAGCAATCGGTCTTCGATCTTGAGGTAGCAAATACTCACAGCTTACATTTATTTGATTAATTGATGTATATTAGAAATAACAAATATAATTTTCTGATCATGTTTATAAAAAAATTGCAGTTAGTTTTGTTTATATAATGTTTCTTATATTTTACTTGTCGTCATGTTTCTAATATCTAATAGGGCACTTGATGTATAGGGTGGTGATATTGATGATAGTGATGGCAGCAAAAGCGATGACGATGACAATGACGACGACGACGATGAGGTTGATGAAGAAGTCCCGCTTAAGGGGTTTGCTGCAAAGAGTATGTCAGATGGATATATAAGATTATGTTGTCGTGTTATGTTTATTTCTTTCTTATCACTATTGATTATCTCCATTGTTGATCATAGTTTCTTGATGTATGTTTCCTTCCAACTAGATCGTGTCAGCTGACTTAACAAATGCAACATATTCTTAGCTTGGGTTTCTTAGTTTATTTGTTGGGTTGTTTATCTATCTTTTTTTTCGTGCGACATTATGGAACTTTGCAACATGCTTCCTCTCCGAATGATGCATAGCTTTGCAGAGTCTGGATGATATCTCAATATTTACTTTAAATGTGATCTGCCATTGGAATTAATTTAAAAAGTTCCTAGGTAGTTGATGCTGTTCAAATTTAGCCTACTATATTTGTAATTAAACATATGGCTGTTAACAGAGTTAAGCAGACGAATTCATGTGACCTAGCCAGCAAGCCTGAGATAAAAACATTATTGCTGTTGTTCTTGTGTACTGCTTAGGTTGTCCTCGTAAGAGAAATGGAGTTCCTTTGTTCGATACCCATTGTTATGTTGCATTTATGAGTTCTGGCATTCTTGTAATAGTATTCCTATACTAAATAACATCGTATCTTTGTCGGAACTGTTTTGATGTTAAACCACAAAGAAACCATGTACTAGATGATATGGTGTCCATTAGCATTTAATGCACATGCTTGTATGCGTGCTCATTTCCTGGTATATATTTGGTTTTATGCATCTAATGTTCTTTGCTGGGAATAATTAGGAGTTCCATCTTGAAAATAAGTTTTGTTTAGCTTCTGATGGAAGGTTGTTCAGTTGCAAGACAGGCAAAATATCTTAGGCAGAAGTTTGGAGGAGTTGATGATGAGATGAATGATGAAGATAGTGAGGAAGAAAATGAAACACGGGCTGTGTGGGGTAGGAAAAAGGACTTGTATTATAGGGCTGAGAACATTGATCCTGAGGTCTGTTTACCTGTACTTCTATACACCTTTTACAAATTTTAACGTGTTTTAGAATAGATAGTTCCTATAGAAACTTTGATTTAGTCTAACTTCTATCATGTTCTGTTATTTCTCAACTTGAAGGGTGAAGCAAGTGATGAGGAGCTTCTCAAGGAGGAGGAGACAGAGGTGGTGAAGATACAACGGGAGAAGGCAAAGTCTCTTGCTATGGAAGACTTTGGTCTCGAAGATGATGACCATGCTGACAGTGATTCTGATGGGCCAGAAAAAGTCTTTCAGGTAATAGCAATAACGTGCTTTTAGATGTTGAACATGTTGACCTTTCTATGATACTTAAAAAAAATACACAGATTGGATGCTAAGAAATACCCCTATGATATGTGGAGCACTTCCCCTAAACAAAATTGATGCGTTTGACACATCTGGACACACGTGTCCATCCATGCCTGACACTAATGAATATGCATACTAATATTATTCATTATAAAAATATGTACCACATAACATACATCATGCCCTCTTTTGACAAATGCTATTGTTTTATACATTGTTATAGTAAAATTAAGTTCATTTTTGTATGAATGTAAACCAAATGCATATATTTTTGGAGACAAATATACACATTAAAAATATATACGTATATAGACATGTATTTGCCTCTGGAGATTTGATAATTTGCCTTGTCTGACACCATGTGTCTGTCCATTGCGCGCACTCACACACATCGAGCATTTAATATTATATCACTTTAATTAACACATAAATTATAGTCTCACATATAGCAACATAGGAATCACTTATGGTGTGTTTCATCATTGCACAGAATGCTTTTGCCGGAAAGAAAACAGTCCCAAAACATACCGTTGATGCTGCAGACAATCCTTTTGACAGTTATGAGGAGGTGAAAAAGGATATCAGTGCCTTATCAAAAGAGGAGCAAATGGAGGTCGTATATAGGTATGACTTGAGTTGTAGAATCAATTGACTTATTAAACTTATTTTTGATGTATGGTTCCAGCGTCGGTTGTGGAAGGATTTGAGGTGTCATAATGGGGAAACTTTTGAGTTCTACAAGCATTTGAGCCCCGCTACACTCCCCCCCCCCAAAAAAAAAAAAAAAAAAAACCACGCACGTGCGTTAGCGTGCGTCCATTCTAGATGTGGAAACTATTGCTTCATGTTCTTTCTTGTACACTGAAGTCCTCATTTCTGATTGGTTTTATTGAATAGCTTGAACTTGATTCATAGGGGTTATGACCTATGAGAAGTAAAGACTTATATAGGGAAATTTTGTCATTCTAATGAAAGTCCACAGAAATTATTATGCCTGCAATTGATTTAAGTAATGATTTAAGTACTCATTAAAAATTAAATTATCATCTAACCATCTATGATTTCTTGTGTTCTTCAGTTTCATCTACATGCGATGTAACCTTTTTGTGCATGATTTGGGACTATTTCATTAGTTCTATCTCATAATGAGGTTGACTTGTTGATGATGCACCATATTCTCAATTTATCAAACTTGGACTTAGAAGGGCGTTTTCTTTTACTTTTTCTTTAACTTTGTAGGTTGGTTTGTGCCACTGACTATGAGTTGATCCTGCAAGGCGCCTTTTGGAAGATGGTAATTCCTAGAATGAATAAACATTAAACATTAATTAATTAGCATGTAAGTCATGGATGTTTACGTGATTCCTGATTGCACTAGTGGATTATATCATGAATTCATGTATAGGTGTTGATCACCAAAGTAAGCATTATTGGGTAAAATAAGAATGGAAGAATATGCCATAATTTATTCTTCCATAGGGTTTGAAAACAATCTCCCAGGCCACTATATCAGATAAAAGCAATACCTTTAGATTGTATTTCTGATAAAAACAATACCTTTTGACTACATGCTGAACTGTTAGATGTTTTCATAGATGGTAGAAAAGTTAATGACTTCCCAACACTGTAATAAACTATAAACTTTCCGGATCCTTATTTTCTTCCCTGAACATGTGAATAAATTTGTTATTTTTTGAGTGGAACAGACATGTTTGATTCTTTTAATCTTCATTGTCTTTTATAATCAAAATGCCATTGGTACATATTGGAAGCTTTGAAACTTGTCTATGATTGGTGAAACATGGATTTTTAGTATAATGGATGTGTAAGCTGAATATCCGTACTTCCTAATTGCAGTGCTATATGGGTTTCTGCTTTGATTCAACACTGATATACTTTGCTTTTACATAATTGCATATTCCTTTTTTTTATTTTTATCATCAGAATGATTTCTTGTTGCAGTTCTTCTCCGGAACTTGTTGGCTTACTCATGGAACTAGACAAGGCGCTCAATCAACTCAAACAAATCAAACCTCTTCCACTTGAGGTTGGTACTTTTTAAGGGAAAAAAATACTACTTCCTTGAACATTACCATAAGCTTTAAAGCCAAATCCAGCTATTTGTCTCTCGCCGCCTCACTCTCCTGCCCCTCCAACCCCATCAACCAACCCACCTCTCTGTCCGTGCATCCCTTTCCTGCATTTACATTGGATCTCTTTCATCCGATGTAATTTTTGTGTAGTAGCACAATTTTTGACTTTAGTTTTTGAACTGAATGCAATCACACGCACGCAAAACCCCACCACACACACCCACAGCCGCATGCACATGTACATCCAATACTCTCGCATAATTGAATATTTATGGTTGGAAAGCATGCTTCTGGGATTTTTGTAAAGGTTAAATGGTCATCTAACAAAACCTATCCTTCATTGGCATGTGCTTAAATTGGTATTGTGCCTTAATTTTAGCATCCAATTGGACTACATTTTAATTGTTCTTGTGACTTTCATTTATGTAAGGACACTTCTCCCAACCAAAGTTTGGTGCGCAAGCACTTTTGGACACGTCGAGGTGTCTATCATTGTGGAACACTTCTAAAAGTATATAACTTTTATTCATCTAAATCATATGTTAATACGAAGTCACTATACCTATTCTGACAAAAGATATGGGTTTACAATTCATTTTTCTATTGAATGCTTTGTAAACAACCAAATTACATCTACTTGCATGAATTAAGTACATGTACGCAAACTAAATATGTGCACATATAACTGCCCTTTTCTCTAGGATTTGGAGGGGTTTTTGGCCATGTACACCACATTGTGTTCGAGTCTGCCATATGGGCCAGTGTCTTCTAATCATGGCTATTTGTATACCGGTGCATAGAGGCAGGTGGTAATTGGAATAAAAGTATTTGTCACTTCTCATGTTTACATTTGTCAAATAATGCAATTTCAATTTCATTATTTTAGATTACTAAGATATGTATATCTTGAATGGGGGTAATAACTTAGATTACCGTTTGCTTTTTCGGGAGCCATTCACTTTCAAAAAACATGCTTTAGTCACCATTAAGTTGAAGGTTCTTTAGCAAGTACAAGTTCTTGCACACATCAGAATGGATGACAAGCCTACCTATTTTTTTAAATTAATGATAAGACCATGCCATGCTTTTCCTTCTTATGTGGCTAAAAGATTATATCGAGAATTCATTTTGATCCCTTGTGAATTTAGATGAGTTGTAGCATGATGGTTTAGCATTAAGCAACATGCTTTGTTATGTCATAATAATAGTGTGATGACTTAGAAATTTGTTATACTTCCACATGACCTGATCCTGAACTTTAAATGCTTATACCCTGAACCTTTAATGTTTGTACCAATATCAAGATAGTGTTTTTCATGCTTTGTTGAGACATATGTTGCACGGGCATGGGCACGGGACGGCGACACTTAAGTAATGTCAAAGGATACTAGAAATAGAAGTATTGTGTTCGATATATATGTCGATACGATACAGCTACGTGGTTAAATGACGGTGCTACCTAGGTTGCGAGTCATAAAGGTTAAAAATTATGCCTATTTTTGGTGAAAGTGGATAATCCATAACAGAATAGTTTGTTTTCAATAGTGCATAATTGCTCATTCCAGAAACCAAGAGTGAAATGTATTTTGAAAAGCTTTTTGTTGATATAAGTCAGTTGAAGCTATACTATTGGTTTTCGTGTGATGAGTGGGGAAATGTGGCTCATCTTTCAGAAGGATCAGCTTTTTTTGTCTTATATGAATGCTTTTAGTGGTTTACATTTTCTTCAATTGGAGGAAATATTGTTGCAGTTATGCTCGTATAGGGTACATTTCTTGCCAAGAAAAAGTCATTACACTCTTTTGGAAAATGTCGGTTTATTCATATCCTACATACATCTATGGCATTTTAGGAATGGTTCAACTATTCGGGGTTACATTATTCTGATATGTAGTTTCTATGTCAAGATTGTATGTTTCAGTCTAGGATTGTCACCTGGTTTAAACCTCAAAATAATGTAGATTGATGGCTTGTTGTATCAACATTTTCTATATAGGGAAACAACCACGGCCATATTTTAAGTCCTTAATTTTCAGTTATGTATGATATCATGGATGGTCCAATCTGTACATACGTTTTCTGCGTGCATTGTTGGAATCAACTACTCTTTTCTGACTTCGTGGAAGGAATACTTGAATTTGATGGATTACTATCTTCTGCATGACACTATATCTTTTGAATTGGACCTGTGATTCTATTGTGGAATGAATTTCCAGGCACATATAAATAAGAGGTTGTAACAAGTTTATATCTCTAGGGGATATTATATTATGTTGGTTTGGGTAGTTATTGAGGAATATTCAGTGTAAATGTATTATTAGCTTGCAAAATGCTAACAAATATAGTATTTGTTGTTAATACTTTGGATTCATGAATGTTGAAGGTAGCGGAAGAGAAAAAGGATGAAAGTAAAGGCGTAGCAAAGTATTTGGAGGTGAAACAGATTCTGCTGTTGGCTTATTGTCAAGCAATTGGCTTTTATCTTCTTCTCAAGTCCGAAGGACATTCTGTACGAGATCATCCAGTAATAGCTCGCCTGGTAGAGATAAAGAACTTGTTGGAAAAGGTACACGTGCACTTTACACCCACCTACCGACACAAGAGAGACAACAAACTGTTGTCCTCAAGATCTGTTTGTTGTTCATTCTCTCCTTACATTTTGAAGAATTTCTAATTTTATCCTGTTTATTAACTTTCAAGTTTTCTATGTTTGGAGATGTAGATGCTTTTTTTTCAGTTATCACATCAAATATAAACTTTATGGTATACCTATTGCACACAGATGGAACAGATTGATCTCAATCTTCCTTCCCAAATTGAAGAAATTTTGAATCTTGAGACTGATGTTAGTGTTGGACTTGCACAAGGAAGTGTGCCAATGGATTTTGAGCAAAATATTACAGATGCATCAGCAAGACCATCTGAAAATGTAGAAGTACGAAATTTGAATTTATTTTTTGTCACTATCCTAAAACATACAGTCCCTAATTGCCATTATTTTGCAGGTAAACGAAAAGCTCCATTTGGCAAATGATAACTTCTCAAAGGATCTGGCTATTAAAAAGGCCAGTAAAAATGTACATGTTACACTTCTATGGAAAGCTATGTTTTGAATTTGAATTTTTATTTTTTTGACTGGAAAATTGAAGAATTAGTTGAGACAATTTTGTTTTTTGTGGGGAGCATCAATTGAGATATTGACTGAATGCGTCAGAATTTTCAGGTTAGCTTCCAGAGCTTGGAAATGCTGAAAGTAAGAGCAAACCTTGAAGCAAAATTGAAGGAGAAGGGATTATATAATCTTGAAAGAACTCAAACTCATGCAGTGATACCAGCTAAACGGTATGTTAGTCACATCATCAGAACTTCTAATAAAATGAGCCTGCCTTATGATCACAATAGCCTTCACCTGATGACTCTTGTCTAGACTCTTATGTCAATGATCTCCTTGAATTTTATAGCACACGTACCGAAACACTAGAAGATTATCATGATGATGTGCAGCTGACTGATGGTAAATCTGGGAAAAGTTTGAAGCCCTTGAAGTTACCAGCGTTGGTCTCGACCGAAGACAAGCGTAAGGTATTTTCCTGTCAGATGGTATCCAATGGTGATTCTTGAAGTTTCTAACTTTATGTTCCTTTGTTTTGGGGTTTAAGGTTTTGTGTGAATATAAGATGGTGATGTTACTGGAGATAAAAATGGTGACCATTCGATGCAGCTGTTGTTCCCTACCACTGTCTTGAGTTTCTTGATTTTACTTGTCAGGATGCCTATCACTAATGTATATCTGACATTGAATAGGATTCTATGAAAATCTGAATTGAAAATAATAATAGTGAAATTAATTCTAATATCGATTAAGGCTTGAGATGGGGCAAGATGCTTCAAGTTGAGGGCAAGACCTAAAACTTAGTCATGGGGAAGCTTTGTCAACTTCTAATATTTCTGCATAGCTGATCCACTTGGGTGGGCGTTGAGCAAAGACTTGTAAAGTACTGAATAATATTAATATATAGTAATGCACATGTCGCTGGTTCTCTTACCTGAAGTTATATTTTGAATCCATAAATACTATTAGTTTGATAAATTTTAGTTGTTCTTGTTCTGTTCTGGGAGTCTAAATGATATTGATGACATGCCATAAAATGCCATATGTTGCCAACTGGCACACACAAGACATTTAATTGCTTGCCGCATTGCTTGAGAGTCAATTGTGACGTGCCGATATATGCTAATATAATTTGTTCTTATCGTATGTCTCCATTCAGTCTTCTCTGGATGCTTTTCCAGTTTAAATAGGCATTTTATTAGCAGATTGAAGTTGTCTACTAATTAGTAGTTTTATGCAAGACTCATGATGCAGTCTTTTTCAGCATGCTGCAAAGCATTAACTTAGATCGACCAATGATGACCGATAATAATCTACATGATAGAGCAGCTTTTGGGGAGCTTAAGATACTGGATCCACCTGCTGGGTTTTATGCTATAGATTTTAATTTCTTTATTGGCAATATGATCTTTGTGTAGTCTGTTTCCTTTGCTATTACATCATATTGTAGCAAAATTATACACCACGAGCCAGTGCCAATGCAGTCTGATAGTAACGCACTGGTTAATTTAAATTTTTTGCTGACAATCATGTATCACATTATGTCTGTTAGAGATCTTAATTTTTAATTCTGTGTCTTTAAGGGTCAAAATATGGGACGAGTTCTGATCATTTGTAAGGAGTCCAACGAGTGCTAAAAAGATACTTTCAAGTAGAATTTGCAAGTAAGAATGGTCATGCATTTTACTGAATCTCTGGAAAGCACCAACAGCTTGAAGTCAAAACCACAAATGCCTTGTATAGTTTTGGCAGAATCAGCAGATGACTTTTTGGACAATAACATTCCTTTTCGCTTTAAAAGTTAAAAATGATAAATCTAAATTTTATATATTAAGCAATCATTTAAATGCCATGACCACATATAGTTTAATACCTTAGATGTCAATCATTTCGGTTTATTCCTGATGAGACCCACCAAGAAGAAAAAACCAAACTAACTCCAGATCTCTTCACCCACCAAATTCCTCACTGCCGAGGATGATTTATATTGGGACACATGATTTTTGAGACCTGTTTGACACTCTTTGATTTTTTAAATTTACTGATATTATTATTACTATTTCTTTTTTTTCCCTTCCGGGCGTGGATGTGGGTTTTTTGATTGATTGATTGATTGATTGTTTTTTTGTTTAGTTTTTGTTTTGTTTGTTTTTGTTTGTTTGTTTGTTGTTGTTGTTTTTTTTTTGTGGGGGGGGGGGGGGGGGGGGGGGTGTGGCAGTTTTCTTTGCTGGAGTTATCTTTGCTGGAGTTATCATTTGCAATACAAGCTATAATTTCAGTCTTGTAATTTCTTTTTAAGTATTGGTTGCGTGTTATGCATACTTGTCACCAAGTACTTTATAGCAATTGGAGAGGGCACCTTACAGTGACAGAACAAATTGACCCACAATTATTATGCCCATGTATACATGAACCAAGGTTGTTTCATGCTTTAACTTGTAAAACGTAGCATGCTTCTTTTGTTTAATATTATTAGGCTTTAATTATGAAGTTGATTCGGTATATTCAAATGTTTAGGCACTGAAAATAGTAGTTAGCTAAGGGGAAGCAGGCAACCGGCAAAACCATGAACTTCATATTTCTAGCATTAGCAGCAAAACTTGTCTCTCCATAATTTTAGGAATGTTGGAGTAGGCAATTGCATTCAGGCGCATTTTGTTTTGAAAATTATTTAAATTTTTGGATGTGTTTCCTGCTTGGGAGTTGCACTCACAAATGCACTGCCAAGTGCCAAGGATATGATTGCCATTGTTGGCAAGTCCTATATTAGACACTCATTTTTCATAATTGATTTCCCATTTTGTCAAGCTTGTGTTACTTTTCTTTAAAGAGGTGACCTAATAATATATTACACGTATCACATATCTCTGTTTAAAGCTTGCTTATTAAGATAGCCACTGTTATGATCTGTGAAATTTTAGCGGTTCAAGCTTCTTGCTGGCGATGATGACTTGCCTGTAAGGGATGATATTGGGGAGAGGCGGAGAAAACATGAACTCCGGGTGCTCGCTAGAGCTGGAGTCAACGTAGTAGACGAAGACGAGATGGAGGTCGATGAAAATGGCAAAAAGGAAACCGTGCCTACCGATGCTACCACTCTACAGGAAGATGAAGAAGAGCTAGAAGCCGAAGATGAATTCTACAAGCAAGTTAAGAAACAACGGGCTGTCAAACTCTTTGCTAAAGAACAACTATACTCAAGGTATATTTTCGTTATATCAGAACATGTTAGTTTATTGCCTTTCAACTTAAGGCGGCACAAGTGTGTGATGCATTGTGGTTGTTGTGACCTCTGCAGAACTCCAGTGGTTCCAAATCCTTCATTATCAGAAATTGGAGAAGACGACAAGCGACATATTACATATCAGGTCAGTTTTGGTTCATCTCACGTTGCAGATATGCTTGTTTCCGACGTCTTCTCTCAAATGTTGAAGTTTCATGGAAACTATTTTGTTTCGGCCAGATGGAGAAGAACAGAGGGCTTACTCGTAAGAGGAATAAGCTGACGAAGAATCCACGAAAGAAATACAAGGTAAATCATAAGCGATCTATACATTGCCGATGCCTTTGTAGGGTTGACATATGTTAATATTGCAATTGTTGTTGATGTTTGTTCAGATGAAGCACCAGAAGGCAGTCAAGCGGCGCAAGGGTCAAGTACCTGACATCAGGAAGCCTGCAGGGCCGTACGGCGGCGAGGCGTCCGGTGTCAACATCAACGTTAGCCGCAGCAGGCGACTTAAAAGTTGAGGGAGATGCCGAGTATAGTGTAATTGCAATTTTGGAATTTAGACGCAGACTAAGACATTGCATATGTATTCTAATTGCATGAGTAGAGTAATATATATCGCTAAATTCATTTACGAATTTGTTTTGTTGCCAAGCATGTTAGAAATGTAGCTGGACTTCATTTGTCTTGTTTTCGATTCCATGAACAGTCGAATTACAGAGAATTGTTTCAGTTCGTTGAAATAAAGAAATTGTGTGTGGAAAATTCTGTCTATGGATCCAAAAGTTAAAAATGTTACGTTATTGTAAACTCAATGAACATAACAATATCAATACATGATTGATGTTCACATTAAACTGTAAGTTTCTTTTGCAATTGTGTTCATTGAATTTAATAAGCTATGATGCAAATGTTTGAACATGTATTTAATAAGCTATGATGCAAATTGCGTTAAAACCCTCATCTTTGGATTCTGGTTTGTGGCTTGGAGATCCAACCCACAACGTGCCAAACAAGCATCCAACCGCGAACTAATTTCCGTCATTTTAGAACATCAATTTAAAAAAAAACCATTCTTCTAAAAAAAATTAAATTAGTTCCAGCATCACTCGTTTTTTTTCAACGGGTTTAGTTTAATACGTTATATCATACCATTTTCTAAAACAATCTTCACCTGCACACAATTTTCTTAGATATTCTGTTAAAATAAATGGTGTTAAATTAGATATTTAGACGGTATATGCTGTGTTAAACTAGCTTTCATTAAACAAACAAACAGTTTGTGCGCCGATGAATGGCAACCTGGTAAATAAGATATATATGTGAAGAGCAAAACGGTGGGCTCGCAAAGTTACTTCCCTACGGACGTTCATTCTCTACACATGCCACGTGTCAATCTATTCTTCGCTAATCCGACTGCGGACAAACATCAGTGACAATAATACACGCACAGACAGAGAAAAACACGATAATTCCGAGATGAAATTTTGCAATTTTTATTTTTAATATATGGTCCACAGCAGCCTACGTTGTAACTCCGCCGGCCATTTACGAAAAATCCATTCGATTTATCCCTCACTATAAACCTACCGAAAAAAACAGAGGAAGAAAATCATCCAAAAAAAATGGGAGCTGATGATGAGAAGCAGCAGCAACAGGAGAGGAAAAATGCGGTCTTGGCTGTTAATCCGAAGCCAAGTAAGGGATTTATCTCGTCGGCAGTTGATTTGATCGAGAAGGCCGTTGTTTACTTCATGCACGATTCATCAAAGCCTCATCATTGGCTTTCTGGGAATTTTGCGCCGGTGACGGAGACCCCGCCCTGTGGTGATCTCACAGTCAGAGGAACACTTCCTGTAAGCAAGATTGCCTTTTTTTGGGTGGGTTGGTTTGTGTGTTTTGGTTAATTTTGTGGGTTTTGTTCAATTTTCTTTTTTTGCAGGAGTGCTTGAATGGGGAGTTTGTTAGAGTTGGGCCCAATCCAAAGTTCAAGCCTGTTGCTGGATATCATTGGTAAAGAGTTTGATGATTTTTATGAAAATTTTCGTGTGCCCATCATAGTGATTGAGGGTTTTAAACGGTTACTTTTTTGTTTGCTATTTTTTAATACGCGTTTGGTGAGCAGAATTCTCAAATGTGCATCATGATAATGTATTTAATTATGTTTTTCTCTCTTTCGTGTGCAGGTTTGATGGAGATGGGTGAGTGCTATGAGACCTTTTGTACTCGGAGAACAAACCTGCTCATATTTCGAGCATTAAGTTTCTGATTCTGAATGCAAGTCAGAAAATTTATTTTTTAACATGAAAATATTCTTAACAAAAACAAATAAATATTTAAAAGATTACTGAAAATATGCAAGTTATAAGTTTGTCTCGGAGATTTTGCATGGTCATAGATTCAATACTGTCTATCACTCTCAAGTACTGTAGTCCAGAATGCTATAGCAGAGTATGAGTCATAATTTTGTTATGTAATTTCTCCATGGATGCTTAGAACTGGGACTCAACTATACATATAGATTAAGATATTAGATGTTTACTTATATAATTACTCCATCTTGCTATGGTAGACAAGGAACTCAAACAACTTTGTGATATTTTCAAAGTACTTTGCTTAAGTAATGTATGTTTTCCACTAGTGTAATGCTGAACCATCCGTCTTCGTTATATGTTTCTGTCAGCATAAAAGTTCTCATAGCTCAATATTACACTGTGAACTTTATTTGCCGAATAGAATCCATATTCATATAGTGGTAGATATCACATGGATCTTTATTTTTCTCATATTCATTGACAGTCATCCGTTTATGGTCAATATTTTGTCATGTGTGAGAACCGGAAAAGCATCGAAGAAGACAACAAGTGAAAAGTAGAGAAAAATATGTACTTCATATTTTTGACAATTTTTACATTTAAGATGCTCTGTTTATTGGGATGTACATGTCCAAAAGAACTTAATGGGTTTCTCTTACTATATTTGATTCTTTTTACCATGATACAGAATGATTCATGCCATGCGTATCAAAGATGGGAAAGCAACTTATGTTTCCCGTTATGTAAGAACATCTCGGATTAAGCAGGAAGAGTTTTTCGGTGGAGCAAAATTCATGAAGGTATCTAGCTAAGCCGAGATTTCTTATAATCCATATTCTCCATGATGCCTTTATTTAAGGATTGTCTTTTTCACAAGCCTTATAATTGGTTAGGGTAAGAAGAGTCAACTGTCAAGAGTTTATGACTAACTATTGTAGTCATGCTGTTGGCCTTCAGATATATTGTTGGGTTAATCAATTAGCATGACGATCAGCAATGAAGGATGGTTGTAGACAATGCATACATCACGTGGTAGATCCTAAATAATTTGGCGAATGACATGCCAAGGATACAATAGCAATTCAAGTATTATATGATGGCTCTCACTTGTTTAGGTGGTCCTTATGTCATGCTATTATGTTTGAAGTTATTGTTATTAGTATTATTATGTACTTTCAAAATTTTGCTCAAATGCCCTTTGAGTAGGTTTACACTTTTCTGTATATCAACCCTGTATGATCTTAAGATAACTCCATATTTCATTAATATTTGACATTGTTTGCAGGTTGGAGACATGAAAGGACTATTTGGATTGTTTATGGTCCAAATGCAAATGCTTCGAGCAAAGCTGAAAGTATTGGATGTTTCATATGGAATGGGGACAAGTAGGTTTTCACTTACAATGGAATCAACTAATATCTGTTTATGTATATTTACAAGGACTTGAGTCTTTTTAATTTCATATATTATCTTACCATGTGTCTTTTTCCCTATCTGGATGAGACCAAGCTAGCATGCCACTTTGTTAACGATGTCATCTGTTTTCAGGTAATACAGCCCTCATATATCATCATGGTAAACTTTTGGCTTTGTCAGAAGCGGATAAACCTTGTAAGTCCTCCGATGAGCATAGATTTCTGGGTGGATCATTTTGCATCGTGTCTGTAATTATCATCATCTTTTGAACCTTTTTATTTATAATATTGTGATAGCCCATAAGTTCTTCATGTACATAACTCTATTGGTGGATCCCTTTTTATGTTCCTATAACCATGTGTCTACGCTGTTATCCGTCGGAATGAGGTTGCCTCTGGAGTGGGAGACACACCTGAAGGTTGCCAGAAGTTCACAAAAGAATTGATTATGCTAAAATATATGACCCGTTGTCATGCTGACGTGAGTCTTTCGTGAGCTCATCCAAAATCCTGGCTGAGACAACTATGAAACAGATGAGCCATGGTGGCAAACAGAATCACATTCCTATGGATATGTCTATAATAATTTTTCTTTATCTCTGCAATGTGGTGTTTGTAGTTTTCCCAAGTGAACACTGCACTTGTTCAATTTGATTTGATAATACTTCACTTCTTGATGAGGAACTTCCCCATGCCTGTGACTATGTCAATAATATATTTAACTACCAGTATCTTCTAACCATTTTAAGAGAATACTAATCTATAAAATTTGGATTACTCCTATTTTGGTATTTATTTATTATTTTCTCCAGATGTTGTTAAGGTTTTAGAAGATGGAGACTTGCAAACTCTCGGGATGTTGGATTATGATAAAAGGTTGTCACATTCATTCACTGCTCACCCAAAGGTTGATCCATTCACTGGTAAGCCTGAGTCTGTAGATCATTTTTATTGCATTTTAAGTACTGACTCTGAGAAATATTAGTTTTTGGATGCAGATGAGATGTTCACCTTTGGTTACTCACACGCACCTCCTTATGTTACTTATCGGGTCATTTCCAAGTATGGTGAAATGTATGACCCAGTACCTATTACAATTCCAGACCCTATTATGATGCATGACTTTGCTATCACTGAAAATTATGCGATCTTCATGGACCTGCCTTTGTACTTCCGCCCAAAGGTAATTGATCAGCACATATTATAAAAAAGTGAGATATTTAATTGACTTAAGAAGATGACATACAAATCAATAAAATGATTGCTTGCATCATGGTTGGATAGTTTCCTTTATTTATAAACCATGCATCTAGTTGATATTTATTGAAGTGTGTCATGTTGTTTCTATTTTCAGGATATGGTGAAGGAGAACAAATTAATTTTTACATTTGATAATACAAAGAAGGCTCGTTTTGGAATACTTCCACGATATGCGAAAGATGACAATCTAATAAGATGGTTTGAGCTTCCGAATTGCTTCATATTTCATAATGGTGATCACCTCATCTTTTAGAAGCTCTGTGAATTTCCCGTGGCTCTGCAACGGAGAAAGAATTTTGACTATGTTTGTAATACTTAATAACTCATGATTGTTTTGTATTGTTTCCACGCATGTCAATAGTTCATGATATGCTTGTGCGTAAGGATGAAGGTGCTAACTTGGGGCAAGTTATTAAACTATGACTGGAGTGGTCTAGGTTCAAGGCTTGAAAAGTTCCAATAAATGAGGGGGCTTGGATTCTCACTCACTCAAAAATAGTAGTAAAAAATGAAATGAAAAATAATAAAATTAAAAGGAAGGGAGGAGGGATCTATTTTAATTAGCATAAGGTCCACTTCAGGTACCGATCCTATAAAAGTAGAACTTTAAAGACGCCCACATTCTCTGAATGGCAGCTCCTGGACATACACAAATAGAATGTTAGAAATCAAGTCCCTCATTCAACAAGTACAAGGGTCTAGATATTTCAAACCAAGCTCAACCAGCTCCTGGTTATATATGAGTTAAGATTTCGGAACTACAAGTCAGCATCTAAAGTCTTCAGTCATGGAAGATATCTCAACAAGTCTCATGCATCAGTCTCTAACATTCCTCATTACGACATCATGACAGTATCTTCCACAAGCTCCCGTCTAAGATTACCTAAAGGTCTACTTGTCAGGAAATATATCGTCCATTTCCTTTATTTGTCTTTCTGCTGCTATATTGTTAGATTTGGGTGAAAATGGTGATTAGCCACTAATGACGGCTATCACTTCTTATTTATATCAACTCTCTCTTTTCTTTACACACACACAATAACACACAATACTCCCCCTCAAGATGAGCAAAAGATATTTATCATGCACATCTTGTTACAAGCATCCTCCACTCCTTTAGAGTTCAACCCCTTTGTAAGGCAATCAGCTAGTTGCTGTCCAGAAGTAATGTAGGAGATCTCCAACTGTTTCTTGTCCAATCTTTCTTTAATGAAGGACCTGTCAATCTCTATGTGCTTCGTTCTATCATGTTGCACTGGGTTGTTGGCAATGTTAATTGCTGACTTGTTATCACACAACAACCGCAATGGTCCTTCTCTCAGCAGACGTAGCTCTTGTAGAAGTGATCTCAACCAGATCATCTCACAGGTACTAAGCACCATAGCACGATACTCTGCCTCTGCAGTGGAACGAGCCACCAAATCTTGCTTCTTGCTGCGCCAAGAGACTAAGTTGCCCCCAACAAACACACAGTAGCCCGAGGTCGATCTCCTATCATCCAAGCAACTGGCCCAATCCGCATCACAGTAGCCTGTCACATTCATGTGACCATGACTACCAAATAATATGCCTTTTCCTGGACTATTCTTCAGATACCTCAGTATCCTGAGGACTGCCTCCATATGTCCAGTCCTAGGATCATGCATGTATCTACTTACCACACTGATAGCATAGACAATGTCAGGTCAGGTATGGTATAAGTAGATAAGGCGTCCAACAAGTCTCTGGTACCTTTCTTTGTCTACTGGCTCCCCTGATTATGAATGCAATCTATGATTTTGATCAATATGAGTAACTGCTGGACGACACCCCAACATACCAGTCTCAGCCAGTAAATCCTGGGCATACTTCCTCTGTGAGAGAACTATACCCTTCCTGGACCTAGCAATCTCCAGTCCAAGGAAATACCCCAACTGTCCAAGGTCCTTGACCTCAAATTCTCTCGCCAATCTAGCCTTCAAGTGAGAGATTCCCTCTTCATCATCTCCAGTGATAATAATATCATCAACATACACAGCCAGAAGGGTAATCCGCTGTCCTGAATGCCTATAGAATACAGTATGATCACCATTACTCTGCTTGTAGCCCATAGTGATGACTGCACGCCTGAATCTGTCAAACTATGCCCTTGGAGATTGCTTCAGCCCATATAAAGACTTGTCCAGCCTACATACCTTTCCCATCGTCTGTTGTGTGCTAAAGCCAGGTGGAACCTCCATGTATACCTCATCCTGTAAGTCTCCATGCAAGAAGGCATTTTTTACATCTAACTGATGCAATTTCCATCCAAAATTCGCTGCACAGGATACCAGTACTCTCACAGTACTCATCTTTGCCACTGGGGCAAATGTCTCATCATAATCAATCCCATAAGTCTGACTATAGACCTTGGCAACCAGCTTCGCTTTGTACCTGTCCACTTTCCCTTCTGGAGTTTGCTTTATTGTGAATACCCACTTGCAGCCCACAGCTTTCTTCCCTGCTGGAAGTGAGACAAGTCTCCATGTCTTGTTCTTCTCCAGTGCTTCGAGTTCTTCGAGCATTGCTTTCTTCCACTGGGGATGTTGCTTTGCCACTCGCCAATCACTCGGTATAGAGATAGACTGTAAGGATGCAATGATAGCCATATATGCAGGTGTAAGAGAAGCATAGGAGACATGATTAGCAATATCAGTCTCGTATCCATACCGTACAGGAGGCCTGCCGACATTGATACGAGGCTCCCTACGAGATGCAAGTGGAAGATCTAAACTAGAGGAAGGCAAAGAAAGGTTACCATCCGTGTTAGGAGAGAAAGGCAGTAAGGAAGTCGGGACTCGAGCAGGCGTGATAGACTGATCAATCTCGACATGTGGCTGTGGAGCTAGTGGTTCTTCAGTGGGGGAGATGTCTTCTTGTTGTTCTCCATCGCCATGACTACCCTTCTGTCTCCTGCTATATTTCTTGTCGTACAACCTGTCTTCCACCAAAGGCTTTTCCTCCTCTTCCACCAAGGTCCTTTCCTCCTCCCTGCTATCAGTATCAGTACCAGTAGGCCTGACAGGACACGGTATAAGTCCAACCACTACCCTCCTGTCATCAGTCTCCCCCTCTCGACCAACTCCTCCTGTGTTTGGAGAGGCACCAGTATTAAATACTGGTATAGAATCTGTCAGTCCTCCATAAAAAGGCTCAGTCTCCCTGAACGTCACATCCATACTCACAAACAGCCTTCTTTCTGAGGGACTCCAACACCATAGCCTTTCTGATTTGAAGGATACCCAACAAATATGCATTTAATTGCCTGAGCATCCAGCTTCCCCACAGAAGGTCTATGATCCCTCACAAAGCATGTGCATCCAAACACTTTTGGTGGAACTACAAAAGTGTTCTTTCCCATAAGAATCTCACATGGGGACTTCATACCAAGCATCCGCGAAGGCATCCTATTGATGAGATAGGTGGCTGTCATCATTGCTTCACTCCACAATATCTTATGTACATTCATGGTGAGCATGAGTGACCTAGTTACCTCCAACAAGTGTCTATTTTTCCTTTCAGCAACTCCGTTCTGTTGAGGTGTGTTGGGACAAGTGGTTTGGTGAGTTATCCCACTCTAAGATAGATAAGATGCAAACTCCCTGTTTACATACTCTGTCCCATTATCCGTTCTCAAGAGCGGATCTTGGCGTCACACACATTTCTGACACTTCTATGGAAGTCCTGGAAACACTTCAACGCTTCGCTTTTGTTTTTCATCATGTAAAGCCATGTCATCCGAGAATGACAGTCTATGAAAGTGATGAACCACCTGAACCCACTTACTGAAGTCACTGGGCAGGGCCCCCAAACATCTGAGTGAATAAGATGGAATCTCTCTACACTCCTCATCCCCACACTAGGATATGATGTCCTAGTGTGTTTCCCAAATTCACACGCATCACACTTCAAATTCATTTTATTCACTCTATTCAAAATCTCAGGATACATTTTATTCAACATATCAAAAGGCAAGTGTCCCAACTGACAATGTAATAAAAGTACCTTCCTTTCCTTCTCTTCACCAACGACGGCCAATGCAGCATCCCCACTAGCTCTGTCAAGATACCACAGTCCATCACGCCTGACGCCAGTCCCAAGCCTCCTCCCAGTCTTCCTTTCCTGCAACACACAATGAGTAGAGTCAAAAGTAATGCTACAGTCAAGATCATCAACAATAGAGCCAACAGATAAAAGGTTGACGGGAAAAGATGGGATGTGAAGGACTGAAGAGAGGCATATGGAGGGAGTGCACTGAATAGTGCCAATCCCTTTAATGGGTTGGGATGTACCATCAGCTGTCTGAACAGTTTCATGAATGGTATGTGGTTTATATGTGGAAAATTGTCTATATGCACCTGACACATGACTAGATGCACCTGAGTCAATAATCCACTCTATATGATCTCTACATGAAAGAGCTGATTGGTTACCTGATCCTGTGTGAGCGAAGTTGGCAAAATTACCGAATGGCGAAGCAACATCTCTAGTCTGGTCTGCATGACTCTTCGAACTCTCAGTAGTAGACCTGGACTGTCTCCGCTGCTCTAGATCTGACGCCTCAGCTGGCGTAGCCTCAATCATCACTGTCTCCTGTCGTCCATCAGCAGTAGCAAAGTTGGCCCGTGGGCCGCCACGACCTCGTCCACGGCCTCCACGGCCCCAACGACCTCCTCCTCTGCCTCCTGTGCCACGTCCTCGTCCACTACCCTTCTGTGGGCAGTTAAAGCTCAGGTGCCCCTTCACCCCACATGTGTAGCACTCTCGATCCTCGCTCACTGCTGCCACTGCCGGTATAGCCAGTGCAGCCCGAGTGACCTGAATACCCTCATCCTTCATAACTCTCAGTCTGGTCTCCTCCTGTGCCATTGCAGCTATGGCATCCTCCAGAGATGGGATAGAGGATAAGTGACACATACTCGCCCTCCTGACCTCAAAATCTCCATTCAGGTTCCTCAGAAAATGAGTCACACGCCTACGCTCCACCCACTTCCTGTGTATCGCAGCACTCCTAGGATCAGGCAGATCAATAGGGTCATAGTGGTCTAACTCTGACCACAACCTTTTCAACTCCGCAGAGTAGGCTAGAATAGACATCTCCCCCTGCTTCAAGGTGTCGACCTTGCCCTGAACCTCCATCATAAGCATCACATTCCCTGCTCCAGAATACATTTTCTCCACCATACTCCATATCCCTGCAGCACTCTCTATGGCCTCCACCATCCCAGCAATGGGTGGAACCATCGATGTCATCAACCAAGCAGCCACCAGTGAGTTGGTGGTGCTCCACACTTTCCAATCATCCCGTCTTATCCACCGGTTCACTACATGAACCCAGAACATGGCCTTCTAACCCCTTCGACTTCAGGATGAGAAGCACCCTCCTGGACCAACTGAGGTAATTCTTCGTCCCTTCCAATTTCACATCATTGGGCATCAACTCCAGCTTCTGCACTGGTCGTGAAGGCGTCGATCCACTCGAGGATCCCAACTCCTTCGAAGCAAGCAGCTTCGTTATCTCCCCAATGAAGGCCTTCATGTCAGTTGAGGTAAGATTGTCCTCCATCTCTCCAGATCCGCAGATCTCTCCTTTCTCCCTCCTTAGATCCGTAGATCTACTTCTCTTCTTCCTCTTCTGAGAGGGATCACAAAATGTGGAGCAGCGGCAGCGGAGAAGCGTGGAGCAGCAGAAGTGGCAGCGGCAGGGGCTAGCGACGCACGCGCAGCGGCAGCGGTAGCGGCTGCGACGCGCTCGCACGCGTTTAGCGGGTGGCGGCGCGCAGCAGCGGCGGGTGGCTGGCGGCGCGCGCAGTTGGCGGCGGCGGCGCGTGGGAGGGCGGCGCGGGGTTTTTTTGGGGTAGGGTTTAGGTTTGGCTCTGATACCATGTTAGATTTGGGTGAAAATGGTGATTAGCCACTAATGACGGCTATCACTTCTTATTTATATCAACTCTCTCTTTTCTTTACACACACACACAATAACACACAATATATATCTATTCATCTTCTTATCTTTTAACCTCGTTACACTTCCAGCAGTTCCCATCATTTCCTTTAGAAGTTTTATTTGTGAGTTCTTCATGGTATTGTAGTAAGTTTTGCAGGTGTGATGACTCATGCTTATATGAACATGAAAGCACAGGTTAAAGCTGAAGATTGCACTATTTTCTGTTCATGAATAAATTTAACCTGTGGTACTTATAATAAATTATTAGCACTCATGGACTACATCCTTTGTTCACACATGCATACACAAGAAAAAAATTAGTAGGCATGCGTCTTTATGAATTGTAACATCATTGTACTAGAAGCATAGTCATGGAGAATTGGCAGCAGAAGCTAAATATAGGGTTCTACAATGATGGTGGGATTTGAGAAATAGAATTAGGGATCAAATGGAGTCGGGGATGAACTAGGGTTAAGAATTGATAGATTAAAAAGATGACTAAAGGATGGCTTTAGGACCTCATGCTCATGAGCCTCACACTCCCACTAACGAGCACCTTATGTGCAGATAGATTTTTAAGAGATATTGGGTTCCTCACAAACCTATTATAGTTTCTCTTGATAACAAATCATTCTAATTCAATAACTCTGCTTAAAAATTCTGATTACATGCTTACCCTGTCTGGCTTGTTGAGAAAGAGGAAGCTTCTTTATAACACTAAGCTATGTGCTCAACATATGCACCTAAAATAAAATTTAAAAACACCCAAATCTTCTCAACTTGAGCTCTATCAATGTCCCATTGCCAATGCTGCAGTCTATAACAGTAATCACTCCTCGTTAAAATATACATGTATTGGGATCTTCAAGAGTAATCGTCAGACATTACATGCAACTCTGGGCAATTCGCTGCCTTCTCCATCCTTTTCGGCCGCCATGAATTCAAGTTGAAGAGAATCCTCAACATGAAGGTTAAAAAGCTCTCAATACATATATATTTTTTGGTGGTATTGGGACCACACTAAATATATATATGTATTGAGACCACACCAAGCCAAAGGAATGGTTTTGCCATTAGGCATGCTTGCTTTCCAATATGATACGGGCGATACTCATCAGTATTGACCGAGATTTCAAACCATGGTTTTATGAGCGAGAAAATCTTTTATATGGCCTAGTCTAGGTGTAATCATCAAGCTATGGTATCAACTGGAAAATATTATTCTTAAATTATAATAATAAATTAGAATAATAAAGTAGAATATTGATATGCCATATTTATTTGGTTTACATGAAGTACTTTTAACCATTAGAATATTGTTATTATTAATCAGTCATGTTTCATTTACTTTAGTGTTAAGCTCACCCCAAATTTTTTAGATCCAAATACTAGCTAATGGTTGGAGGATCTTCTTGTGACAAGCTCATTGATGATACTGAGACGTAGTATTTTGGGTAGCCAGTCCGTATGCTGTGGCATAAGAGAATTTTAGTATCATTGAGGAAATTTAAAGATCCTTACGTTCACTGTCTTTACACTTCAATACAAAGCTAAGCGGAGAGTTCAATTTGACACCAGTTTGGTGGTGTCCAGAACATATTCACTATTTTTTTTTGAACTGTCCAAGGGAATTGCATACATTTAATTGGGTTATAATGAGTTAATAGTTTGTTATGTAAATTCTTAAATTAAAATGAAAGTATAATACATATAAAAGGTATGATAATTTCATACATTTTTGTAAAAATAACATGTGCTTCTGCACGTGTCAATATATATAACTTCGTATAACACCATGACCTAATTGGACCATTGTTATCACCCTTTGATTCTAGATACTTTAGGCACATCAATTCTACATGCTTGGTGATGGTTTCATGGAAATTATTCTTGTTACGCGCGAAACATCTTGTGCATGATATATGGTCAGCATGATATATCTATCATTCAAGTCATCCCAAATAATCTATTACTCGGAGACACATTCAGACTTGTTATTATTGCTTTAATTTACTTTTGTGTGTGTGTGTTGGGGTGGGGGGGGGGGATCTTTTCATTAATATCTATCACTCTCTCAGGTATTCCTTTCAGGATTTGAACACTGCATATTATTTACCATTTTACTCTTTTTATATTTTCCCATCTGGCCTGCTCATATGCTCTCAAATTACATGGCAGTTTAGTCCTACTTTTAGTTCATGGAGATTCTGCTGTGTGGACTTTTTCTGGGGTGGGGTTTCTGATGCTTCTGTGTGTTTCTTTTATCAGCTAATGCTTGGGAGGAAGGTGATGAAGTTGTTCTAATCACTTGTCGCCTTCAGAATCCAGATCTGGATATGGTCAGTGGATCTGTCAAAGACAAGCTCGAAAATTTCACAAATGAGCTGTATGTGCTTCCAAATCATTAATGCTTTAATTTTCATAATCTGAGCTGTCCATTCTAACTACTGTCTTGTTCTCTTAGATATGAGATGAGGTTCAACATGAAATCAGGAGCTGCTTCGCAGAAGCAACTATCAGTATCTGCAGTAGATTTCCCTCGGATCAATGAAAGTTACACAGGAAGGTACTTGTGTAAATTCATTTTTTTGTTACAAGTTGGTAAAACTTTTGAATGGGCCTGAAAGATAAAACACAATCAGAAAATTAAACATTAAAGTTTTGCTATTTTGTGACCTCAGTGGAATTTGTTTTCTATTTTGTTCGTGTCAGTTGTGTTGGTCTAGCAAAGTGCAGCCAAGGACGTGTGCTGTTATGCATGTTTGACAAGTTAAGAGTTTAATTCGTTTCAGTAGACATTTAAAAAAAAAGCTATCTAGGTTAAAATAACCAAGGAACACAATGAAATTGTTAGATGTATATGTCCCTTTGTATAGGGTCTTTTGTGCTTATTTATCTTTTCCCTGTACTCTATATATATCGGGCTATTGCCCTTGGAATAATACAAGAGAGTTTATTCCTAACATGGTATCAGAGCTAGATTTAACCTAAACCCTAGCCGTCTTTTTGCTCTCTCCCCCGCCGCGTCCCGCTCTCACCGGAACCGCCACATCCCGACGTCACATCAGCGAGATCTGAGTCAGAAGTTGCCTCTCGCCTGTGGGTCTCGCCTGCGGTGGTATCTCGCCGCATCGCCAAGCCGCCCCGTCGCATCGCCAAGCCTGTGGGGTCTCGCCTACGATCAGCTTCGCAGCAGCCGGCGCAGCTTTCGCCGCCGGGGCCTTAGGCTTAGTCGGCTTCCTCGCGGGCGACTTGACCCTAGCAGTCGCCGCCTCTCGCCGCATCGCCAAGCCGCCCCGTCGCATCGCCAAGCCGCTTCGCCTGCGGGGCCTCTCGCTGCATCGCCAACACCGATATTCCTCTGTCTCGATCTCCCTCCCAAAGTAGCAGCCCCGATTTCCTCCTCTGCTCCGATCTCTCTCCCCGCATCGCCGGCGCAGCCTTCCTCTTTGGTGCAGCCGCCTTCCCCGACTTCCCCCGTCTCCGCTCCCCTCCTCTGTTCGGAACAGAGGAGCCCGCATCGCACTCGTCCAGCAGCAAATCCTCCTCCCGCCGCTGTCCCCTGTCCCTGTTCGACGCCAAGTTATCTGCACATCACAATGGTTGCTTTTTAAGAACAGACATTGAGACTGGAATGCAATTGATACATATCATAACAAATCGAATCGGGATACTTACTCTGTCTATATAGAGAGCACCCATAGTGGTATTTGCTGAGACCGCCAGTGGCAGTTCGACACCGCAGTGGTATTTGCTGAGACCGCCAGTGGCAGTTCGACACCGCCGCCCCCGCCTCTGATCCGACTGCCGGTGCCCCCCTTCATATGGCGTCTCCTACGGATCTACCTCTTCATCATCATCATGTTGCTATCCCTCGGTGTTCGTTGATTTTTGATGGCCTTAATTATAAGGAGTGGGTACCGCACATTCGTCTCCATATGCGCGGTCAGCGTCTTTGGGACCTTCTCACTGGCGATCGTCCTTGCCCACCGCGACCGGTGCTTCCTAGCGAGAGCCCACTCCCCCCCACTGCTGATGACACCGCCAAGAAGGCGGCAACCGATGCGTATGCGACTGCTGTTGCTGCTTATTCCTCTCAGGATGTTCTCTATCGGCGGTGGTGTGATGACGATGCTCGTGCCGCCAACATCCTCATCGCTAGCATTGATGTGTCCCTGACAGGCGACATTGTGAGTTTGGCAACGTCTCAGCTGATGTGGGATCATCTTCGCTCTCACTATGAGCCTACCGGTGACTCCCTCTACCTTGCTGTCGTCCGACAGGAGCAGGCTCTTCAGCAGGGTGATGCCACGGTCGATGAGTTCTATGCACAGATATCTGCTATCTGGCGTCAGCTCGACTCTTTGGGACCAGCGATCTGTCGTATCTGCCAGTGTTGCCAGCATCAGCACTCCCACCTGCAGCTTCGTCGGGTCTATGGCTTTTTGACCCGACTTCGGCCTGAGTTCGAGCAGATACGTGCCCAGCTGCTTGCCCGTCACCCACGCGTGACGTTCTTGGAGGTACTTGCTGCTATTCGTACTGAGGAGACTCGTCTTCGTACTGCTGGTCTATTGTCACCCTCTGCTTCTGTTTTGGCGACCCGTGCTCCTGCTTCTTCTGCTCCTATCACACCAGATCTGCCTTCTGCTACAGCACCCGTGCGAGGTGACACCAGACGCTGCACCTACTGCCACCGAGACAGACATGTGGAGGCGCAGTGTCACAAGAAGCGGAGGGATCAGGCTGCTGCCAAGAAGAAGAAGGGGACTGACACTGGGGGTTTCCCCTATCAGAGGAGCTCTACCCCGTCTGATACTGAGCAGGAGCTTCTCACGTTATTTCGTCGGATGTCTGCTTCTGGGGCTTCAGGCTCTGCTTCTTCTGCCAGTCAGCCTCCAGGTACTGCGACACCATCTTCCACCACCTCAGGTACCTCTCCTTGGATCCTTGACTCTGGCGCTTCATTTCATATGACTCCTGACCCTACCACTTTACATTCCATTAGTACTCCCTCCCGCTCTGTCACAGTTCTCACTGCAGATGGCACCCCACTTTCAGTTACTGGGCTAGGCACACTTTCTAGTCCCACTTTTCATGTCCCTGCTGTGTCCCTCGTTCCAAAACTCACCATGCAGCTTATGTCGGCAGGCCAACTTACTGATCATGGATGTCGTGTTATTCTTGATTCTGACTCTTGTTCTATCCAGGATCGTCGCACGGGCACTCTAGTTGGTTCTGGCCCCCGCAGGCGTGATTCTCCGCGTCTTTGGGAGCTTGACTGGCTTCATCTTCCTTCCGCTGCCTCTGCCAGTCCTCCCATCACCACTATTGCCTCCGCCTCTGCTGCATCCTCCACCGGCTCATTTGCCCAGTGGCATCATCGCTTAGGACATCTCTGTGGTTCGCGTCTTTCTTCTTTGGTTCGTAGAGGTTTATTAGGGTCTGTCTCTGGTGATATGTCTTTAGACTGTATGGGCTGTAAACTAGGCAAACAGTTACAGCTACCTTATCCTACTAGTGAGTCTGTCTCCCAGAGTCCTTTTGATCTTGTTCACTCAGATGTATGGGGTCCGGCTCCCTTCGTTTCGAAAGGGGGTCATCGTTACTATATTATATTTATAGATGATTTTTCTCGCTACACGTGGATATACTTTATGTCCTCTCGTACTGAGGTTTTGTCTATTTATAAATCTTTTGCTACCATGATCCGTACACAGTATAGCACTCCCATTCGGGTTCTTCGTGCTGACTCTGCTGGAGAATACTTATCTCGGCATCTTCGTGACTTTCTTGATACCCAGGGCACTCTCTCACAGTTTTCCTGTCCTGGGGCTCATGCCCAGAATGGCGTTGCTGAGCGCAAGCATCGTCATTTACTTGAGACTGCTCGTGCCCTCATGATTGCTTCCTCTGTTCCCCCTCAGTTTTGGGCTGAGGCTGTATCTACTGCTACATATCTCAGCAACATGCAGCCATCCTCTCCTCTTCAGGGTGCGATTCCACTTGAGCGCCTTCCTACACCACCTCCAGATCTACCGTCCTATCCTGAGCTTCGTCTTTTTGGCTGTGTCTGCTATGTCTTGTTGGCCCCTCGTGAGCGTACCAAGTTGACAGCCCAGTCTGCTGAGTGTGTCTTTCTTGGATATAGTGCTGTGCACAAGGGATATCGGTGTTGGGATCCTGTTGCTCGACGGTTGCGGATTTCTCGTGATGTGACTTTCGATGAGTCTCGTCCCTTCTTCCCTCGTCCTTCTTCATCTTCCAGTCCGGCTTCCATTGTTGAGCCTCTTTTGTTTCTCACTTTTCCTGATAGTCCATTATCCACCATTCCACCACCCATACCTCCATCACCTGTGCCCTCAGCTCCACCACCAGTGCCCCTTGTGCCTCCGGTCACCTCTGCTCCTACCCCAGGACGTGTTTCTCCCTTTCCTCTTCACTACACTCGTCGTCAACGAGTCGAGGATCCTCCTGCAGTGCCTTCTCATGAGATGCCTTCCATCACCAGTGACCCTCCTGAGTTGCCCTCTTCCTCCAGTGACCCTCCTCGTTACCACCTTCGTGATCGTGACTCACTACGCCCTCCTGGTCGGTTTACTTCTCTGGGTGCTATTCTTTCTGAGCCGACCTCTTATCGGGATGCCGCTGCTCACCAGGAGTGGCAGCATGCTATGGCAGAGGAGATTGCTGCGCTTGAGCGTACTGGTACGTGGGATCTTGTACCCCTGCCTGCCCGTGTTCGTCCTATCACGTGCAAGTGGGTTTACAAGGTCAAGACCAGATCTGATGGTACTCTGGAGCGCTACAAGGCTCGTCTTGTAGCGCGCGGTTTTCAGCAGGAGCATGGGATAGATTTTGAGGAGACTTTTGCTCCTGTTGCTCATATGACTACTGTTCGCAGTCTTATTGCTGTTGCTGCTGTTCGTTCATGGACTATTTCCCATCTTGATGTCAAGAATGCTTTTCTAAATGGCGTTCTTGATGAGGAGGTTTATATGCGGCCACCACCTGGTTATTCTGTTCCCGAGGGCATGGTTTGCCGCCTTCGTCGCTCTCTATATGGACTTCGGCAGGCTCCCCGTGCTTGGTTTCAGCGGTTCTCTTCTGTCGTCACTGCTGCTGGTTTTATTGCGAGTGATCATGATCCTGCTCTCTTTGTTCATACTTCATCTCGTGGTCGGACGCTTCTCCTTTTGTATGTGGATGATATGATTATCACTGGAGATGATCCCCAGTTTATTGCTTTTGTGAAAGCACGGCTGAGCGAGCAGTTCCTTATGACGGATCTTGGCCCTCTTCGTTACTTTCTGGGGATTGAGTTTTCCTCCACACCTGATGGCTACTATCTCTCTCAGGAGAAGTATATTCAGGATCTTCTTGATCGGGCTTCTCTTGTTGATCAGCGTACCGCTGATACACCGATGGAGCTGAATGTCCATCTTTGCTCTACTGATGGTGAGCCTCTTCCGGACCCCACTCGTTATCGCCATCTTGTTGGCAGTCTGGTCTATCTTGGGATCACTCGGCCGGATATTTCATATTCCGTGCACATCCTTAGCCAGTTTGTTTCTGCACCTACTCAGCTTCACTACAGCCACCTTCTTCGTGTCCTGCGTTATCTGCGCGGGACCAACCACCGTCGATTATTTTTTCCACGCTCTGGCCCTTTACAGCTCCATGCTTACTCTGATGCGACTTGGGCCAGTGATCCTTCTGATCGTCGGTCTCTATCTGCCTATTGCGTCTTCCTGGGTGGCTCTCTCATCACTTGGAAGACCAAGAAGCAGCAGGCGGTTTCTCGATCGAGTGCAGAGGCTGAGTTGCGTGCTATGGCCTTGTTGACATCAGAGATTATTTGGTTACGTTGGTTACTTGAGGATTTTGGCGTCCCCATTTCCACACCTACTCCTTTGTTGTCTGACAGTATAGGTGCCATCAGTATTGCTCGTGACCCGGTGAAGCATGAGCTCACCAAGCACATTGGTGTGGACGCCTCTTTTACGCGTTCACAGGTACGGGATAAGGTTATTGCTCTCAAGTATGTGCCTTCTGAGTATCAGCTCGCGGATTTCTTCACAAAGGCCCAGACTAGAGCACAGCACAGCTTTTATCTTTCCAAACTCAGTGTTGTTGATCCACCATGAGTTTGAGGGGGGGTGTTAGATGTATATGTCCCTTTGTATAGGGTCTTTTGTGCTTATTTACCTTTTCCCTGTACTCTATATATATCGGGCTATTGCCCTTGGAATAATACAAGAGAGTTTATTCCTAACAGAAATGACTTCAACCCTTCAGCCACATGAAGTCTGTACCTTTAACAGTTTTGACTTCTTCTTTGTAATAATTCACTTATTTTCTGTAGCAGTGAGCCTGAGATGGTTGGATATAGATGTCATACCCTTGTATTTGCTTCATGTTATCTCGCATTATTTGGAAATTTGTGTTGTTAAAATATGCAGATTTTAGGAGGATGGTGCTATAAAATTCAGAGAAGGAAAGGACTTATCGGTTTGCCGAGGCATGCTAGGCACTGTCCTTAAGAGTAGATTTCCGCCCCTCAGAGTATGAACTCGGTGCAAGACAGGTCCAGCGGCTACCCTCCAGGATTCAACGACAACGGCCTTGTAAGTGTGCACTCACAGTACAAGGCTCCAGCGAGCAGCAACAGTTCTTCGATCTCGCAGGAAGAGGAAGAGGAACAGCAGGGGTTGACGGTAGCAAGAGATCTGCAGCAACAGAGGATCTGCAGATCGAGGAAGCTGTTTGCGGCAGTGGATGCAGAGGCGAACGAGGAAACAACAACAGCAACAGAAGTTTTTTGGTGGAAGAGTGAATATAATACTTCGCAGTGTACAAAACACTTGACAGCGTTGAGTTTATATAGCTAAAGAAATATGACTGTTGGAATTCCGTAATTATGAGAGAGATTTAATTCTGACATTTAATGAAAATATAGCTGTTGCAATATTAAACGAAAATAAAGCTGTTGGCCATTAAACAGCGCAATAAAAAGGAAAATGGCAGTTGGGAAAAATTAAAACCGCAATGGGCTTTTCAAATTCTGCCAAACAAATGGGCTAAAAAATTTGACGCAAAACTCGGGCACTCCGCGCGCGCGCCCGTGAACCCCCCCTGCGCAGGCGCGACGCCAGCGCACTCACGCCAAGGTTTTCCGGATCCGACGCCCAGATTTTCCATTCGGTTCAATCCGGGTTGGGCTCGGCCCCTTGCTTGGGCTCATGCGCACGCGAGCTACCCCCAAGTCCTAGCCCATTAACAAGTCCAATAGCCCATTAACAAGATGACTATAATATACCCATTCAAAGGTTGTCTCACATCCGATGTGTGACTATCTTTATCTCTTTGAAATGGAGAAATATCCAACAATCCCCCACTATTTCAAAATTTCAAGAGGTAAGGGAAAAAGAATCCAAGATGAGGAAAAAGGAAAGATTTCGAGATCGAATACGACAATTCAATACATTAGCAATGGTGACTTTCGGTCTATGAACCATTACTTAGGGAATGAAAGTGTGTTCTACAAGAAGTTGGTGAAACATATAGTTTCTATGAACCAATCTCCTTTATTGTAAAACATTGACTTACAACCCATATTAAATCATCAATGAATAGTTGCTTGCTCTTTCGGGTTAGCACGTTTCGGCCATGCGCCATACCTGGATTTTCATGAGTGCTCTAGTGAATGTACCCAAATTCGCATAAGAAGCAGCCCCACTTCCACACCCATATAGGTGGACCCATCAAGTGTGCTCGACGATTATGCACACCACCCAACAAGGGCTATGGTTTCCATTAAGAGTCATATGCTCACCCTCTCTCATCGTCGATAGCACTATCTACACCATAGGAAGGGACATGAACATAATGATAGTGCTCCTCACGATCAACAAGTGACTTGTTGTTACCCATATGAACCTACTTCATGAGATCATCAATCACATAGGTTGGGTTACTATCACTCTTGACCTATGTTTTCGATATAAGTCACATTCCCCTCGATGTACTTTCCACTAACTTCCTATTTAGTGGTTTTGTCAGAGGATCTGCCAAATTCATCTCTGACCTCACATAATCAAGGGATACTATCACATGATCTAGCAGCTGCCTCACAATAGAGTGCCTTAGGCGTATATGCCTACTCTTCCCATTAAAAACTTTATTTTTGGCTTTTGCAATTGCAGCTTGGCTATCACAATGGATAGACACAGACGGTACCGGTTTTTCACAAATGGGAAGATCACTAAGAAGGTCCTTAAGCCACTCGGCTTCACTACATGCCTTCTCCAAGGCAATAAACTCGGATTCCATAGTAGACCGAGCAATACAAGTTTGCTTGGAAGATTTCCAAGACACAGCACCTCCACTAAGTGTAAAAACATAACCACTTGTGGATTTAAGCTCATCTGAATCAGAGATCCAGTTTGCATCAGTAAAACCTTCTAAAACTGATGGATCACCACTAAAATATAATCCATATTCAAGAGTTCCTTTCAAGTATCTCATAACTCTTGACAAAGCATTCCAATGATCATTATTAGGATTTTGAGTGTAACGACTCAATCTACTAATAGCATATGCAATATCAGGACGAGTACAATTCATCAAATACATTAAGCTACCAATGATCTGAGCATATTTAATTTGTGAAACAGATTCACCAAAATTTTTAGTTAAGTGTAAACTAGCATCATATGGAGTAGCTACAGGTTTTTGATCATGATATCCAAACTTTTCATGCATTTTAATAACATAATATTCTTGAGAAAGCATAATACCACTAGGTGTCTTAGTTAACTTAATACCTAAGATCACATCAGCTTCACCCATGTCTTTCATATCAAACTTAGAAGGCAAGAATGACTTAGTTGCATTTACTACATCTAGGTTGGTGCCGAGAATAAGCATGTCATCAACATATAAACAAATAATAACACCAACATCATTATCAAACTTTGTGTAAATACATTTATCAGCATCATTTATATGAAAACCATTTGAAAGCAAAACAGAATCAAATTTATCGTGCCATTGTTTTGGAGCTTGTTTTAAACCATAAAGAGATTTAAACAAGTTTGCATACTTTATGTTCATTTCCAGGAGTGATACAACCTTCAGGTTGTTCCATATAAATCTCTTCTTCTAAATCTCCATTCAAAAAAGCAGTATTTACATCCATTTGATGGATAACAAGACTATGTATGGAAGCTAAGGCAACCAAGACACGGATAGAAGCTATCCTAGTGACAGGGGCAAAAGTGTCAAAGTAATCAATGTCTTTCTTTTGGTTGAAACCTTTAGCAACTAATCTAGCTTTGAACTTGTCAATAGAACCATCAGGTTTAAGCTTCCTTTTAAATATCCACTTGCAACCAATAGTTTTAGCTCCTGGGGGCAAGGTAACAAGTTCCCAAGTGTGATTTGACATAATGGATTCTAATTCACTGTTGATTGCTTCTTTCCAAAAAGTGGCATCAGGAGATGTGATGGCTTCATGGTATGTAAGAGGGTCATCATCAATAAGAAAGGTAAAAAAGCCATCACCTAGATTAGTCTCCCTCCTAACTCTTTTATTCCTTCTTACTTCTATCTCATCATCATTATCATGAGAATGAACATCAGAAGTGTGAGATGATTGAGGTGCAGAAGACAACCTAACATTATCCATTTTCATTGGAAAAATGTGTTCAAAGAAATCAGCTTTCTTGGTTTCAACAATAGTGTTAGGCTCCATAATGTTTTGCTCACTTTTAACAACAAGGAATCTATAAGAAGCACTATTTTGAGCATATCCAATAAACATGCAATCAAAGGTTTTAGGACCTAACTTTCTTTTCTTGGGTTCAGGTAAAAGAACTTTAGCTAAGCACCCCCACACTTTGAGGTAACTAAGGTTTGGAGAATGACCTACCCAAAGTTCATAAGGAGTCTTACCTAATTTCTTATAGGGAATTCTATTTTGAATATGACAGGCAGAGAGAATAGCTTCTCCCCAAAGGTTAAGGGGTGCACCTGAACTAATTAGCAAAGCATTCATCATCTCTTTTAATGTCCTATTTTTCCTTTCTGCTATGCCATTTGATTCAGGTGAATAAGGAGGTGTGGTCTCATGAATAATCCCATGTTCTTCACAATACTCATTAAAAGATGTAAACTCCCCTCCTCTATCTGATCTAATCCTTTTTATTTTCTTATCAAGTTGATTCTCTACTTTAGTCTTATACTTCAAAAACATATCAAAAGCTTCATCTTTAGATCTAAGCAAGTATACTTCAGTGTATCTAGAGAAGTCATCCAAAAAAGTGATATAGAATTTCTTACCACCTCTAGTTATATTGCTTTTCAAATCCCCAAGGTCACTATGAATTAAAGCAAGTAGTTCACTTTCTCTGTGTACAGACCTACATGTTTTCTTAGTGGCTTTTGATTCAACACAAATTTCACATTTATCATTAGAGGAAGATGAGGCATTCAACAATCCAATTTCTTTCATTTTCTTAATATATGAATAATTAACATGCCCTAATCTATAGTGCCAAATATCAAAAGAGTCAATCAAGTAAGCAGAAGAAGAGGATGCATTATTATTCATGACATCAAGCACTTTCAGAATGAAAAGACCCTGGTTACAATATCCCTTTCCCACAAACTGACCATTCTTGGTCATTACAATTTTATCAGATTCAAAAGTAACCTTAACCCCCACTTTTCCCAGAAGAGAGACAGAAACCAGATTCCAACGGATATATGGGACATGGAGCACTTCACTAAGCGAAAGGGTTTTTCCTGAGGTTAATTTGAGAAGAACCTTCCCTTTCCCAATTACGGGTGAGGGTCTTGAATCCCCCATGTATACATTATCCTCGCCAGAGCTGATAGGAACATAGGAGGTAAAAGCTCCTCTATCAGCGCAGATATGCCGGGTTGCCCTGGAGTCAATTACCCAGTCCTTAGCATGTGCCACCATGTTAATCTCTGAGATCACCGCAGCAATTATATCTCCTTCTACCAAGTTTGCACTTGGTTTAGGAGTATCTTTCCGGAAGCGACATTGAGCTGCATGGTGTCCAGGTTTCTTGCAAATAAAACAGTCTCCTTTCTTCTTGAAAGTAGTATGGTTTTGGCCCTTTTGAAATCTCTGGTTTGGTTTGTGATTGGGTCTAAATTTCTTGAAAGGTTTCTTAGGATGAGAAGGAGGAAAGGAAGAATTAGCTTCAATAAGATTGGCTTTAGAAACAATTTCTTTAGCAGAATTGGCTTTTTCTCTTTCCCTATTCTTTTCTTCAATCCTAATATGGATGATAACATCTTCAAGGGACATTTGTTTTCGTTTGTGTTTAAGGCTTTTTTTATAATCTTTCCAAGATTCGGGAAGTTTTTCAATAAGCGAGCCAGAAACAAAAGGATCAGGGAGAGTTATATTTTCATTTTTAAGATCATCAATAAGGATATGGAAATCATGGATTTGGGTGGAAACAGATTTGTCATCGGTCATGGCGAAGTGAAGAAAATTGCCTACAGCAAATTTTTGGGTTCCAGCATCTTCTAGGATGTATTTTTTGGTAAGGCTTTTCCAAATATCAGAAGCTATTTTGGTGGGGCAGTAGACATCAAATAATTCGTTGGAAAGAGTATGAAGGATAGTATGTCTACAGATTTTATTAGCACGGTCCCAGGCAGGAATGTCTTTTTCATCAGTTGGTTTAGGATCTGTGAGTGCGAAGGCAAAGCCAGTGACATCAAGTGTACTAAAAACTTTTTCTTGCCAACGCTTAAAGAATGAACCAGAAAAAAGCTCGATTTTAGACAGATCAGGCAGATGTTTGGCAGTTACAATAGCAGCATCCATAATCAACTCTTAAGATTGTTGTTAAAATATGCAGATTTTAGGAGGATGGTGCTATAAAATTCAGAGAAGGAAAGGACTTATCGGTTTGCCGAGGTGTGCTAGGCACTGTCCTTAAG